>JARHVA010007179.1:0-537500 GCA_037957365.1 Torreya grandis | reverse complement strand
CATTACCCATCCTTGATTGGTGGATCATGACCTACAAATAGCTTAGATTGGACTAATGGTGTGTCTAATCCTCTCATGTAGGTAGATCAATAACTCAATTAGATGTTGACTCCATCATTTCCTTACCATGTGTAATAAATTCATCTAAAACTAAAACTACATTATGTAACTAGAAATGTCTAACTAGAAACATCTAACTGGAGATGTCATCTCTACAGACACTCGAGTATATTAGGTATCTCTAGGCCACTAGGGAATGCCAACCATTGTAGATGGAGTAAGGCATGAATCTGGTGTGTAATCTAGAATATGGTGTCTGATGTATATAACATAGATAATGACATGGATTTTTTTCATTCCATCTGATCAACTAGTGTATAAGTGAGAATACAAAAACAATGTGCCATATACATGACCCTAAATTTGATATATAAGCATATGGATTCAAGACTAAGTTATAATAATCTATATTTGAGTATCCAAAATTAAAATTGGAATGGTCATGCCATGCATGATGCCCCTAATCTAAGCAAACTGGTATGAATTTGAGCTAAATTGAGCCAAAACTGGTAAATCTATAACTGAACCTATGCAAACCTAAACTATAACTATTATACTTTTTTGTCCAATCTAAAACTTTTTGAAATTGAGGATACTAAAGAGTAGCATCATATCTTGGATAGTAGATCCATGTGGTGTTAGTGTCCCAATTTGGGTGCTAATGTTTGACTATTTTGATTTATGTGCAACTGTAACTAATCTCTATATCATTGTTTCCCATTATGTTTACCTGAGTCTGGTTTCTATATTATGAGCCTATGTGTTGAAAATCATATTATGAGTGGATTTGGATAGCTTGATATCTATGACAAACTCTTGTGAATGCCCCCTATTTTGAGGGGAGTTGTTGAACCTATGCAAGAACTATCCTTAAAAGAAAAATACCTAAAAATGTGTGTTAATCAGAGCATTTATGATATCTACGTAATAAACCAATATAATATGCATACCTAACATCCAAATGTAGATAATCTGAGCATAAGTTTTTAATGTGTGATGTATGTTATGTCTAGCATTCACAAGGCTATCAAGATAGATATAATAATGTATGTAACAACAAATATGAGTAATAATTAAGTAGCTACCTATGGGTATGGGGCATGATATCCATCATGTCACCCAAGTAGGAATGGGAGATGCATGAGGTGCCTTATGGCATATAATACTAGAATGTGAAACAATTAAGAGACAAGTGTCATGGCCATGATACATACAATAAAGCATACATATAACACATATGAGGCATGAAAAGTAGGCTAAGGGGACACAATACAAGGTACATGCTCACTTGTTAAATGTCCACATATGCAAACAAAAAGCAAGTTGGCTTAGATCCACATAGAATGACATGTTTAAATGTCCATCTACATAATCAAGAAAGCACACACAAGGACATGTGCACATGTCCAAAGGATAAATATAGTGAAAATAAGTGATGTATAGCCATATATTAATGGTATAATCAAATGCCCTTGAATAAAAGAAACATAGAGACACAAGTCTAAACTAGGAAATCTAGAAATGAAAGTGTGCATGAAGATGTAATACAAATATATACAAGAGCCAAGATGTACATATACTAAGTCTAAAGTAATAGTAGCTAGCAAAAAAATTGAGTAAGTGTAGCTTGATCAATATCAAGATATAACAATGCTAAATTTGTGATGTAGAGTTTTCAAAGATGTAATCTATGTTAAGCACAGGCTATTACTGAGAGGGGGGTGAATCAGTAATAGATATATTTTTCACTTTTTACATAAATAATTATTCCACTTAAGATATTCAATATAAACAAATCATAACTCATACAACACAAATTATTAGTGACATAAAATTTATACGTGGAAACCCTCTTAAAAGAAAACCACAAAGAAATAGATCTTAATATAAAAATTCATAAGCACCAACCTACTGGAGCATCAACCCCAATACAATTTTATAAGCACTAACTTATAAGAGCACCAACTCCTTTTCCAAGCACCAACTCATCAAAACTTCATGATCACCAACTCAAAGGAGCACCAAGCCTTTTGAACAAAGGCACCAACCCTCTAGATTAAATAACGCTTACATCTCTGACTTGTTTCTTACACAATAGATGATAGGACTTTGCTTCTTCACTCTTTTAGATACGATCAAGTACAATATAGATTTTTTTATACATGCCTTTATACTTTGGTTATGCTTCTTTGTTTCAACAACTACTTTTATTCTCAAATATTTTTGCTCTTCTTTTTTCTCTCTCTCACACTTATATGATCTTCAATCAAATTGAATGCTTGTGATACTTCCACACCTCTTCTCCCTTATATATCCATTAAAGGATGTGTCCCATCCAAGAGGTACCTCTTCACCAAGATATGTGACCGTTGACATTTCCATCAACATTTCCATTCACTTCCATCAATAATTTCATTCACTTCTGACAACATTTTTGCTCACTTCCAACAATAATTCCATTCACTTCCATAAATAATTTTGTTCACTTCTAGAAACAATTCCATTTGACATAAATGACAATTATTCCAACAATCTCCCCCTTTGTCATTGATGGCAACCACATACTGAAACTACTCCCCTTTACTACACTATCTCTTCTATCTGAGTCCTTCTTTGTTGTAGCTTTCCCTTTTGATAACATCCTCTTTTTGTACTTCTCCCCCTTTGATATCAATGGTAAAGGGTTTATCCAATAGTTAGTACTTAGTTATCTCTTAGTTGATGCTTCCCTTCAGGGGCAAGAAGCAAAAGAAATTACTCCCAACTTCTCACATAGGTACTCAAATGTGTCCTTTAGAAGTGCCTTCTTGAAAATGTCTACTATCTACTCTATTGTATTAATGTATTCCAACTTGACTTGTTAACCTGCAACTTGCTCTCTCAAGAAATGATATCTGATTGGAATATGTTTTGTTATGGATTGCATCACTGGATTCTTCAAAATACTCATGGTATTGGTGTTGTCACAGTATATGGAGATAGGTTGATCATACTTCACCTTGATATCTTCTAGATTCTGCTTCATCCAAAGCACCTTGATATCTTCTAGAGTCTGCTTATCCTAGATAATAAGCTATCACTAAGCGAAAATGCACCTCCACTTGTACTCTTCCTATCATCTAGACAACCTACCCAATCTGAGTTTGTATATTCCACTAAAGTGAAATCTAAGTTTACTTGGGGGCTGCTTGATATCATGCCATTGTGCCTATTACCTGCATGATATATGGCCTAAAAGTCATCATATATAGAACACTACCAATAATTGATCTATAGAGAGATTGATCTACATCTAGTGATTCCTCATCCTTATCTTGTTTCCTATGGCCATTGGTATGTTAATAGGTGCACAGTCCTCAAAACCAAACTTTTTCAACATTTTCTTGGCCTACTTGGTTTGATAAATGAATATCCCTTTATTAGATTAAGAGATTTGTAATTCAAGAAAGAAAGATAACTCTCCAAACATAGACATCTCAAACTCCTTTTGCATGTCTATAGTGAGTCCCTTTGTTAGCTTCTCACTATCTCCTTTGAATGTTATGTCATCAACATATACAACAACTATCAACTGATGCTCACCTATAGTTTTGATTTATAAGTTGTTATCAGTGAAACCTCTTTTAAAACCTTGATATTGAAAATATTTGTCAAGTCTCACATACCAAGCTCTGGGGGCTTACTTCAGGCCATACAAAGCTTTCTTCAATTTCCAAACATATCTACTATCATCTGAAAAAATAATCCTTTAAGCTACTCAATATATACTTCCTCTTCTAGTTTTCCATTCAGGAATGAAAACTTCACATCCATCTGATATACCTTGAAATTTTTAAATACCACATAGGCAAGAAACATTTTGATTGCTTCTAACCTAGCTACTGGATCAAAAGTTTCTTAAAAGTCAATTCCTTCAATCTAAGCATACCCCTTGCACACTAATATCACCGTATTCTAGGTCACTTTACTATTTTCATTCAATTTGTTTCTATACACCAATTTTGTGTCGATCACATTCTTATTTATTGGGCTTGGCACTAGCTCCCAAGTTTCACTCTTTTCAATCTAGTCTAGCTCCTCTTCTATTGCTTTCACCCAATGTTCATCATGGCTAGCTTCTAAAAAGTTTATGGTCTGAATTTTAGATAATAATGAAAAATTTACTTACTTAGGATTAATTACCAACCTTCTTCTGGTCTGTACTCTAGTATCTAAATTTCTAATAATTTGGCTCTTGGCATGATTTTTCTAGATGAATCAGAATGGAGCTTTGGTGTCGTATTACTCATCTTCATCCATATTTTCAACTTTGATGTCTTCTTCTTCAATAATGTCAGACACTTCTAATAGATCACTTACTTTCTAAACTCTAGCTTTATCTACTCTGACACTCACACTTTCTATCATCTTTTGAGTCCTCTTGTTATAGCATTTATATGCTTTAATTTTATAAGAATATCTAAGGAATATTCCTTCATCTACTGTCGAGTCAAATTTTCTCAAGTCTTCTTTAGTTATCTTGATAAAACATTTGATACCAAATATTTTGAAGTAGTTAATAGAAGTTGGTCTCCCCTTCCATAGCTCATACAGAGTCTTGTCACTGTTGACCCTATGATGTCCTCTATTTAGGATATGTACTGCAATGTATACTACCTTTATCCAATATTTATCTAGTAGCTTTGATTCATTCAGCATTGTTCTTTCCATTTCTTATATTTTCCTATTTTTTCATTCTATAACCCCATTCTATATGGGATTTTGGTAGCTGAGTAATGTCTTTTTATTCCATACACAGTACTCAATTAATTTTTTGGACATGAAATCTCTTCCTTGGTCAAATCTTGGGCATTTGATTCTCAAGCTAGTTTCATTTTCAACCAAAGCTTTAAATGCTTTGAAATTTTTGAATGCTTCAAATTTTTCTTTCAATAATGTCACCCATGTCGTTCAAGTATAATCATCAATTAACAACATAAAATACCTCTCACTTTGAGTACTCTATGTTTTGGTGGGTCCACATAGATCGGTGTGAACGAGCTCTAGAATCTTGGTGGTAGAATACTCCTTTATTCTAAAATGTGCTCTAGTTTTCTTTTCATGCTAACATTATTTACAAATCATGCTTGAGGGATTTGTAATTTTTAGAATGTCTCTAACCACTTGCTTTTTACTAATATTCACAAGGTTATCAAAGTTTATGTGACCCATTCTTCTGTTCTAAAGCCAAATTTCTTCAACCTAACTTAAACAACATTTATATCCTTTAACATCTTCCAGCATGTATAAGTTTGTACCTATCATGTGAGCATATCCAATAAATTCATCTGTCTCTTTTTTGATTTCACATCCTTCTACGAAGAACATGTGTGTGTGTCCTTGGTCACAATTTGGCTCACACTTAAAAATCTTATGCTTAAGTCCTTCCACATATAATAAATTTTTAGTTTTTAACCATTATCCAAGATGAGCATACATTTTCCCATAATTTGAAGTGTTGTCTGGACAATCATGGAATCTTCAATTTGCTTCTTCTTTCATGTATTCATTTGATCTCTCTTATTTATGATTTGAGCCTTGAATCTTTGATCCTTCTTCACTAATTCAAACACACTCCTACAATAGCAATTTATGTGTCTATAATTTTTACACTTATAACATACAATAGTTTCTTTATCAAAGCCTAATAAGGGATCAAATGAGTTGTAGCTTCTATTTGAAGCTCTATGAGTTCCCTTGTCTACATTCATGAAATCATTATGCCTATCTCTCTTCCTACAATCTAGCTTCTTGTGACTAAAATGGTTACAATAATATCAATAACCATAAAAGTAATTAACAAACCTAGTTTGATTGGTTTATCTTCGAGCAGGTGGTCTTTTATAGTTTTGCTTTTTTTTGCCTTCTTTATCAGAGTTGGTCTTCATGTTCTTGGCTTTAGTATAGTTCTTAGTCTTTTCTATAATTACTTTTATCAGAGGCTCCATGGAAGTTGTAGCCTTTTCTTTCTCCTTTTCATATCCAATACCTATCTTGTTTGATAATGATCTTTGACTTTCCAAAATTTCATTTAACACTTGAGTACTTTTCTCAAATTTCAATTCATTAACTACTTTATTATTCACCTTTCAAAATCTCTTTTTAAATAAGTAATCTCATATTCATACATTTTACAATCTTTGTTTTTCTCCTTTAATTGATTTATTAGATCCTATTCAACTTTCTTATCATTTTAAATCTAAGCATGTAGATCAGCAATCATCTTGTTTGATTCTTCTAGGCCTTGTGCCAATTTGGCTTCTGAGTCTTGACTCTCCTTTTCATATTTCTCAATTTGAAGCTTTTGTCTCAAATTCTTTTTCTTGAGAAACTTTATCTCCTCTAAGGAATAGATAAGTTCTTTCTCAAGGTTAACTTCTACATCTTCTTCTTCTTCCTTTATATTACTCTTGCTAGTAAAGGCATCTTCTTCTATGGCTATGAATAGAATCTCTATATTATCATTATCTGTGTCACTGACTCCACTTTCTTTGAAAGAGACATGATTCTTCTTAGAGTATAGACTCTTCTTTTGTTTATCAAACTTCATCTTATCCTTGCTATGCTTGAAATTCTTCTTGTACTTGGATTTACTTTCTTCATCATTGATATTATCCTTTTCAGGTCTCTTAGCTGCAAAATGACCTATCTTACCATAATTAAAGCGTTTGAATGGTAACTTACATGTGTACTTGCCTGAGCCTTTCTTTAGCTTGAAAATGAATAAGGCTTCCTTTTCATGCTCTTCATCACTTGAGCTATCACTCAATTCTAGATCTTTGGCTTTCTTCTTCTTTGATGCTTTGAAGGCTACTTCCCTTTTAGATAATCTCTTTGATTATGTCATCATTTCATAAGTAGTGATAATTCTGTGTAGCTTGTCCATCTATAGCTTGTCAAGATCTCTCATTTCCTCTACGGTAGAGACCTTTGCATCAAATCTTAGTGGTAAATAACTTAACACCTTTTGGACTATGGTAGACTCCTCTACCTTTTCTCTAAGTCCTTAAATCACATTCATGAGCAAAAATTCATGAGCACCAACTCATAGGAGCACCAACCCTTTTAAATGAAGGCACCAACCCTCTAGATGAAATAACACTTATATCTCTAACTTGTTGCTTACACAATAGATGATAGGACTTGACTTATTTACTCTTTTAGATCTAATCAATTATAATATAGCTTTGTTGTTATGTGCCTTTATACTTTGCTTATGCTTCTTTGTTTCAACAACCACTTTTCTTCTCAAAAATTTATTCTCTTATTTTTTTCTCTCACACACTTATATGATCTTCAATTGAATTGAATGCTTGTGATATTTCCACATCTATTCTCCCTTATATAGTTGTTAAAGTATATGTCCCATCCAAGAGGTACCTCTTCACCAAGAGATGTGATCATTGACATTTCCATCGACATTTTTGTTCACTTCCATCAAAAATTTTGTTCACTTCCAATAACATTTCTATTCACTTTTGACAATAAGTCCATTAACTTTTGTCAACAATTCCATTCATTTCTAGCAACAATTCGATTTGACATCAATGATAATTATTCTAACAATCTAGTAATCAAAACTATGTATATGGTGCCCCTAAATGGGTGAATTTATCAAATGAAGAACTTGTGTATCTATTTATATGCCCTCATTGGGTATATAATAGTAAATTTGGATCAGTGTAGTAGACCTGAGGCTTGTAGTAATCTACAAGCACTCAACAAGAATAACGGAAGCATGTATGTATGATAAAACTGATAGTACTAAGATAGCTAGCATATGTAGTTTATGGTAAATATAAGAGATGTAAACATGGTAATGCATATAATATAAAAATTTCATGTCTTTTTTGAGTAAATATTTGAATGTTTTTGTGTATTTGAATATTGTATTATTTTTGTATTTTTTGGATATAAGCTATGTACAACCAACATGAAAATGAAACTATATACAAGGAGCAATAAATAAGGAAATTATGTACAAGAAAACGATAAAAATATATGAGATAGTGTGTAATAAAATGCAATGTCTCTATAGATCCAAGAACACATCCATGGGATGTGGATAATCAAACAGTGGATTAAGTGGGAGGTCATCCAATGTCAGATAATGGATCTATTTGAACGTAAATAATTCCTCACCATAATGATCATCATACCATTATGTATGTATTAATGGATCCTTATCCTTAGTATTATTCTAGATTTTATGCATCTAAATAACATGTTGCTCTACTATGTAATATTCCTCCCATGCAGTCCCAGGGTAACTATAGAGTATTTATATGAAACATGTGGCTCTCATTTGTGCTATCATGTAGAATGTGTACCATGTGTCCCTCATGACTAATTATCAAACATATGTCTAATCAATCAACTATGGCATCCATCACTTGTAACCATGTACTACCAAGTGTAACATATAGATGAGTGCCCCTACTCAAGATAAAGAATATTGTGTTGGCCACCTTGGGGCCACATGCAACTGGTAATGTGATATGTCTTATATAATCTTGATAATGTATGGCAAGTTGCAACTCATTTTTTTGATAGCCTATGTGTTATAAAAAAGGCCAAAGTGAAAGTATTAGGATCTAAATCCTCTCTATATCAACATGAGGGATGTATCTATCTAGAACAAAAATTTGGATAGTCAATAGATCATTTTATGAGTGTCTATGCTGACAATGATTTTGTTGTGGTACTTTTACCTATGGAGGTTGATGTTGTATAATCTAAATAATGCCTTGAGCCTTGAACATATTCAACTTATGTTGTAATGTCAATATTGTATCAGTATCATGTCTTATAAGCCTATAAAAATGAAAAAATATTTGGCCTTCTTGCTATGGAAATCTATTGATAGATCTATGATAAACTATGGGTAGTACCATCAATCCTTTGTCAAGTAATATTTGTATAATATAGTATAATCTATCTTGTAAACTACCTGCATTAATATATATAACCAGGTCCATATCCATATATGTAACCATATGTACTGAGTGAATAGAGGGATCTATCATTGATTATAACTAAATAGGTGAGTTTGTAGCTATAATATTATGAACTAGTGGTGTTGTTGGTGTAGAAAAAGGCATGAGTGCCTTAGAATCATCTCTATACTCTCCATGGCCTACTAACATGAAACTCAATCCACATAAATATTCATCATTTTCAAAAGGTGTTGGATTATCCTATTTGGTGTCTATGGAATCTGTATCAGAGTTCTGGATGTATATTACTTTTGAGTTAACAAGTAATGGTAGTTATGTTATGAGAATCCCATTATCCACCCTAGGTGGATATATTTGTATTATGGGAGGGTCCTCTTCTATCATGGGTGAAGGTAATTATGCTATAAGAAGATCCGAAATAGGTGTAGGAATAGTCTTGATAGATCTCCCAACTTCATACATATGCATTTACTTAATTGAAATCTTGTGAGGTGGGGACTCTATAATAATATGAGGTGTCCCATCTATATATGTACCTGGGGTGGTAGGCTAGGTGACTCTACAATATATGAATGGTTGATTATCTATTAGACAAGTGTACAAGTATATGTCATGTAAAAACATGATGCACCTATGCAAGGTAGAGGGTATGGCCTCCATAGCATGTATTCAAGGTATCCCAAGTAATATTATGTAGTGCAAATGATTAGGCATCACCTAAAATTGTGTAGGTAGGGTTTTTGGCATGACCATAATATCCAATGTAATAGAACCCAATGTTTGTCTAAGAATATCATCAAAATCTCTTATATTCTTATATGTATTATGAATGGATGTTATATCATCCCCCATAGTCTATATAACTGTGAGGTTGCATATGTTAAGTCCTAAACCACTATCAATTAGAACTCATTTAATAGCGGTCGTATTGATTTGTGCTTGAATAAAAAGGGGTAAATTATGATCAATAATTTATTGTGATGGCAATTCCTCATTAGAAAAAGATATAACATCCTCAATGTCCTTAATTATGTTCATGATAGAGGCAAAGTAAGTTGGTTCTATGTCATGAGGCAAAGATGTATGATTGAGTGTTTAAAAAAGAATATCTTTGAAAATAGTTTCCTATTGAAGTAATTCAAATATGGATATATTAGTCAGTGTGTTTCTAGACTGATCCAACATATCAAATGCTTTATGTTGATCTCTAGGTCATGTTTTAGTGTGTTGGGGATGAGGAGGGATAGTGGGATTATGTTGAGGAAGCAACCCATTCCATCTTGTAACAACTCAAATTATAGGATCTGCTATTTAGTAAGGTCAAGTAATAGAAGCGAGATGTGAGTGAATATAATTAACTGGTCTAGGTGGAGGTAGAATAAAAGGAGTCCTTTGATGCCTCTACTATTGAGTAATAATTAGAGGTAGCTCAAAGTGATCCATGTATAAATTATCTTCATAATAATGGGACTAAAAAGAGGGAAGACCAATGTGCAAAATAAGCTAACTTCTAACATGATCCATGAGAAGAGTGACATACATGTGCATTTTTCTATAAATGATGGTTAATTATCATGCTAGACAAACCATAAGACTTTGTAACAAAAAGTATTAAATGGAATCTGCCATTATAATCATGATGATAGGCCACAAATTGAAAACTAAGTAGATGCAATAAATAAGAAGGGAAACCCTAATGGTGCACTAGGGTTTTGAAAATAATGTGCTCGAAATAAGATGGATTTACCAAATGTTTTAACCTTTTAGGACTTATATGAATGTAAATATTATGTTGTTAAAGAGCCAAGTATAGTAAACTAGGGTATAAATATGTAATAAATATAACCACTAATTTGTTACAAAATTGACTTAGTTTGAACTTTCTAAAAATAGAAATAAATAATGTAAATGAGAACTTAGATGGAAAACAACTAAGATGGATGATCTAGAGGCTGAAAATTAAGGCAGAGACTAGTCTGAGTGTTGCAAACATGATCCAGGTGTCAAAACCCCTCTTGGATGGTATCACCCTAATTGGAAAATAGTGCCATGTGGTTTTATTGTCCCTATTTTGGTGGTAGTGTCCTTTATGTAGTATTGTTTTGAGCTTCTATTTGCACTTGTGTTTAGGTTTATCAAGCTTATTCCTATGCACAGGAGTTATGGATCTCTGTATATGACCTATTTTGATTGATTTTATGAGAAAACCTTTATATTCCATGTTTTTATGGCATTCAATTGATACAAACATTAAAATGTGTTTGTTAGTTGGATAGGCTAGACACACTCAACACCCCATTGTGATGAGAGTTACCTATATACCAATACTCCAAAGAGGGATCAAGCCCAATGTAGTAATTCCCACCTAAGTGTTAATGTAAGTGCAAGTGAACCTAGTATGATTATTAACTTGAGTGCTTTGAATGTGATTTAAAATGGAAATATGAGTAATCTAAGCTTAAGAATGTTGTAGATGGTAGTATGCAGAAGTAGGACAAAATAGGGATTGATAGCCTTGATTGTGCATAACTTGTTCTAAGTTTATATGTTTAATTTGCATATGATTTCCATCTAGTGGCTAGAGGGCTAAAATTCATATATATATATATATATATATATATATATATATATATATATATATATATATATATATATATATATTATTTTAGTGCCTGTGTGGGTGTTAAAAGAGGTCTAGGTCAACCATAGGTGGTCTAAGATTTGAAAAGATATCTATTTATGGAAAAAGGAGGAAAGGACAATAACACCAAAATTGGGATACTAGCACCATGTGGCTCTACTATCCCTATAATGGTGGTAGAACCTGAGACATTGAAGGTCTAGGAATACTTTAAGGATGTTTAGGGATGCATATGGCCCGCGTGAAGGCTGGATAAGTTTGAAAATAGGCCCTAAGATAGATCTAGGGATAGGCTAGGGATAGGTGGTCTCAAGTAGCACTCTTAGCACTAAAGTGTCATTTTTAGGTGATTACAAAAAGTATAGGAACCATCAAAATAAAAGGTCTAGTGTTAAGGTTTATAAGAAGTGTTGTCTAAAATCATGATCAACTCAACAAGAAATTTAAAATGAGAGGCTTAGTATCTGACAAGGGTATTTTGGTACACTGATATGCAAGTGTTTCACCTTAATGGCCTTTTGATAAACATATTTAATTTCAAATTCACTCAATATCAAAATGGATATACAACCATTCAAAGCTACCTTAG
This sequence comes from Torreya grandis, assembly GCA_037957365.1. Classification (NCBI taxonomy): domain Eukaryota; kingdom Viridiplantae; phylum Streptophyta; class Pinopsida; order Cupressales; family Taxaceae; genus Torreya; species Torreya grandis. The sequence continues at coordinate 525,214 of JARHVA010007179.1, read as the reverse complement.
AAAGTAAGTATTTGAGTGGGTCCACTTTGGCAATGATAATGGTCTTATTATTGAGTATATAATGTCACACCATTTGGTTTGTAAATACCATTACTAAATAATATTTTTCAACTAAGTTATAATTATGTTCATAATTAGCCAATGTGTAGCTCAAATAGTATATAGCTCATTCTTTCCCCTAATCATTATGATGTACTAAGAGTGCCCCCAAGACATAGTCAGTCATCAAGATGTATAAAAACAAAAACTTCATGTTAGGAATATAAAACACAGAACAATATTATTGAAATAAAGATAGAATTAAAATGTAGAAAATACAATACAAGATAGACATAGATTTAACGTGGTTCACCCAATATGGGCTACATCCACACAGAAATAGCTAGTTTTTCTCTTTATTTAGTCCAACAAAATGAAGGGATAAAACCTGTAATACATCTACTATAATCTCCTCTTCACCCACATACAACTTTCCATTTTAATTATAATGCCCTCATATCAAAGGAAGGTTACATATTAGGGCAAAAATGCACAAACATAATTTCTACCATTAGATCTGCAACCTAATAGTGAATGGTCTAGATTTACTATGAAATTTCCCCCTTAGACCCCCATTATGACCATAATGGGGGGGCATTACCCCCCCCAAACACACCCCATCTCAGGAATCAAACATTATAATAAGATCAGGCTCTACCATCCAATAATCTCTCACTTGGAGACTGATTGTTGCAACTCCACCACTATAACTCTTCCTTGGACTTTGATTTAAACTTTTACCCTAGCATGTTTCTCATCTTCCTTATTGTCCCTAAAGATCTATTAAAGCTAAAAAAAATTCCAGCTTCTCTTTTATGATAGTTTTTGTTAGCATATCTACAAGATTCTGACTTGTATGGATCTTTTCCAACTTCATTTGACCATCCTACAAAATTGAACAAATGAAGTGATACTTGAGTTGTACATGTTTGGTTCTTGAGTGGAATGTTCAATTCTTTGCTAAATTAAGTGCACTCTGGCTATCACTTTACAACCTACAATCTTCTTGCTTATGCCTCAACTCTTCTATGAACCATTGCATCCATATCATCTCCTTGCTAACTTTTGCAGTTGTAACATATTTTGCCTCTATAGTTGACAAAGCAACTATCTTTTGCAATTTTGAAATACAACTAATTATTGTATCACCAATAGTGAAAACATAACCTATGGTGCTCCTCCTACCATCTAAATCTCCAGCCATGTCTACATCAACATATCCTTATAAGATAAAATTTGAACCTTCATAGCATAATCATCTATTAGTGGTCCCTCTCAAGTACCTAAGAATCCACTTGATTGCATCCTAATGCTCTTTTCCTGGATTATTCATAAACTTGTTGACAACTCCCACTGCATGAGAATTATTTGGTCTCATGCACACCATAGCATATGTTAAACATCTAACTACTGAAGCATATGGAACTTTAGACATGCAATTAATTTCTTCATGTGTTTTAAAACACTGTTCCTTGCTTAATTTTAAATTCCCTCCCAAGGTGTACTTACAGGTTTTGCATCTTTCATATTGAACCTGACTAACACTTTTTTGATGTACTCTTATTGAGACAATTTCAATTTTCTATTTTTATTGTCTCTTGTTATTCTCATACCAAATATTTGCTTTTCAGCACCCAAATCCTTCATTGCAAAAGAATTTGCTAATTTTTTTTTGAGATCATTTATATCCTACATGTTAGACCCTGCAATAATCATGTCATCTACATATAATAACAAGATAATATAACCTAATATCTTAAAATAGACATAGTGGTTAGATTGACATCTACTATAACCTTGTTCTATCATAAACATGTCAAATTTCAAATACCATTACCTTGGAGCTTGCTTTAGAACATACAAACTCTTTTTCAACATGCACACCATTTTCTCCTTACCTTTTAATTTGTATCCTTGTGACTGCTCCATATATATTTCCTCCTCCCAATCATCATGATGGAAAGCAACATTCACATCTAACTGTTTAAGGTGCAAATCTTCTACTACTACCAAACTTAAAATAGTTCTTATGGAAGTCATTTTTACAACTGGAGAAAATATTTTGTCAAAATCAATAACTTTCTTTTGTGAAAACCCCTTTACAAAAAGTCTAACTTTGTACCTCTTTTTGCCTCCATCTTCTTCCTTTAACCTATTAACCCATTTATTTTGTAATGGTCTTTTACTTGCAAGCAACCAAACCAAATCCCATGTTTGGTTATGTACCAAGGAGTCCATTTTCTCTTTCATGCCTTACTCCCACTTCTTTTTTGTTTCTACCTATTTTGCTTCTTCATAGCTTTTTGGCTTACCACCATCAGTCAATAATAAATAATAAAGTGAAAGAGAGTATCGTTTAGGGAGTCTACTTACTCTGGTAGATCTTTTAACTACACTTCCTAGAGTTGAAGGTACTTGTTATTGTATTTGTTGCACATTCTAATTTTTTTAAACTTTTGGAATTTCATTTCCATTGATTTTATCAAGTACTACATATTCAAAATTTGTCTTTTCTTATTTCTTTCCTTGTAACTGATCTTTGTACATGACTTTCTCATTAATTATCACATCTCTAATCCTAATGATTTTGTGATTTTCAAATTCCCATATACAGTAACCAAAATCATTAACTCCATATCCAATAAAAATACAATTCTTGGATTTTGCTTCTAGCTTGGTTTTATTTTCATTATCAATATCTACAAATGCTTCACAACTAAAAATCTTTAAAAATGAATAATCTACCTTTTTACCTATCCATGCTTCTTCTAGAATTCTACCATCCAAAGGACTTGAAGGCCCTCTATTTAATAAATAAATATTAGTATCCATAGCATCTATCCAAAATTATAAGGTCAACCTTGCATGTAATCTAATGCTTCTTGCACACTTGATGATTGTCCCATTCATCCTTTCTGACACACCATTTTTTTGTGGCGTGCTTGGAACTATCTTCTCTCTACAAATCCTATGGGATGAACAATAATTATCAAATTTCTTGTTGTAGTATTCACCTTCATTTTCTAATCTGACACACTTTAACTTATTTCATGTCTCATTCTCAACCAAAGCTTTTCATTTCTTAAAAGTATGAAAAACATCATATTTTTTTTGTATGTAATAAACACAAGTTTTTCTAGTTGCATCATCAATAAAAGTAACATAATAATAAAATCCACTAAGGGATGATACCTAAGCCTATCTCCATACATGTGTATGCACAAGCTCTAACTTTTCATCCTTTTTATCTTCTCAACTCTGAGAAATCTGACTCTTTTCTATTTTTCATACACATATTGCTCACAAAAATCCAAATCCACCTTTTACAAATCTGGCAACAAATTCTTTGAGTGGAGAACTTGCATCCCCTTCTCACTCATGTGCCCAAGTCTATGGTGCCATAATTTTGTATCCACTTTTGTAGAAGTTAAAGCAATAGATGATTCAACATTACCATTAGATAAATATAATATACCTACCTTCTTTCTTTTTGCTATTACCAGTGATCCTTTAGTGACCTTCCATGAATTTTCTACAAATGTAACTATGCAGCCCTCACTTCCCAATTGCCCTGCTAAAATTACATTTTTTCTCAACTCAAGAACATGCCTCACCTCTTTCAATAACCATTTATTTCCATTCTATAATTTTATCTATATTTTACCCTTTATTATAATTTTATAGGGTTCACCATCACCCAAATAAACCTGTCCAAAATCACCTTGAACATAGTCTTGAAAATATTTCTTAGGGAGTGTAGCATGAAATGAAGCCCCTGAATCTAACACCAAATAATCATTAATGCTATATAAATAAAGGATTAAATCATCTTATAACACATCACCTACTACATTTACTTCCTATTTTTTATCTTGTTGTCCATCTCCTTATTTTCCTTTTTAAACTAACAATATTTCAAATGTCCTTTCTTTCCACAAATTATTAGCACACCAACGTTCCTCTAGATTTGGATCTACCTTTATTAGACTTACCATAATTCCTTAAGCACTTTCATCTATCCTTTTGTCTTCCCATGTTCTCCATAGTCCAAGGATTACTTGATGCCTCACCAATGCTTTTCCATCACATTTCTTCGCTAAGAATAACACCAATAACATCATCAAACTTTATAATGTTTAAACCAGATATAGAATTACTCATTGCCATGACCAAGCCATTCTATCTTTCTAAAAATGAGCATAGAATCAAAATATCACCAACTTCATCATCAAAATTTACTCCTACAAAGCCTAACTAATTTCTAACCATGTTAAATTCATTTAAATGATTAGCAACAGACTCACCTTTTGACATTTCTAGATTAAACAAATGCTTCATAAGAAATACCTTATTGGAGGCTTAGGGTTTTTCATACACTATATCTAATGCTTTTATCACATCCATTATTGTCTTTTATTTTGAAATATTGAAGGCCATCGATGCTACCAAGCACAACCATATTGTTCCTAGTACTTTTCTATCAAGAACCTCCCAATGTTCATCCTTCATAGTTATTGACTTCTTTGTTATTCTGACCAATGGTATTAAAATATACTTCTAATATAGATAGTCCTCCATTTTCATCATCTATAGCTATAAGATTTGGCTGCTAAACTTTTTGACCTTAAACTTGCCTTCTTCTACCATTGCTCCCACTCAAACTGGGAACCCTCTTTTCCTACGAGTTTATCTACCAAATAAACCTTTGGCTTTGATACTACTTGTTAGTAATATAGAACATAGATAAATATTAATTAAAGAAAGATAGAATTAAAATGTAGAAAACATAATACAAGATAGACACAAATTTAACATGGTTCACCCAATATGGGCTACTCCACATAGAAATAGCTAGTTCTTCTCTTTATTTAGTCCAACAAAATTAAGGGATAACACATGTAATCCATCCACTACAATCTCCTCTTCATCCACATACAACCTACCACCATAATTATAATTCCCTCATATCAAATGAGTGTTACATATTAGGGAAAAATGCACAAACATAATTTCTACTATTAGATCTGCAACCTAATAGTGAATGGTCCAGATTTACTATGAAATTACAATATTTTACAATGTATTTTTAACAAAATTTTGCTTTGGGGGGCTGCACCTAAACCCTCACTATGGGTAGTGAACATAGTGCAGGGGTGTTTCCCCCCGCCCCCACACCCCCTATTGAGAACTAGGCATTATAATAAGATCAGGCTCCACCATCCAACACTTCTTAGGTGTAAGTGGAGATAGAATAGGTGGATTTGCTAGATATTCTTTTAATTATTCAAAAACTTGTTGATAATCAGTATTCCATGAGAAAATTCTACCTTTTTTAAAAGATAAGTAAATAAATGGAATATGTCTGCCGACTGAGAAATAAACCATTTGATAGATTAGATCTTGCCCTATAGGCTATAGAGTTGTTTTATATTATAAGGTGGAGGAATTTTTAATGGCCTTAACCTTGCTTGGATCGACTTCGATGACTCAATGAGAGACAATGAAAATTAGAAATTTTCCTAATGTAATGCCATAAACACACTTTTTAGGGTTAAGCCTTACATTATATTCATGAAGTCATTCAAATATTCTTCATAATACATCTGGATATCTTGTTCTAGTCTTGGATTTTCCAAAATATCATCCATTTAATCATCAATAATATCATGCATCATGTCATGGAAAATGATAGTCATGGCAGATTGGTATGTCGCACCAACATTCTTCAGGCTAAATGGCATCACTTGATAATAGAATGTTCCCCATGGAATGGTGAATGTTTTATTGTGTTAGTCTGTAGGTGTAATTTTGATATGATTATATCTTGAGAAGACATATAAAAGAGATAACATCTCATACCCTATCATGGAATCCAAAATTATATCAATGTTGGGCAAAGGAAAATTATCCTTTGGGCATGATTTATTTATATCTCATAAATAGTGCATAATTAGATTCCTTGTGGTTATTTTTTATTAGGACTATTTTGGATATCCACTTTGAATAATTAATAGGATAGATGCACCTTGCCTCCAATAGTTTTTATAATTTTTTCATGATAATTATGAATATGTGAGGGTACATTTTTATCAAATTATTCTTGATAGGCTTGACATTAGGGTTTACAACAAGGTGAGTTACAACTAAAGTGGGGTCCAAGCTAGGCATATCTAAATAACACCATGCAAAAATGACAAGAAACTCCCAAATGAGGGAAATAAGAAGCTCACATTCCTCTTTAATGAGGGAGACTACAAGTTTAATCCATTTGGGATTGGTAGGTATTCTAATGTTGACTTTAATGATATCCTCCACAAATAGTGTGGAGCCATATTCTGAAATATTTGGCAAAGTGGTACACTAATCTCTATTTTCATTTAGGGGCTTGATTGGCTTGTCAATTTCACCCAAGTATGAATAATTTGAATCTCCAAGCTCTGGTAAAGACCATTTGGTAAAGGCATGCAGGAAATATTGAGCTAATTAATCAAAGACTTTCTAATCCTATAAACTAATTCCTAAGTGGTATGAAGTTATGGAACTAGAGGAGGCCTAGGATTCATTTGAAATAAAGTGAACTTCCCCATCCAATGACACCTAAAATAGGTTTTCACCATGGGAATCATCTTTTTCCTTATTTTTACCCAAGTCCAAAAGTGCCTCAAAGAGGTTTTCACTTTGGGACCTCAATGTTTTATTTTATTTTCCATTTTTTTATGATTAAGTAAGTTCACCTGCTGTTCAAAATTGGTAGTAGGGTCAAATGTAATAATAAAACCCTATTTGTGATCACCAATGGAAAATTATTTCTGAGGCCAAAGAATTATTAGATTTCCTCATCATTCTAAAAGTCATCTAATGGTATAGATGAGTCTTGTTGGTCCCAGTCGATAAATTGGTGATGATGGAGGAAAAGAGGGGAATAATATGACACAATAATAATGATACATATGGTATTAGGATCAAATAAATTAGTATCATCCTATCCATTATAAATTATATAATAGGACTCTATGTTGTTGTCAACATTTTTCATGTTAGATGATAAATTAGTCTCACTCTCAAGATATAAAGGGTCACCCCCAAATAGTTTGTATCCAATCCCTCAAGTTCCTTTATGTTTGGCAATTGATACTATCTTAATAAGTCCTTATTATTTTCCCCCCAATCCTTTGTCCTTATAGGTTTGATTATCTATTATCCTATTTGGAATAGGATAATTGGTGTTTTGGTAGTAGGTGGAAAAATCATCATTATATAACCATGAATCATCATTGACCTTGATTTGTTATTACTCTTGAAAGTGGTGTTGATGAAAACCATAGGTCCTTTCTGATGAGAATCATCCTTTTTGCACCATTTCAATTTAGTATCTTTGACTTGGGTCTACCATATGATTTAGGTGTTTAGGTAGCTTGACTATATGAAACACATTGTTAATTTTGTATTTCCCAAATATATTGTCTTGAATAGTAAAATGATTGGCTATTACATTAGGTGGTGTAGATGAAGTGGAGGTAAGGGTACTTGGATCCACTTAATTGGATTCATGAGGTTGATCAACTATATCCTTGTCTTTTTTTGGAACAAGCTCTATGCCAAAGTGATAGTTTTAGCTTTCATATTTCACTTCCAAATGTTTATAGAGTTGGTATTACTACAGGTCACTAGGAATAGTGATTTCTAACCTAGAATGGGGAAACTTGATACACTTATGAAGAATATAATGTACAGCATGTACTTTATGAATCCATGGTCACCCAAGAAGAAAATTATATGATATTTCCAAATCAATAACATGGAATAGAGCATCATGGGTTAAAGGCCCAATGATAATAGATAAACAAATGGAACCCTAAGATTCCTAATCCTAATTATCATAGGATTTTAAAGTGATGTTATCCAGTTGAAGATCTTCTACTATGTATCCCAAGTGTTTGACTACCTTCAAAGTTACAATATTTAGTGATATATGTGTAGCTGCTATATTGTTGAACACACTCCTCATTTGTTATATTGTGTAGAGTTCACACCTCTTATGTAGTCATGCATAATCATTTGCTTAAATTTTCCTAACAACCTCATGAATAATTCTTGTGCTTACTCATAGAATTTCATGAACTTGTATCTTTAGATCATATCCTATATAGTTCACTGTGCACCTTATATCTTGAATTCCTACTCACCTCACTAGAACTTGTTCATAGACTTGCCTACTACTTTGGGCCCTACTAAAAAACTACCATGTGTTGGAAAACCTTGACCACATGGCTAATTCAAATCAACTAACTAGTTATTGCCTCCAAAAGAGGATCTCAATATTAGAACTAGTTGGAGATAGCTTAGACACTAAATTTTTTGTCCATTACCAACTACCCCACATCTGACAAGATTGATGTGTTATTGACATCATCATTAGTAACTTCAAAATATTTATCACTAATCTTGTTTTATTCATGTTATATGTCACATATACATCTATTTAAATGATAGCATAACAAGATCAATGCCATTTTTAAGCAATTATAACATAGTTAGCTTCTTCCATGCATCTACTCTGTATACATGCACTATATAAATTATACTCTATATTTTGTATTCTGTCATTAATGAATAGAAGTTACATTTTATTCAAGTATTACTTATACTCCATTGAATGTGTATTTTATTATTCCATATGAATACTCTTTGTGCATTCACTTTACACAACCAAACTCAGTTATCCCCTGCACAATTCATATTGGGCCCTGTGGTGTGAATCACTAGTATCATAATATTTAAAAGCTAAATCAATAGATTGGTATCAAGAGATTTTCCCTCTTATCCTTTCTATGCCTATAACCACACAAGAATAACAAGAAAGAGAAGGTTTATCAGTCAGTTCTATTTTAGATGCCCTAACAAAATGCCATAACAAAATTAAGATGGTCAAAACTTAGAATCAACCTAAGGTAGCTCCAAAATTTTAAAAGGCTCATCAATGATGCACTAGAGACACAAATTACTGATATTTTTGGTCATTTCCACAAGTTGATGGTGCAACTTAACTTGACATCTTCCTTTTCATCTCAATAGCATGATCCATGATGGTTTTAGTAAAAAAACCCTTCAAAGTACAAGTCAATCTCGACATCCCTCTATTATAAGGAATGATTAATGCTAAAACATAGCATACTTAGATTCAAAATCTTGAGGCATGTTTATCAATTAGCTATCTCATAATGTTAAGAAGATCACCTTTATAGCACTAAAGATGTCTATTTTAGTTATTAACTAGTGGGAGACCTTCAATGTATAACATGTAACTAAGTACATTATAATCAAATCATGAAATACTTTTGTTGATGTGATGAAGGAGGAATACTACCCTCTTAGACATTTTGAAGATGAATATATCAATTTTCAACAACTATGCCAGTGAAAGGATCAGTCTATGGTACACCAATGTATTCCATGACTACTCTACATACCTACAAGAGAACTTAAGAAAAAATATAGGGTGATAAATTACATCAGTGGATTCTCACCTTATAACCATGAAAAGTTACATTTCTTCAATTCTAACACATTAGGATAAGTATATCATAATGCTACCAAGATTGAATCTAAGGCAAAGATGAAGCAACATATCACAACTTCATCCAACACAGTGTACAAGGCTTATCCCTTGCACAAATCCACATCACATCCACTTTCATAGAAGCAGTACCCTTCCTGTAAAAGTGATAAGCCTCAAAATATTACATAACACTCAAAGGCTACTACATCCTCTATTTCAGATAAAGGCAATAATAATTCTAGTGAAAAGTGGTGTCATCACCATCGCTCATCCACCCAAGATGACTTTGAATGCCATGAAACATGCATGAATAGCCACACTAATGTATATCACTGATCTATATGCCTCTTGTCTAAGCACTAACACCACTATAATTGACATCTTTAAAGAGTTTGAATGTCTCTTCCACACCAATTTATAGCTTGAAGGGTTAGCCTCTCCACATCATCATTTATCATGACATTCAGAATAACATATTTTCATAATTAACAACTCAATGCCTTGGTATTACCACTACCATGCACCCTAAGACATATTTTATGGGGTGGCTATAACAAAAGAAAGATATATAGGTTTGATGAAATTGCACTTTTTTAGTATAAAGTCAAGCCTATAGAGGATAACATCACTTGTGACATCACACCTCTAGATGTTTATGACATCTTATTGGGAATACCATACCTATATAACCATAAAGATACATATCAATCCAAGCCACAACATTGGACTATATGTGCACAATATCACTCTTACCACCTATTTGATTCAGTAGCCATGACAAAATTTACCTTAGTCTCTACCAAGCAATGTCGCAAACTTGTCTTTCATGCACAAAAGTTCGTGTTGCTCATGGTATGCCCTGACACACCTAATTAATAGATGATAAATCACACTTTGGTAGTTTATAACACTCACACAATGTCATAATAGCAACAAATTGACAAGTTAATAGAGCAGTGTAGTAAAGCCTTCACAAAACCTAAAGGCCTTCCAACATACTACACAGTAAAACACCACATCAATTTGATTTTTAAATCCTCTCTTGTGAATATCCCCTGTATCATACATCAATTTGGGAGAATAAGGAAATCTAGTGATAAATACAAGAGCTCCTTGATCAAGCCAAAACTAGGCCTATTTCTTTGCCTTAAAAGAGTTTGATAATACTTGCACCCATTAAATATGGGTCTTGGTGACTATACATAGACTATCATGTATTCAAAAGGATAAAGTGGAAGAATCTATATCTACTACTACACATTAATGACCCTCTAGACTAACTCTAAGGTGCTCAATACTTCACCAAGGTTGACTTGAATTTGAGTTACCATCAGGTTCCAATTCATCCTAAAGACATCTGGAAGAAAACACTCAAGACATGAGAAGGATTGTATAAATGGTTTGTCATGCCTTTCATCCTAACCAATGCACCAACAACATTCATGTGCTTGATAGATGATATACTTAGGTCATTCCTCAACTCCTTCATCATTATCTACTTGGATGGCATTCTCATCTTTAAGAATACTTGAGAGGATAACTTAGAGCACATCTTACATGTCTTAGATAATTTGTGTCAACACAAATTACAAGCTAACTTAGCAAAGTGTATGTTTGGTTCTATGTAGATCTAGTACATGGGATACATCATATATCTCATAGGTATCCACATAGATCTATACAAGACTAAAGTAATCCAATATTTACCTATTCTATGTAATCTCATATAATTGAGGAGTTTTCTTAGATTTGTTAACTTCTACCACAAATTCATCCTTGGTTTCTCACATATCTCTTGGGTTCTCAATCAGATAACATGTGAAAAATCCATGTTCAATTAGACTGATGCATAATAATGCATTTTTGAGGCACTTAGTCAATGCCTCTACATAACACTTATTCTTACAATTCATGACATTATACACTCCTTCAAAATTCACATTGGTACATCTAATTACGCACTCAGTATAGTGCTCACACAACATGGACATCCAATCACATACCACTCAGAGACATTTAATAGCATATTACAAAGGTACTCCACCTATGAGAAATAAATATATGTTATTATGTAAGTAATCAGGTAATGGTGACTCAACATTCTAGGGAAGGAAGCAGTTATTCATTCACACCACAAGCCACTTCACTTCTTACATATGTAGAATAAGTTAGATAATGTGTGGTACATGAAGTAGATGACTTACCTACAACAATTCCATTTTGTCACCAAGCATGATAAAGGGAAGATAATAAGGTAATAGATTCCCTTAGCTAACCTCTAGTTCATGCACTCATCATGGTGTTGGACATGTGTGGCCATAACTTAATAGACTGGGTATCCCTTTACTCAATTGACCAAGACTTCATACTGACTTAAACTAGCCTAGCACAAGGTAACAAGTTTAGGATTTTTACTCTTCTGACTAGCTTCTTTTCAGGCTCAGACATCTTTATGTTCCTAATGTCACACCTCACCAATGACTCATTTAGGAATTTCACTATGCCAAGACCATGGGACACTTTAGCATCACAAAGACTCTATAAGCATTATAGTCACACTTCTATTGGTTATAAATGCACATAGTGTGGAATGCCACATCAAGTCTTGCATTCCTTATTGCATCATAAATCCCATAAATAATAAGCTAGGACTTTACACACCTATATTGATTCCATATAGACCATGGGAATCTATTAGCATGGATTTCATGATTGGATTACCTATGATGAGATGAAAAAATGATTATGCCTTTATTATAATGGATAGGTTTTCTACTATGGCCATCATGGTCTCATGCAAGAAAGAAATTGATGTACCTGGCACCATGCAAGCTTTCTTCAACCATGTTTGGGATCATTTTGGGCTTTCAACATCCATCATCTTTAATCAAGATTCATACTTTGTGAGTCATTTTTGGTAAACATTATGGGATTTAATAGGAATGTAGTTGGATTGATCGATGGCCTTTCATCCACAAATAAATGGCTAAAATAAAGTGGTCAATCAAACACTTATTCATATTCTTTGAATGTACAACCATGCCCATGCTTTCACTTGGTATGAAAATCTCTTATACATCCAACATGTATAAAATAGAGCCCTGTATATCTCTATGAGTCATATTCCATTATAGACATGTCTTGGGTTTCAACCTTCAACACCTATAAACATCTCTTACTATGTACTAGCTGACACTGAGTCATACACATAAGAATAGGAAGTAGATAAAATTGAGAAGTTTCTAAGACACATCTAGTCTATTGATTATCAATTTCATTAGATCCTCTCTCACACATGAGCAAAGTATAAAGAGTGCCATGATGCACATCGCACACCTCATGTATTCTGAATTAGTGATAAGGTTTGGTTGCACCTTTAGAATGAATGCTTCAAAGGACCACACTAGATTATCGAGTGCGATATGGTCCTTTTACCATTTTGCACTCATCTAGTGAGAATGAATTCATTATTTATCTACCTCAATACTTGGGTATGCAACTAGTCTTCAACATAGAACTTATAAAACCTTGCACACTACCACTTCTTGAACCAATAATGACATAACATCTTTCTGATTTAGATCCTAAACTCTTGCACCCTATAGAGAAGGACCATATCACCAAAGTGAAATATATGCACACCCACCATGGCAAACATCAACTTTTTGAGAGCTCAAAGTTGGATAATATTTTTATCAAGCTAAGTGGTACACTTCTCAACAACTTTAAGTGCAGTTCCCCCAACTATGCACTAATGTAATGGATACCATTACTCTTTAAAAAAGGGTAAATGATCCATGTGTAGCCACTATGAAACTGAACACACTCCTCATTTGTTCTATTGTGAAAAATTCACACCTACCATGTAATTATGTGCACTCCTTTGATATAAGTTTTTTGACAACCTCACACACAAATCTTGTGCCTACTCACAGACTTTCATACACTAGTATCTTCATATCATAGCTTGCATAGTTCATTGTGCACCTTAGAGCTCACCACATTGATTATCTCACTGACACTTGTTCATAGACTTACTCTATTGGGACCTACTGTAGCACAATAACATGTAATCAATCCCTAACCACATGGATAATTTGAATCACCCAACTAGTCATTACTACCAAAAGAAGATCTTAGGATTAGAATTAGTTGGAGATAACCTGAACATTAAATATTATATCCATTACCAACTACCACATCTAACATAACTGATGTATTTCCAACATCATCATCAATAACCATATAATAATTACCGTTGATCTTGTTTTATGCATCTTATATATGTAATATATGCATCTAGTTAAGGGATAACATAACCAAATCAATGCCATTTTTACTCAATTTTAACATAGTTAGCTTTATCTACACATATACTTTATATACATGCACTATAAACATTATACTTTATATTCCCTATTATTTCATTAATGAACAAAATTTACATTTTTTCAAGTAATACTTCCACTCCATTAAATGTGTGTTTGATTGTTCCATCTAAATACTCTTTATGCATTAACTCTGTACAACCAAACTCAATTTTTGCCTACATGCTTGGTCTTGGTCCTAAGGTACAGATCATTAGCCCTAAACCATTTTCTATGAGGACTCATTTAAGTTTATGCTAAGAAATGATTGATTCTATGTAAATTGGGTTATTAAGCAAAGGTCTAATAGATGACATATATGTTTGATCATAGGTGATTTATTGGTATGGATCTATATGACTCACAAGTGTTTGAAATTTATCAGGTACAATGTCACTTAGGACCTTAGACTAACTTAGAAGCTCATTCAATATGTTTTTATGGATATTTTTTTAGGTTACTTTTATAGTTGTTCCATAATATCGTAAGGTTTTTCATTAATAGGAGCAATGGGCTTGGTCTTCTAAGGTAGAGGACCTTGAATGGGATTTTTAGAGGAAGGTGTAGGACCTTGAATGGTAACCTTAGAGTGTCAAGTTATAATTGTGCAAACTCAAGTAAGTGGAGGGTTATTATAAGAAGAAGAGGGGGAATGAACGCCTAAAATGTTAACTCTTGGCTTTTGAGTGGCATTTGGGCCATAACAAGTCAAATGTGGATTACTTACAAATGGAGGTGGAGTCCCTAGAATGGATAGTGAAGGCCATTGGGTATTTTTAGAAATTGGCTTAGGATTGATCTTAATGGTATCAAAATGTCCACTAGTGATATGACTTACAACATTGTAGTCATAAGGGACATTTTTATAATTAACTTGATTATAATGGGTATCTTGACCTTGATTTTGATTTTTTTATTGTTGGTTCTATCTCTAATTATGATTTTGAGGGCATCTATTCTAATTTTGATTGATATTGGCATTATGATACAAAAAAAGGTATTGATAAATATCCAAATCTTGATATATCTCAAGACCACATTATCTAATGCTAATTTTCCAATTTCAAGCAAATCTTGAATAAGATGGGGAAGTTACACAAATTTATGAATAAAATTGACTTTAACCTGATGATAATCTAGTTAGGTTTAGGATCATTGTATAGAATTTTTTTTGACACTATCCAAATGGTCATGTTAGTGTTGACTTGTTTTTGGAAAACCATCTCAATAGGTTTGCCAAGATTACTAAAAAAGATATTGTGGTAATAACCTCTTCTTGGAGGTGGTATTTGTAAAGCAAGAGGTTGAATAAGTGGACTCACTTGAACATGCCGTGGTTACATTATTTTCACATGTTTTAATTCAATTACCCCATCTCCTATGACATTCATGTTCTTATTGAATGGCTTAGGCTTCTCTAGTGTATTTATTTATGCTTGTGTAGGAGCTTGTATTTGAGGCTTGTTTTGAGTTTGGTTTTGAGATTAAATCTTGATTATCCCTTTGTTGATGAGGGTTTTCTCAATCTACATTCCCTTGGAAATAAATTATTCAAATGTGTTGCCACATATAAGTTTTAGGTTATGGGTGACATCAAAATATATATTGGCAGTGAACGTTACAACCAATTATTTGTCGAGAAGATTATGTGGAATTTAGATGGCTAAGGAGCACCACCATTGTAAATAATTATCAAAGACTTCTCTCCTCATTGTTTAATCTGGCATAGATCAACCATAGTTAGTTCATGTTATACATTAGAAGATAAGAACTACACAAATCTCTTTGATAATTTATCAAAGTTATCAATAGAGTTCTTGGGTAGACCAAGGAACCAATTTAAGGTGTGCCCAATCAAAATGTGGGGAAATAAATGAAGTAGGTATATAGGGAGATATGCAACTTATTTACATGCAACCAATAATTATTTTAGATGCTCTTTGGGATCACCTTTCCCTTTATATATTCAAATTTGGGCATCCAAAAGAGATGCATAAAAAGTATCTGAAGATAGCTCATATCAAAAGGATAGGATCATATGTCATCCAATTTAAAATTCTTTCTCTAATTTCTTACCCGAATGGTTGAAACTGCATCCTTGACCTCTTGTCTTGAAAAGTAGGACCAGAGTGAGAGGAAATAAAAAAAATTGTTTGGTATTCAAAGGTATAGTACCTTGACCTAGATAAAGACGCAGTACAAAATATTAAGGAATTGTTATATGATTGGTTCTACCCAGAATATTCATTCTTTGATTTGAATTGTTAAGAGGGGGATTGTTATTTGTAAGGCACTTGTTGTTGACTATGACATTGATTTGGAGGGAACTGAGACTTGAATGGAAGAATTTTTAGTTAGGAATTAAATGGGATTTTTTGGGATTAACCTACTATTTATTCTTAAGAATATTTTGTGTGGGGGAACATATTATTGACTCGAAGAGGCTCCTTGTTGAATAGAAGCAATAAGTGGTTGACTTGTATAAACATGATGTTGGTTAGACAACATTGGTTGGGGATTAATTATCAATTATTCCAATGGAATGTTGGTTACCACATATTGAGATGGGGGATTATTTTTCACTTATTTAAGTGTAGGGATGGTCACCACCTATTGATGTGGGGTACTTGCAATGTGGTGTTGTTGGTCAAGTGGGTTTGAAAATTATTGTTTTAAGGTATTGGGAATGTTGGAAAACAAACTAATGTTTTGTTGCATTTTGGATGGTATATGATGTGGGTTAAAATCTTATATTCAAGAGTTATCCACCACATGCTAGGTAGAATCTATAAGGAAATCTGAATCAAGATTAGTCACTAGAGTGGATTTAACTATGGGTGTGTTAAACATATTTGCAACTAATGTTTTGTTGGCAAATGGATTTGGATTACACATGGGATGGGTAGATAAATCCAATGGCTATTTTATTGGATGATTGCACTCTAATAATATGGGGTTTTAAACTTTCAACACATCGAAGGAGTTATCTAAAGTAGCTACAGCCAAATTAGCTTGTTGTATTTGTGAAGCAATAAGTTGGATTTATGCGGGAGGGTCAAATATTTGACCCTTTCCTTTATCCAACACCACTAGGGCTTGATTGAAATTTTTCTCTTGGATAGAGGCATCTTGGTTGTCTAATAATGTAAGAGGTGTTTCTTTGGGTGACCTAATAAATAGTGCAAATCCTCCACAAAAAAACCATAGGGGAATTTCACACCCATTTATAATAATATAACAAGATGTTCATATTTTTTATCAAATAATTATTGATTGAATTGATATTCTTGATGTTCATCACTAGGTGACATGTTAACAAGATACATTGAATTAGGTCTATACTTGGTCTCAAATGGTACATGTGAAAGGTATGGTTGGTAGTGGCCTTGTTCAACATTAGGTGATATGATCGAAAGTTATAGATTATGTTTTTCAATTTTGACATTAGATGGCATATTAGAAATGAATTAATGATCCTCTTCATCTTATACGTAGTGATCATAACCATAGGGATTTTTAATTGTTTCCTCATCAAATGAGGGGTTGTAAATGGCCCCACTACGCATGTACTTAGGCATGTTTAGGTTTATAAAAAAAATTTAAAGGTCTTAAATGCCTTAAACATTATTTTGACTTCGTACGTGACTTCACTCAAAATATTACTTGGCAATTAGTTTGAGGAAAGATACTTGGCTTATGTTAAGGAAAATGTTAATTTGGAATACACTGATCAAAGTTATATCAATGTGAATTTTTCAAAGGTGTTTCTCAAAGGGTAAATTCACAAGTTTTGGGCACTACAATTTCAAGCACAAAATGTTCAAAATTTAAAATTTGGAAATATTTTACATTCAATCTTGTCTTGAAAGGTTTTAATCTTAGAAACTTGACTTTATGAAAAAATAAAGGAGACTTGACTTATTGAAGACACTTTATAAACTTTGGAACATGTGAAGGTGAGTGAAATAATTGGTCTTGGTTGTTAATGGTAAATCAAGTTTTGAACTAGGCTTTAAACTTTTGACTTTCCAAAAGGAATTTTGGTCTTGGCACGATTCAACTAAAATTAGAACTTGGTCTTGGAATTTGGAATTAGACTTGGTTTGACTTCGTAAATAAGGTTGATTTATAATTGTCACTTGGATTTGAACTTTGGTTTAGACTAAAAATAAATGACATAATGACACAACATGGACAAGAAGTTGGAATTTTGGACTTGGTTTGAAATGGAAATTTGGTTTAGGACAAGACTCTTGGTTCAAATTAGGCATCTTAACATCATGGTTTGGACAAGTAATATAGGTATTAAGACCAAGTTTTAAGATGTCACCTTTGTTTGACCTAGAATTTTGGTAGAGTGACACCTCATTGTGTGTGTATAAAAAATACTTTGGATTTGGACCTGGTTTGTTTGATTTATTCTCAAGTATGAAAAAGGCTTGGACATAACAATCAAGCAACAACACACAAGTAATGCAAGGTAATTTAATAACTGATGTTGGTTTGCATTACATCCATTGAACCATTGAAATAATCACCTTAAGAGAGGATTATAAAGTTTAAGTATTCATTAAATATATTATTATAATTATTAGTGGTATTTTAACCCCACCCTTATCTCAAAAGGTCCATACAAGCAAGGAGATATTCAATGGTTGGTTCCTTTACACCCCTGCATCAATGAATGATCTATAGAAAAAGAGCAATCTAAGAATCAATCCAAGATCAGGGCATTTGAGAGAGGTTATTGTCCTTTCATAACCACTTTAGTCATAAGGGTCTTAATGTAGCGTAACCAGATTTGGGGTTTACTTATAATTTTACTTGGGATTTATATATGGTCATTGTATACCTCATAGTCTATGGGCACAGATCCATCAATGAAGAAGTAAAATCTCATTTCCAATATTTCTCATTTTGAGGGTACCACACCTTGGCTTAATATATTGTAAATAATTCCTTGAGGTTACTTTCCTCACATGACTATGTGCAAGCATAAATCTAGGTCTTCACAATGGTAATGTTCTTCAATTTTTATAACCTACCAGACAAATGAGGTTTGGTATGATGTTATAATGTGACTTCTTAGGTCAATGCACCCATAAATACTTGTGAGAAGGTGATGAAATCTACCCCACATAATCAAATGAGAAATAGGGTAAAATGCAAATAAGAACTTTTGAGTTACTAAGTCACCCAAAAAGGAGAGAACATTTGCACCAAAAAAACCACATAAGATAATAAAGTAACATGAAAACTTCCAAGAAAGTAAATAACATGAAAATGAACAAGTTTTTTATAATCCAATTGACATGTGAATTTGTCTTAATTCTAAAAACAAAATGTGAAGTGAGAATGATTTATTTGATTCAAAATACCACTTCTTTGGCCAAGGTCCTACAACACAGATAGTTATAAGTTTGATAAACATGGTTTTGAGTCAACAAGGATATTGAAAGAGATTTTATTTAAGTATTGGCCTTGTTACAAAATGATTTCACAAATATCTAGCCCAATTTCACTGCTCAGTCCTCCAATATTACTATTGCAACTTGCACACTAAACATAAAAGAGTCAAAAAACAATTTTGTTATTATAGAAGATAATTTCATTGTTGTGAAAGATAATATAATTGTTGTAGAAGACAATTTCAGTACTACGGAAGATAATTTCATTACTTCAAAAGACAATTTCACTACTATAGAAGATAATTTCATTGCTACAAAAGATAATTTCACTGTTGACGATAAATTCATTAAAGAAGACAATTTCAATACTGTATAAGACAATTTCCCTACAAATAGCTCTGATTTCATAGTTTAGACATGCACAGAATAGATTTAAGGTATAAATGACAATTTCACAAAAGAAGACAATTTCACTGTAAAAGATAATTTCACTGTAAAAGATAATTTCACTGTAAAAGATAATTTCACTGCAGAAGATAATTTCACTACTATGGAATAAAATTCCATTGATTTGGAATATAATTTCACTACTATAGAATACAATTTCACTATTGCATAAGATAATTTCATTGTTGTAGAATACAATTTCACTTCTAAAGATAATTTCACTACAAAATATAATTTCACTATTGCATAAAATAATTTCATTGTTTTAGAATAAAATTTTACTATAGATAGCTTCAATTTGGTAGTTTGGTCCTGTACATAACAAAGGTAAGGCACATACGATAATTTTGTTAAATATTTTTCCAAATTCATAGTTACATAGTAATAAATTTCTTATTTGGTTTGGAATAGACTTGAATAGAATTTTGAAGAAAAAAGAGTGAATTAGCTTGTTTGGATGGTAATTATAGTAATTGGAAGAAGGTAAATGGTCTAGAAGAACTTGTGGAGTGCATCAAATCCTTTGGGTCCCACCAAACATGCCATTATATAGATAAATAATCTAAGAGAGGTTAGTTAATTATAAGTGAATAAAATCAAAACAATTTGAAGACATAACATCTCTATCCTAATCCCTAAAGTAGTGTTATGTGGAAAACAAGCAAGAAATGTAATTGGAAGATAAACAACCATGATTTTTACCTTCCCTGAAGATTCCCTTAAAGACTGGTCTAAAGAGGCTAAGCTCGGCATGTAGATGTAAAAGTCTTTGTCAATGCTTGAATCCTCATTAGGGAAGCATATCTCATTATTTACACTTAATGTTGGATTTGGCTTGGTATGAAGGTGTTGAATCTCCTTGTGTAATTCAACAGCATAATTTTACATGGAGAATCTTATTGAAATTAGAGGTGTGAGGTTCTTATTTATATATTTCCTGAATCATTGTGAACCATTAATTTCATCTCAAGATGGAGGGTTGATGATTAATCCTTGAATCTATGATTACATGCACGAAGTGTGTAAGAGATTCCATTTAAGGCCCTTTGGATTATGGAAGTCATGTTAGAATAAAATTACAATCATTGGTCCTATTAGAGTGTGTAAGAGGGGTGTAAGAGGAAGAACATGCAAGAGAGGTGTAAGAACTTGTCTTGAGTGCGTAAGTAAAATGTAAGACATGCCATAACCTTTACTTTTTTGTAAACTTTTCCTGAAGATGTCATCCATTTGTGAGGCAATATTATAATTTTGAATTTAGGAAAATAAGAGAATTTTAAATACATGGATTTTCCTATTAGATGAATTATTGGGATTGATTAAGTGGGATTAATAAATAATTATAAGAATGGTAGCTTTTTATAATGTTTTTATTTATCAATCAAATATTCAGTTAATTGCCTTGTGAAGACACTTGCAAAGGATTGATTTAATTTATGACTTACTAAACAAGATTAATTATGTAATATAATTCATTGCCCCAACATGGATGTGTCATTGAGATTTTAGATTAAAATGATAGTTGTGTGGGTAAATTAGGTCTAGTGGTGATTTCTGGTTAAACATGTATATGATTATGAAAATTCACTCTTGATTATAATTTAGACATATAAGTGGTTAAAATGAAGTGTCTACACCTTAAGGTGATGTGATTAGTCCATTATCTATAGGGGAATTGCATAAACTACCTACGGGTTACATAATAACTTCCCTAAATTTTTAGGGGATAAAAAACATCTAGATGAACATATTGTTGCCTTATTCACCACATGTGGAATATTTGTATTTTATAATGAAGATATTTCCATAAGATTATTTATGGAAACTCTAACATATGCATCAACCAATTAGTTTTATCATCTCACCTTGGAATCTATTACTAATTGGAATACCACAAAGACTAAGTTTGAATATCCATTTCAAACTAGTAGAAGATGGGCATGTATTACTTAGTCAATTAACTCATATCAAGGAATAATATAATGAAATGATGCAAGAGTTTGTTATAAAATTCAATAATTTTTTGAATAAGATTCCTAAACCAACAAGACCCATCGATGAAAATTAGAAATATTTATTCATCAATGCACAACTACTAGAAGAAAGATTTATTCTAAGAAGGAAATAGTTACCTAATTTAGATCAAACACAAACATTTACTATTGAAGTTGAGGATGATATTGTAATATATGGAAAAATAAAAATATATCCTTCACAATCCAAAGGAAAATTCTCAAATTAGACTTCTATAGAGTAGTTAGTTCAGAAGTTATAAAATGATGTTCTTGCTTTGAAGAAATAGTTACCTCAAAAGAAATTATCTACTCCATAAACAGACATTCATATAAGGAAATATGTTCCCCCTAACAACCATCCTTGTTTTTCGGCTCCAACACCTAAGTTGGCTATGAAAACACTTTAATGAATATAGTGCTTGAAACAAAAAAAGGCTTTAAAGAAAAAGATGAAGAATTAGAAATTATGGACTTGGGTTTTTAAGCATATGTAACTGATGAACCTAGTGGGAACTCCAATAATGATTTTGTGGAGTATAAATATGATTATAATGATGTATTCAATGATATGAATAGTCAGTCTTTCACCATGTTCACAAGAACACCAAATTTGAAATAATATGCTAAAAATAAACAAGAGGCTAGTAAATTAAGTCAAAAGGAATATGTCAAAGTCAATAAAGTTCCAAAAAAATACTTAATAATAGTCATTATTCCTCATGGGTCTCCTTTTCCCAAGAAAACAAATCCAAAACAACCCAATGCTCAAGTAAGTACATTTTTTTAAACTCCTTCAAATATTTAAAATACTAGTGTTAATTCAAAAATTAAAGTAAATTATTCATCAACATCTATTAGTTTAGATGTCTCATCTTCCTCTGGTATTCCTCTATTTGATATTATAGATCATGTAAATAAATCCAAAATCCAAATGTCTCAAGCTAAGTATTTGAAAAATTATATTAGTCAATTAAATAGACTTTTGCATTTTATCAAAGGTAATAATCTTGGTGTTATAAAATGTTATTATAAAGGAATTCTTCCCCCACCTTCTAATCCCAAACTAGTGAATTCTATAACTACATCTGTCTCTAACTCTGGTAAATGATCCATTCTAGATATCACTTTTCATGAAAGTTTGTAAGTTGAGTAATTGCATAATTGATACAAGAGCATCAGACAATGTCATGCCGACAAAGGTTGCTCATGCACTTGGATTAACTTAATAAATTTTGGTCATTGTTTCTCCATGGATACTAATCAAGTTCCCCTGGTTGGGAAAATTAAATATACTCAAGTGAAAGTAGCCTCTTTCCCTCAAAAGCGATTAAGATATCTATTCTAGTATAAAATATTCCTATCATGTATGGTATGTTGTTAGGTAGGATTTTTTGTAAAGAATTAGGTGGTAAAATTCAAATAGATTTGTCTCATGTCACATTCATGAATAAAAGGTGTCAAATATAGCTAGATCTTGAATCCAAGATTAAAATAAAAGTTTAACAATCAGAAGACCCAAGGGCTAACATTATTTTCAAAGATGTTGGTCTAGGAAATTATGTTTTGATGTCTTAAGGGGATCTAGATGGATTAGAGATAGTTGTAAATAGTCCTGATGATGTTTGGACTTTATAATTTGATGGTAGTTTCACTTCAATTAGTGTAGGTGCTGGAATTGTTATTATTTATCCAACAATTTAAATTTTCCCTTTCTCATATAAGCTATAATTTTAATGCATGAATAATACTATGGCGTATGAATCACTACACCTTGGTTTACAAATAACTGAAGAAAAAGGAATCAAAAATTTTAAAGCTAGAAGAGATACAAAACTGATAGTGAAACAAGTGTGAGATCAATACCAAGTTAAAAATATTCATTTACAACATTGTAGGAATTATGTTTGGGACTATATTGAAATGTTTGAAGCATTCTTAATCATAGTGGTTCTGATAAGTGATAACTTGAAAGCAAATGCATTTGATATTTTTACCTCACTAATGATTCCACCTCCCTACATAGATGAAGATAAATAATCTATTGAAATTGTATTTAGACCAAATGTACTTGATAATTTAGAACATTGACAAGTCTTCAATAATGATGAATAGATAATAAATTTATTCTAAAAAGCTAATAATTTTAGAAACTTGTATTTTGAAGGTAGTGATTCAACCTATAAGGAGATCACAATTCAAAAAGAGGAAGAAGAAATTTTTGAAACTCATGATGAAGGAGGAGTGATCAAGTTAAAAGGAAACAAAATATTGAAAGGATTAGTTTCTCTAGAAGAAATATTTGATAAAATGATATGTTTAAGAAGAGAAAAACATAAAAAAAGTCTCTTAGTTCTACTAATTATGAAAAAGTGAATATTGGAATAGAAGAACAACCAAGAATGGCTAATATAAGCAAGTGTTGTTATTCTGAATAATGTTATGGTGTGGAGCTAAAAGCTTCAACTGTTTGCAGACACAAGAGGAAGGACGCTGAAGAACTAGAGCCACCGGCGTCGGTAGTATGACCGACGTCGGTCAGATGCAGTGGAGAAGGAGACCGGCGATAGGAGGGAGTCGACCGACGTCGACAGCATCAGACTAGCAGGGACCGGCATCGGTCGCCTGTGTATTTCCAAATCTGCTGTTGACGAACAGTCAGTTAAGTGAAGCGAGTGTTTGCATGTCAAGCGACTAATTATAGTCATGAGCTGTGTGTCTAATTATTGTAACTTGAGTTCTATTTTTGTAAGCATGGGATCTTATTTATAGACCCATAAGGCATGTATTGTATGTATCTAAGAAGGCAAGTAAAAGCATTGAAGTTAGCAAGGTCAAGGAGATCAGCTGAAGCATTCAAGGAGGGATAATAACTCAGGATTTAGAGTTGTTGTGTTGAGCAAGAGAGAGAGGGAAGAAGGTCTTGAGGTGTGGCAAGCCTTTGAGGTGGAGGAAGAAGTGGCATCTTCCTTATTGTATTTTCTTCTAGTAGTATTTAATACAAGAGTGTGTATTGTCTCTCAAATTCTTTGATGTCTCAAGTTTCTAGCTACTTTATCATTCTGGTATAATTCCATGTTTAATTGCATATAAGAAAGTAATCAATTGTGCTCTAATTGATAGACCTAGAGATCCCCTGACAAGTGGTATCAGAGCTACGATTTGCAGGAAGCAGGGTATTATTTTTTGATTACAGGTCATTCACAGGGTTTTCTGATTGAGTGGGAGTTCAGCAATGGCAGAAGAAAGTAGGCTACGAATGGAAAAGTTTAACATCAAGAATTATCAACATTGGAGGATGCAGATTGAGGACTATCTGTATCAGAAGGATTTGTACTTACCGTTGGGTGGGGTTGCATGCAACCCCACAGATATGAAGGATGAAGAATGGAACATTCTTGATCGGAAGGCTCTAGGTTCCATAAGGTTGAGCCTTGCATCATCTATGATTTCTAGCTTATCACAGTGCAAGACAATGAAAGAGTTGATAAAGTCCTTGGCAAATTTATACGAAAAGCCCTCGGCTTCTAATAAGGTATATCTTATGAAGCAGCTATTTATTTTGCAAATGCAGGAAAGTGGATCGGTACATACTCATCTCAGTGATTTCCATGGTTTGGTAAACCAATTAGCTTTAGTCAATATTGTTTTTGATGATGAGGTAAAGGCTCTCTTGATTTTATGTTCTTTGCCTGAAAGTTGGGACAGTTTGGTTATGGCAGTAAGTAATTCTGCATCTGCTTCTAAAATCGTAAAAGATGATGATGTTGTGAGTGTGATCTTGAATGAAGAAATACGCAGGAGAAGCACAGGTGAATCATCAGGGAATGCTCTAAGTGCAGAAAGCAGGGGAAGGCAAGGGGAGAAGGTTGAGCAAGGGAAATCAAGGTCAGGAAGGAGATCTGAGCCCAAAGGTATTACCTGCTGGTTTTGTGGAAAGAAAGGACATACGAAGAAGGAGTGTTGGTTGAGAGATAAAGAGAATCAACATGCAGGTATTGAAGAAGCAAAGGATGCAAATTTTGTGATGCAGGATGCTCTCATACTTTCTTCGAATAATCAGGTAGGATCATGGATTTTAGATTCTGGTTCATCTTTTCATGCATCCCCAAACAGAGATTTGTTCTATGAGTATGAACAGGGAGATTTTGGAGTGCTCTATTTAGGGGATGGTATGCCTTGTCAGATACTTGGTAAAGGGAAAGTGCAGCTGAGATTGCAGATTGACAACACGTGGGTGTTGAAAGAGGTCATGCATGTTCCAATTCTGAAGCAGAGTCTGATTTTTGTAGGAAGGTTGGGAGATGAGGGATGCACAATAACCCTCACAGTAGATTCTTGGAAGGTTACCAAGGGAGCACTTGTTCTAGCAAGAGGTAAGAAAGTAGATACTCTTTATCTGTCTACTTGTATTACTGATTCTACTTTTGGTGTAGATTCAAAGATGTGGCCTAATAGGATTGGTCACATGAATAAGAAGGGAATGGAAGTTCTTGATTCAAAAGGTATGTGTTCAAATTTGGAAAGCATAGATACAGTTCATTGCAACAGAAAAAGGAAATTTGATGTTTTTGACAGGAACAAAAAAGCCTTGGTATTTATGGAGGAGATGAAGGACAGAGATCAGTCACAAGGGCTGAATAAATCTGAGCAAGGTAGCATGGACAGAGGTTTGGTCCAAGAAGAGCTCACGGATGAAAATTTCATCACTTACAGGAACACATAGACACCGATGTCAATATCTTGGCACCGATGTCAATCATCCAGTTATCGACATCGGTCATGTGCAGACCAGTAGGGTCGGTAGGTCAGATAGGAGAAGTCCGACGTTGGTCATAAGGACTGACGTCGGTAGGAGAGACACCGGCGTTGGCTAGGGAAATGACGTCGATAGTCAGGGTCAGTGCAGGGAACCGACATCAGTCAGGAGCAGACTGGGAGATGGCCTAGATCAGTCACTGGAACGGATGTTGGGTGAATTAATAAGTCTCAAACACCCATGTGGAGGTCAGGAAAGGTATGTGAACCTCATATTCGTTGTTCACCTTCTTTATATTGCTTACTGATAGTCATGAACTAGGAAGATGGAAGAAGTAATGCAGGTAGAATCCAAAAACAGTGGGAGCTTGGCATGGATAAGGAGTGTGAATCCTTGGAGAACCAAACAGGTACTTATTGGTAGTGTTGTCAGCTAGAAGGAAGCACTAGATAGAGGGATGGATTCCCATTTTAGAGAAGAGAGTGGATGGACACATGAGATAGAAGGCTATGGTATATGGTCTTGTTTAGGCTGTAGAACAATGGAGGTTTGACCATTGTATTTTATCTTTACTAGGTTGGATAATATTAGCTACATTACCCTGTTACTGTATTGTGTTACTTATTGCAGGGTTTCATGTATAGGGAGTTTTCTGAGCTAAGGGTAGAGTTGGTTCAAAAGTGTGTCATGAAGAATTTGGGAGCAGCAAAATTCTTGTGGCATAAGAGACAGGTATTGCATCACAGGTTTGCGTGGTGGTTGGTCTTCAAGAGTGACGTTGAAGAGGGATACAGAGCCTAAGGAACAAAATAGATGGTGTACAAGTACAGGTACAAGTTACAGCTATTTATCTCCAAGTGGGAGATTGTTATGGTGTGGAGCTAAAAGCTTCAACTATTTGCAGACACGAGGAAGGATGCTGAAGAACCAGAGCCACCAGCGTCGGTAGTATGACCGACGTCGGTTAGATGCAGTGGAGAAGGAGACCGGTGACGGCAGGGAGTCGGCCGACGTTGACAGCATCAGACTAGCAGGGATCGGCGTCGGTCGCCTGTGTATTTCCAAAACTGTTGTTGACGAACAGTCAGTTAAGTGAAGCGAGTGTTTGCATGTCAAGCGACTAATTATAGTCACAAGCTGCGTGTCTAATTATTGTAACTTGAGTTCTATTTTTGTAAGCATGGGATATTATTTATAGACCCATAAGGCATGTATTGTATGTATCTAAGAAGGCAAGTAAAAGCATTGAAGCTAGCAAGGTCAAGGAGATCAGCTGAAGCATTCAAGGAGGGATAATAACTCAGGATTTAGAGTTGTTGTGTTGATCAAGAGAGAGAGGGAAGAAGGTCTTGAGGTGTGGCAAGCCTTTGAGGTGGAGGAAGAAGTGGCATCTTCCTTATTGTATTTTCTTCTAGTAGTATTTAATACAAGAGTGTGTATTGTCTCTCAAATTCTTTGTTGTCTCAAGTTTCTAGCTACTTTATCATTCTGGTATAATTCTGTGTTTAATTGCATATAAGAAAGTAATCAAATATGCTCTAATTGGTAGAGCTAGAGCTCCCCTGACAAATAATGGAGAAAATTCATTACATTACTTCAAAAATATATGGATATTCTTGCATATTCATATGTTGATCTCAAACCATTCAAGTTGAAAGATATACAACATATGAGTCCACTTAAATATGATGTTAAACCATTCAAATAAAAATAAATGCGATATAATCCAAAGATATCAGGAACTATTTTTTAGGAAGTACATAAAAATTTAAATGCAAGAGACATCTTTCATATCCATCATTCAACATGGATTGATAACATTATTTCTATTTTCAAAAATAATGGTGAAATATGGATTTGTGTAGATTTATAAAATTTGAATTAGGCTTCCTTGAAATAAAATTTTTAATTACCTATTATGGCTCAAGTACTACAAACTATTATCGGATCTGAGATGTTATCTATGCTGGATGGTTTTTCGAGATATAACCAAATAGAAGTAGCTAGTGAATATCAACACAACACTACTTTTACTACTCCCTAGGGAACATTTGAATATAAAATAATCTTTTTTGGTCTCATCAAAATAGGTGCCACTTTATAGTGAAAAATGGACATGGACTTTAATGATTTTAAAAATAATATTATTGTTGTTTATCTTGATGACCTCATAGTATTTTCAAAGAAAAGTGAATATCATTATGAACATCTTGAGAAAGTATTCAAGAGATGTCAATCTCATGACATCTATCTAAATCCTAAGTATGATTTTGGAGTGACTGAAGTAAAGTTTTTAGTTCATATTATATCCAAACAAGGAATTAAAATTGATCCATTGAGAGTAGGAACCATTCAAAAGTTGTTTTTACCATCCAATAAACCAAGATTCCATTATTTTTATAGTAAGGTTAATTTTATAACAATATTTTTTATTAAATTTTGCTAAGCTCACCAAACATATAACTAATATGATGAAAAGAAAAGATTCTTTCAAATGGAACAATGAAGGGAAAAAGGCTTATGATGAGATTAAAACTATAATTGATCAAGATCCTATTTTGGTATGTCCTAATTTTAAGAATGATTTTATTATATACTATTATTCCTCTGTACATACTTTCTCAGTGATACTCTACAAAAAATGATGAAGGTGTTGAGTCTCTGATTGATTTCATGAGTCATGGTTTAAAAAATCATGAACTTGATTATTATCTAATTGAAAATTATACCTATGTTATTGTCAAGGTAGTCAAATAGTTAAGATGTTATATATTACATTCACATTCTATAGTAATGGTACTTAATGTAGCAACAAAGTAAATATTAACCCAATAAGAACCTAGTTCTAAATGAAGAAAATAGAATACAATATTACAAGACTATGACTTTGAGATTCAGCCTATGAAGTTGATTTGAGGAAAAGGATTATGTTAGCTTATGGCTAAATAAGAAGACAGCTACATTGATGTTGTTTTATCAGGAAAATATGAAGAAAAACTATAATATTTACCTTTGGTATTATTCATTAATTCAATATACGAGTGGTATTTAGACACCACATACTTCTTACCATATGGTGAATGTCTTCCACATTTGAACATCAAATAGAGAAGGACTATCGAGTTGAAGGCTAATAAATATGTGATTTCAAATGGAAACATATTTAAGAATAATATTGATGGTTTCTTTTTGAGATGTATGAACAAAAACAACAAAGTAAACTTCTCAAATATTTTCTTGGTCAAGCTTGTGGGGGTCATTTTTATACCTCACTTACTACATATAAAATCCTAAGAGATCTCTACTATTGGTTCTCTGTATTTAAATATTATTTTGAATGGGAAAAGAGATGCGAATACCATCAACATTTTTTGGGCAGACCTAAGTTAACATCATTCCCTCTCAAACCAGTAGTGATTGAAGAACCCTTACAACAATGGGGTCTAGATTTCATTGGTACATTAAATCCACATTAAATTTTGGGTCATACTCACATTATTACTACCAAAAGCTACTTTAATAAGTAGGTTGAAGCCATTATAATTAAACATACCACTTCATAAGTTGTTTGTAACTTTATTAGGGAGAATATACTAGTAATGTATGGTATTCCATAACAAATTATAATAGATAATACATCAAATTTTTATTCCTCAAAACTTGATGGTTTTTTCCATGGATATTCTATTTCACTATCACACTCATCAAACTATTACCATCAAATAAATGGCTAGGTTTAATCTAGTAATAAGAACCTAGTAACTATCATTCGTAAGGTGGTAGATGATAATCAAAGGAACTGGCATAAAATTTGATATGATGCATTTTGGGTATACCATTTTTATTTAACAATGGATATTGGTATGTCTCTATTTCAATTGTTATATAATACATAGGCTACCATGCCAATATCATTAGAGTTTCTTGCACTACATTTAACATAGGTGATTGAGGATGAGAATTTTTAGAGTTATTTAGATAAGATAATTTTATATCTAAATAAAATTGAGGAAGAAAGAGAATTCATCATTGATAAAATCACTGAGCACCAAAACAAAGTGAATATTATGTTCAATAAGATAGCTAAAAAAATAATTTTAGGTTGGGAACCTTATTTCATTATGGGATAAAAGACAAGAACCAAAAGGAAGTCATGAAATTTTTGACTCATTATGAATGGATCCTTTCAGAATTAGGAATCTATGTGGTGATAATACTTTATACTTAGCTTATATAAATGATACACACCTTCCTTATCCCTACAATGGGAAACATATGAAACATTATTTTTATTTCAAGTAAGTTTTCCCCTGCATGTAAATAAGTGAATTTAGAGGTTTGGTTATGTTTCCTTTCTTCATTTTATCTTTCTCATTCTTTGTATTGCATTCCTTATTTTAGTCTTCCTTATCTTTCCATATTGGTCTTCTTTATCTTTCCATATTGGTCTTTCTCTTTCAAAGGTTGTTTTTATGATAGGATTGACCCCATTACCCAATTAAATATAAGCATTGAGTCCCTATAAATTCATGGCTTCTTGTTTTCCCTTTGCATTAAAAATTTCCCAAGTTAAATATTTTTGTATGAGTCTTGTTCTAGCTTATTATTTTCTATAAAATCTATTGTAAATCCATTAGATCAAGTCTACTAGATAAAATTTAAGCAATGATCTATCCCAAAAATGTGTGTTAATTTATCATATGATTGAGATTGGTGAACTTATTGTCAATTGGATCTATCAAAACTTGAAATTTTTTCATCTGCCTCAACATCACATGTTCATTTATCATACGATCAAGATTGGAAAATTAGTTTTCATTTTGATGGATCAGGAAATAAAAGTGAAATCACCCATCAACATAAGATCTAAAGTTCTCTTGCATTCCCATTAAAATATGGTCATCCAGTCAAAGCCAATTATTATATTGAAAATTGAAGTTTTCAAAACTTTCCAATTTTCACTCCATTAGATAGAAAAAGTCAAAATGATATTTTTTTCATTATCTACACTTAGTCTTAAAAGTTGATCTTAAGCTTCAAAATCATCAATTGTTAGTGACCTCCAAAAGGTTGAAATGGTCTTAGTTCACTATGGTCCTGCATGAACCTATTTTTCCATTTTGGCCTATATATTTTTATACCAATTATTCTCATTGGTCCAAAAAAGGATGAGAGAAGTGGAATTCATTGTCAAAATTCTTCAAAAAAGATTATAAGTCTTTAATAATTCACATTCTTCCTAAAGGGTTTGAAAGTTCCATTTTGGTCAAGAGATATTTATATATTTTTGGAATCATTAATAGTGTCATTTTTGTCTACACAAAGCTTGCTCAAAGTGTTCCCTCAATTCTTGATATTTTCAAAAGTCTCATTTGGGTCTATAATGACTTTTTAAAGTCATTTTCTATTCTCTTTTAAAGCCCAAAAGGCTTGAAAAGGTCCCCATAAGCTTGTTTAATTTGTTATTGTTGGTCTAGTATAGCCCAAAAATGTAGGCAAAGTATTTAAGAGCTTTTTTAAGCAGTTCATGTTGTTCTAAAAAGCACTGATTTCACTGTTTAGGTCTATGGCAAGTTTTTTAAAATAGTTTTGCCTATTCCAAGAAGTTTTAGAAGTTCTATTTTAATTTAAAATTTACAAAAATAAGATTTTAAAATATTATAACATGAATAAAAAAAGAGTGTATGGGTATTTTAGATCTTGTTCAATGCATTTCATCCATTCTTGAGAAACCTGGAATGTACGAGTTGTACAAAAATTTCACAATTTTTTTTTTTTATAATATTTAAGACCTGACAAACTATTTCAATAGGTTTTTCTCTACTTAAAGTCCACATGGTAGTTATAAAATAAATATTGGGTCATATTTTAATGCAAAAACATGAATTAAAAGGACATGGAGTTGGTGATTGGTCAATATTTTGCAACCTATGTTGCATAGTTTTCAGCCACCCTTTACTGAGTTACATATCCAAGTATTCAATTTATAAATCATCTTTAACATATACTACATAAATCCTTCCTATTTTTTCCTATTGTCAAGGGTTTTATTATGAGCAAATTTTCTATTTCTTGTTGATAATTTATGTGTAAACCTTAAACTTGTATGGAATAAAAGTGTATATTTCATAGTTTTATTTTCCTCTTCAATCTTTGTATTATTGTAGTAAAATCTTGTACATATTTATTAATTTATGAATATCATTGGTCATCTATTATGCACCCATAAAAATTTTATTCCTCCATACTTGTTGTTTACTAACCTATAACTCCTTGCTATAACCACCTTCCTAACCACCCAATTTATAAAAATGAAATTTAAATATCATGTTTATGAACCTTTTCTAGTTATACACACTTATCTTGCAAATATCCATGATTATGACATTAGACATGTTGATATGGAAGACTTATATACTAAAATATAGAGTGAAAATAAAATTTCATTAGCCTAACAAATACTTGGCATCAGACTTGCAAATGCAGCTAATTTTCCTACATCAGTGTAATGTACTAATTTAGTTTTTCCATCTTCAAAATTATATGACCTTAATACCATAAATATTATATTTTCTAAAAAAATTGATCATTACACAAATAAACAATATTTCTCTTAGTATTACCTTCAGACTTCCTGTACATGATGAATATGTTAAAATAAGCGAAGCAATTGGTCATCAATTTTTTGATGAAAATAAATATTATTATCGAAAAATGGTTGCTCAAATTTGGATTAATACACCAAGAAGGGGAGCATTAAAACTCCCTAAAAACATAATTAGATCTAATTTCGATGAGTATCTATCATATATCATCACTCTTCTAAATAGGGTAATGGGCTATGAAGACACTAAACAATTTCAGAGCTAGACATGCATGCTTGTTACTATCATTTGTCAAGGTGAGTAACACATTTATTTGGGATAGATAATCAATGAAAAATTACATTGTCAAATCACTTGTTTAGAAAATACTCAATGTTTTTTCATGACTTCATAATTATTCTATGTAATTTCTACCATGAATTCATGGCTTGGTTTTATGTCTAAAGGAACATTCACCAAGACAACTCAAATTTATGGTTTTTATTATTAGATCACCTATTAAAAATAAAAAATCATTTTAAAATAGTTAATGATGCATTAAAAATGGTGATATTCCACACTTTGGAAGGTAATTTGGCCATGAGAATCCCTCCAAAAGTTATATCTTTGGCTAAGAAATATGCCATTTATTTTATCCAATTCCCTACATTCACTTATATTCAAGTTAGGAGATTTGAGGGAGCCTCTTTCATGTTATCAAAATATGCAAATGATAAGTTAATTATGATTGAATTATTTTATTAGTTAGGAGAAGTAGATAAAGTGTGCAAAGATAGAGAAATAGTTAGGATCCCATTCCAAATTTCACTCAACTATTATATTTATAGAACAACTATGGATGGCTTGAACATTGAGAAATAAATTTATAAATTAAATTTGTATTTTAATTCCAAAAGGATAGCATTTGATAATAAATATTAAGTGAAGAATAAATTAAAACTTGGGATTGAATATCATCATCAGCCAGAATATGAAGACTATCAGGAAGATTGCAAAGATGACTTTGAGGTTAGGAAAAGGGATTATATGTGAATGAATTTAGAATAAATGAGAGCTTTCAAACTTGAATGGATCTCAAAAGAGATGATTGATGATATAAGTAATATGATTGATCCATCCTTCACAAAAACCATTTAGTTTCTCACTTCACCTACAATCAATTGATCTTTAAAGGAGAACTAATTTTTGATAATGTACCAAATTTGTCAAGCAAAGATCATCTAATTGGTTTAATAATAGAATTGTATAATAAACAAATGAAAATACCAATGGAAAAGGTGAATCCTCAAAGAAGCATAATCCAAAAGTCATATTTTTAATACATTGTCCATGTAATCAAGTAAAATAAAAAAATCCCTACGAAAAAAAATGGCCAAGGAAGAGGTGATGATGAGGATCCTTCGAAAGAACAAGGATTGAAGAGAAATTATGGTGCTAATGAGTAGTTGAGGTAGAATTTGAACATCAAGAAACCTAATATTGTTGTCTCACAAGTTGATATTGAAACCATAGCTCAAATGTTGATCCAACAGGTTTTGATAATATTACATTTTTTTATAATTAGTTATTTCTCTATTGGTTTCAACAACATTTCCCACCTCATGAGATTTTTCTCACATTTTTCAAACTCTCCTAAGCCTTATTCTCAGGAACCTTATCCGCCTCTTTCTAATCCTCCTTCACTTGTTCCAGCTCCACATTCTCATCCATATTCACCTCCCAAACAAGTTATCTTTAATAAATTTTTAGTTGATCTTGAGAATTTGAACGTTATAAGTCAGTCCCCACTACCAAATATTCTCATTGTCCATTCTTTAAATTTTCCTAGTTCACAAATGATCTCTTCTTCAATAAGTCCATCTTCACATTTTTTCAATATTTGATTCCAAATAAAATGAATATGACTAAGGCTATTGCACCAAGTTTTGATGTTGTTACAAAATTATTAAGACCTATTACACCAAATAAAGCTGAAACAACCTCTAGATTTGTGGTTGATTCTTCTAGAGCTAGATATTTAAAAGTGGTAAAGCCAATAACGGATAAGAATGGAGATGAAATGAATCACTAATATTTTTAACTCGGGTTGAACTCAATAAGTCAAAAACTAGAGGAGATATTAATAGGTTGGAATTATTTGCTACCACTCTTATAAAAAGAACTAAGGAGATTAAACAAAGTCAAGAACAACTTGAAGAATAGGTTCACACTCTTTATGAATATATAAAATCAACTATTAAATAAGGTGAAAAACTAATAGTTATTACTCCTTTGAAAATAATTTATCCTATAGACACTGATAGAAATATAAATGAAGAGGCTATTAGAAAGCTTAGAAAACACAAGAGCTACGATAAAGTTATTGAGGGTTGAGTTGAGAAATTTCTAGTATATGGTCTCAATTTTATTTATGATAATTGAAAAATATATTATATGATTAAAGGTGATAAAAAGTACATGACTGAAGAAATTGCTTTCTTAACTAAGAGGAACTGTGAAACATTATGATCAAGAATTTATAAGAGATGGTTATCATTGATGATGAGATTATCTTTTCAATTTTTTTAGCACTAATGAAGGAAATATTTTTGAGTTATGGGTAAAAATTGTTGAATGGAAACTAGCAGTGTTAGAATAAGCCAAGAAATATTTTCAAGACTATAAATAAATATGTTATGATCTCATGGGAGATATTTAAGTTGATATTTTTGCCATCTATTGTGATGTATTAAAAGAAAAAGATCAAACACAATTATCAACTATAGAAAAAAATGAAATTTTTGAAAATATGATCAAAGAATAACTTTTTCAATATTTAAAACTTAAATCTTAGCATAATGGAGAAATTGATTGATATTTATACGAGCCCCATAGAAAATAATATAAATTTGCCCAATATTTTCAAGAAAGATGTAAAAATTAAGAAAGTTCTGAGTGGATGTTTGAAAAAGGTGAAAAACACTAGGATACTTAAGTAGGAGTATATACCATTGGTGGTATATAAATACATGGCTTAGAGATTAAAAATATTTCAAGATCGGTATTAGCTAGAGTTAAATGCAGACAAACATTCTCAACTTTCTGTCTACCTAGAATTTCTCTTTACTTCTATTTCCACATTGCATTTTTCACTAATATATCATGTAATATTATAGCATTAATTTGTGATAAAAAAATTATGATTTTAAATATAATATTTTTTAAAAGTAAAATATAATTAAAAGTGCAACTCAAAATGAGGAAGTTAGTTACTAGGTAGTTACAAAGATAGTTATGAATTTGTTGTTATAAATACAAATGTAAGCTATTGTATATGAAAATTTTGATAGAGGTGAATTTTGAAAAAGGAGAAGAAAAGGAAATAATTGTAATTTTAAAAAGATAATAAATACAATAATTATTTGTTGATCTTTGTGTCTCTTAGTTTTCTTGATGAATTTAAGAGTTACATTTGAGTGCTATGAATTTTATTCTCATTTCTTCTTTATGCAAAATGATTCAATGTGAAACCATCAATTTATATTTATTGTAAACATGATAAATATTAATTAATATCTACCTTTACTTTATTAATCCACATCGTTTGATGATTTTAAACAAAATCCTACTAAAAATAAGTAAAACTTTATGTTTATTTCTAGCCTGAAATAAAGAGATTTTATGTAGAACATTGTTTCTCATAACTTTTCTAATGATGTATTCATTCGCTCATTTGATGTACGTATTTATTGATTATATGAGTTATTAAGGCTAAGTTTCATTTTTTTACATTTCTTCCTTTTATCTTTTTTTTTTCTTACTTCTCTATTATTTTAAAACTTCTTGCTTTTTCTCTCATCTCATTCTTTTATGGTATTCCGTAAAACTCCTAAAAAGACAAACAATTTTGAATGTGCAAATTGAAGATAATATTTTATGTAGCTTGGCATATTTAAATAAATGAAGCCTCACCAATAATTTATGAGGGACTATGTCCCATGTAGTGTTGATCGTACATTCATCATTTATGCCATCCTAGTAAAATTTAATGCCAACAGGATGTACACATATGTTTGATGCATCTAGAAGGTCATGATGGCCCAAAATTTTGGATGTAGTGGGCATGGGGCATGATTTGTGCCTTATTTTCAATTTTTTTCCAAAGTTATAAAATTTTATACTTGACTAGAATAACATAATTGACCTTTTTTAGTTTGACTTAATTTTTTGACTCGACTCAAACTTTTCATTCATACCAAAATTTTGGGAACTTTTAACAATGAAAATTTTGGGAACAACAAAGCTATAGACAATTATGAGTTAAATTATATTTTTGTTTTTTGTATTATCTGTATTTTTATCCCTATAAAAAAAATTAAACCTTATTTCTTTAACTTCTTGATGGAACTATAAAATTATCACTCTCATTTCATTACACTTGCATATTATTTTATTGCATTTTCCTTTTTGTTTGAGGATTCTTTTTTGTTTAGGATGATGGTTGAGGGTGGTAAAGGCCACATATTGAGGGATAATCTTACTCATTTCCTCTTTCTTATTAGTAGTTGCATAGTGAAGATGTTGATAGTGATTGGATTTATATAGAATGTGTGGTTTGCATGATGAATTTATTCTCTCATTCTTGACTTTGACTAGAAGATGTTGTGTTGATTATAAGTGGAATCAGTTATGAATCTTTCTTGAAAAGTTAATAAAATTTTTACTATAACATATATCTAAAATTGTAAACTTAGATTTATTTTTGGCATAGCTATAACACTTTCATCTTACTTCATTAATGAAAATGTTCAATTATGTTCATGTTATTATCTTTAGATGTGTATATATATGTGTATAATGATATTTTAAAAGAATAAATGTTGTGAATCTGAATTGATTAGAATGTTGTATGGTTTCCATATGGATAGTATGGTTATCTATACCTAATCATATTTATCATTCTTTAATTATTTTACAATAATCAATCATAAGTATAATGTTAATAATACATCTATCTTGATCTTATATTAATGTAACTAACATATGGAATGTACCTCTACATTTTCCTTAATGGAATTTATAGATATAGTCATAGAATAGTTCCTTTGAAAATCATGGTGATCCCAAGTTTATCTCATTAACACTTAAGGTTGGTTGTTCCTCCTTAAACTATGAAATGTGTTTAAGAGGTGAAATCATTGCACCTTCTCTATCGATAATAATATTATTTGATAAATTAGATGCTTTATGCTTCTTGTGACCAATGTGATTTTATATGAATGATTATTTTGCATTGACTATGCTGAGTTATGTTCTGAATAAGTCATTTTCACAAGATCTATTTATCTAAATGGGCATGATGGTCTCTATAGTCACCTTGCCACCTAAATTTTTATTAAACCTTTTTGAATGTGTAAAAATAGTGCTTATAGGTGAATGCCATGTATGTTTCTTTGACAAGTGTACTATAAAATTTGGATCCTTTGTATTCTTTGATTATGTTTAATCATTGATCCTTTTTTCATGATTAATACCCTGGTTGTGATATATTATCATACCTTAAATGAAATACTTGAAATCTTATTAGCTCAAATACATGAATGAATAAATGGTTTTCTTATTCTAAGATACCATAAGAAAGGAAGGTTTATATGAACTAGGACATACTCTGTTATGCCTAATGGATACTTGGAATTGTGGCATTATGAATTATGCCCTATGATAGATGTATGAAACATGATTTGATAGATTTATAACACTAATACTTAATTATAAGTATTTTTTCCCCTATTCACCATATGTAGTGTGTACACTTAGCCTTGGGATTGAGAACTTAGGTTTATAGAACTATCTGTGATGTGGGTTCCTTGTTTTGAAATTGGTATGTTTTGATCATTAGGATTATATATTTGGAATAAGTGTTAAATATGTAATATACTATAATGGAATGTTTTAGAAACATATAAATTTGTACAATTTTACCATGCCTTAAAGCTTATGTTGATTGTTTTATATTAGGGAATTGACATACTTGTAATTCATATTTATTAACATTATGAAGGAACTTAAAAGAAATACTTTATTCCTTTTTCTAACAAAGCAACCCATTTGCATAAGGAAATATGATAGACTTATTAAGGGTTTTGAGTTTTTTGTTGACCTATTAAAACTCTAAGTTGAATTTACTATAGGTAGTTAGTTAATTAATATGATTTGAAGTTTCTAACTCTATGCATTAGTTTTTTTATGAATAATTAAATAACTCACATGGGCTTGTAAGCTAATATTTAATTTAGAAATTTTAATCTTATCATATGGTACTAAATTAATTACATTTGAGTTATTTGAAATTGTATTTGTTAATTCTCATTCATTTATTTGATGATATAGTGCATTTGTCCAGGTAACATCATCTCAGTATGACCCTATCTAAGGTAGAGTAATAGTATACTTCCAATTAATTTTAGTAGGATATAATTAAAATATTAAAATAGTATACTTTGGATTTCATAGATATAAATTCCATTTGATAATTGGATAAACGAATAAGGATGGAATAATTGTTTCAATTGATATAATTGTAATTAAAATTAATATCATATTAGTGTAATATGATAAGTTGTATCTTGACTAGATGTGGTTATGATCATCTATTGGTGTTTTGGTTGTCTTAAAATAAGTTTTACTTGTGTATCCTATGTCATTTATGATATTGTTATCCTATTAGAATATGATATTCTTGGTTATAAAGTAACCATGAATATTTACATAAGGGTTTAATCCATTGTGCTAGTGATTGTTAGCTTAAATATATACTTTACAAGGAATTGTTAAAGTTCATGCATGTTATGAAGTATGTACTCCTTTTTGTTATTCTTAGGAATAAGAATTGTACAAATCATAAAATTAAACAATATGGATTATGGAGGTTACTTTATATTCAAACATGTACTCATTTCTATTTTTCTTAGGAATAAGCTTTGTTAAGACATATTGAAATTGTTACTACTAAATTATTTTATATTAATTCATTTGGAAGTTGAATTCAATGTAGTGATAAGAGAACAAATGGAATATAATTATCTTAATTTCAATGCATATGTAGTACAAGCATCCTCTTAGACCATTATCGTCTGAATGTTCCCTGAGTGGAATTTAGGGTTGTGGGAACCAAACTTGTCCCGAGCATAATTTTAGGTAGATCTTTATGACCTAAGATGAAGAAATCTTAAGAAGGAATCTCAAATCATCTTATCTTGATTGAATAAATTAAGGTGATTGAGTTTATCTTAATTCACCTCAATCAATATAAGGAGTGACTTTTCTCATAAACGCATTCTAATTTGATATTCCTTACTTAAATCTATAAGTTGAAGTTTAAAACCCTAAATATCCTTGATCAAAATATTTAGTGACTAAACATGGACCTAGTCATCTTCCATAATGAGTTTATTTGTTTCCCTATAATAAGATTCATGTTGTTCTATAGGCATGTTAATTAATGTTGAATTAAGTGTGTTATACTATGAATATAAATTTAATTTAAGTAAACAAACATCAGAAGGTTGTTTAAGTTGTGGACAAACCTTTATATCCTTGAATATTCATAATATTTAATGGTTTGGATTTTTAACTATGTGACATTAACTTATATATGGTTTGATTTACGATATAAGATTCATGAATCATTTGAGAATAATACTATTAATATTAATGATAATAGCACATGTACCAATGATATAGTAAAACAACCTAATACAAGGCTTAATTTATTTCCTGATGCATTTCCAGAGAAAGCGATCGAAATCAAGACTAATTATAGGGTGCATATGAATTATATTTTGTTCTTCTTCCAACTTCCTATGATCTTATACCTAATGAGCCTCATATTATAGATTCTCTTATCATTACACTCATGAATTATACAAACATGGTGACCTAAAACTCATTTAAATACCACGAGATTATTTATGATTATTATACCAATTTTCCTTTATTCATACATGCTTCATTGACTCAAATAACATATAAATTTTTATGGCAGATATTAGGTCAAGTGAAAACATTTGTACTATGCAATTAATTACAAGTATTTGGTACATACATAAATATATAATACATACATAATAAAAGGATTTGATGGATAATTATGAAACCATATTTTGAGAATTGTGTTACCACTTATGGTAGGACTTATTACTATTGCTTATTGCTTCTTATTTTTTCCCAACACTTGTGCATTTGTCATGATATTAGGATGACCATAGATACATAAGATACAAGCAATCCCATCTTAACTACATTGATACATAAAGCATATCCATAATAAAAAAAAGTGGTTACAATTTTGGGTGTTTGATATGAGTACCCTATCTAACTTGAGACTTTTCCTACTAAGAATCTACAATAACCTACTGTACAACTTGTAAGGGTTTTGCCTGCATAAACAATGCAAATTCCATTATAGATTAAAAAGTGATTGATTTTCCTAGACAACAGATTATCCAACATCCTCTACATCAATGACCTATTCAATTTAAATGTACATTATTTAGTTCATATCTTATACAATATTATTACACCCACTTTTTGATCGTGTTTCACAAATCACATTAATGCTTCCTCCTAACATACAAGACAATCTATATGTTACATTAACTACTATAACTATATATTAAATACACAATTATATCAATCATATTGATTATTCGAGATATTCTATAGCTCATGTCTATTTTCATATTCTAATATTTACATGCTACACATCAATATGTGACATTTACACCAATTGATATAGGACCTACACTTAGTACCCATTTGATGGGATCCTATGTTAATTTTGACACAAATTATCGTACATAGCTTCTTATTATTTTCTTAATTCTTCACCTTATTTTGACTTGAATTATTTATTTATAAATTCTTATATATTTATGTGTACATATTTGGTTTATTTTATAATTCTTATAGCCCTTATTTTCCACTTTATTGCCAAGTTCTGTTGGTCTTTTCATTTTTGTTGCTTGTTCTAATCTAGACATTCATGTTAGTTATCCTATGATGACATATACATGTATATCCTTTACAAAAATATAATTATAGTTTCCATTTTTTTGAGGCACATTACATGTAATTTCCCACTTCTTTGTATTGATTGTTTATGCTAAACACACATTGAGCTTACATGATCACATATACTTTATGCTTATACATATTAGAAATTTGTGTACACACCAAATATTTCTGACTAGCAACATGTGCCTATTATGAGGTTAATTACATCATTCTTTGAGACATGAATTTACTAGATGGTGGAGTCATATTACTTACCTTATTCAGAATTACACGATTATATATATTTTATGCCTACACATATTATGGCATTTACATACACATCAAATATTTTACACTAGTGACATTTTCCCATTCTAAGTTTTATTTTATCCTTCTTTGAGACATAAAATTGAAAAATGGTAGAGGCATACAGCTTACATTATTCATACTAATTTTCTACTACATTTTATACATACTATGTGTTGACATAGACTATAGAGTATTTGTATCCCTTCTATACTTCTATTTCACAACTTTGTACCTTTGTCTTGTTTCATTCTACTAAATGCTTGTTCATTTCAATAATTCAAAAAATGATAAAACATTCAAAATTTCAAAAAATTAAAAATCAAGGCTCATAAAATGGTTTGGTTTAATAGTACACATAGTTGTTTGGTATCATTTGTCATATACATGGTGAATTACATATTCATTTTATAAATTTTGCAATTAGTAGTGAGGTTTAATATCAATGAAAGTGGATCATTAAAGGAACAACTAATATATTTAGGAAAACTAAATGAAAAATAATTTATTATGGTGTATAATCAAACATAGTGATTCAAAATCATGGTGTTATCTCCATATCAAAATTAAGGAGTTTTAGATAGAAATTAAGGTTTTGTTATATGAAATCAAGTGAAAAAGTTTGGGTTAATTGAAATTCATATAGTTGGGTCCATTTATAGTGGATTAAATATTAGAGTCATGGGATTTTAAAATACATACTTTATTTGGAGTGCCTAAAAAATACTATGTTAATGGGGTAAGGCTAAAATCCTATAATTTAAAATAAATACAAAAAATAAAAGACTAGACTAAGTCTTAATAGTAAAAAATATATAAAAAGAATCAAATATAGAATGGGAATTAAAAAATAAAAATACAATAATTTTAATAAGAACTAGAATATACAAAATTTGGAAAAACAAGTCAAAACAGTTTTATTAAAACATGAAAAAGAAAAAAAGGAAAAAAATATAAAAGAATAAAACTATCCCCAAATAAAAAATGATGAATATAATAAAAATGAAGGAAAAAAATTAGAACCACCACTAATGCTAAAAATTATAAAACAAAGGCTTAGTAAAGAGAAGAAGTGAAAATTGGAAAATGACACTTCCCCTAGGAAAGTGAAGTTTGTGTTTGTGTCCACACAAAGTCAAAAAAATGGTTTAGTTGAAAAAGGTAAAGTATAACTAAGAAAAAATTTGGGTTATTTAGAGATAAAATTTAAAACGCCCCTACACACACTGACAAAGAGTCAAATATAGGATGGAAAAGGTTGCAAGAAATGAAAAAATGAGGGAAAGGCATGACAAGAGAAAAGATAGAAAGTGAAAAAGTATAACAACATAGAAAATAAGGAAACTACACAAAAGATAGGATTTAATGTAGGTAGAAATGCTTAAAAAATAAAATGAAGATTAAAAATCTATTTTCAAGAGGAAAATGGTATAAATAAATAAATCTATATATAAAAAGGAAATATTTCAATAAAAATATGTCATTTTGGAAAGTAAAAAGACTTTACCCAAATGAGAAATAAGAATTACACACTAAGAATTTCGTGAGGAAAAGAATGAGAATAAAGAGCCATGATACATGGAGCTTCCAAAAGTCATCCTAGCTATGAAAAATCAAGAGGAAAAATAGTGAAAGGACTAAAATAAATTTAAAAAATTAGAGCTACAAGGATAATTTTCATTCATCC
This sequence comes from Torreya grandis, assembly GCA_037957365.1. Taxonomy (NCBI): domain Eukaryota; kingdom Viridiplantae; phylum Streptophyta; class Pinopsida; order Cupressales; family Taxaceae; genus Torreya; species Torreya grandis. Next base: position 480,992 of record JARHVA010007179.1, on the reverse strand, counting down.
CAACAATAGTATCAAACTATCGAGATGAAAAAAATTACATATATTTAAATCTTGTAGATATGAATCATATTTTAATGGATCCAAAGAGACTAGAGATTATGTATACAAACCATAAAATGGATGTTATAGAGTACCAAAGAAACTTAAAAAAATTTAGAAAAGATTAATTTAGATTTCTAGAGTTGGTTCACATACTTCATTTGTTAATAGACACAGTCAAAATATTTCTAAGTTTCACAAGGAAAAAATCTATTTAGATCGATCTTATCACATTATAGAAATGGTAATACACATGGTAATATGACTCATGAATGAGGGCCATGATTATCATAAATACAATAATAATAAGTCCATCAACACAAAAATAGTCTCAACATTAAACATAACACATGTAAACCATAGATAAATTTTTATACAACATATTACTGACCATATGGTTTGGTACACAATAATAAATATCACAAGGAAAGTACACTACACAAATGGCGAGGATTATATAATGGTAAAAATCATTTAGATAACATGGGACGTGGTGAAAATTGGAATGCAATATGATCTCTACACCACACTATTAGAGAAGTTCCTAGAAATCATCACTAAAATAAAAAAGGGTAGGCATGATTTTTTCTATGGATATTTCATAGGATGTTATAGAAGTACTTCAAGACCATAATATTAGGCAAAGAAGGGGTAGTTTAATAAGTAATAATAAGTCAATAGGAAAGAAAGTAAAAGAAAATTTAGATGCAATAACAAATGGGGGGATACTGTAGTAGATATATTATCATGGGAAAGGTATATAAATAATATGGTAGCTAATAAGTTTAAAACATCCTCTCAGATAGTAAATAAATACAAAGATGAAGTGTAGTTTACAATGGACATTGATAATGTTTATATCAAACCATTTATATCAATAACCACTCTTATCACTCCCACAACATAAATAAAACATAATGAACAATTAGAGGTAAATGTTCTAGCTACTAAGCCAATTATTTGCAATCCAAATATGCCAGAACCATCACAAATAGATAAGGCTAAAAAAAAAAAAAAAGGGAAATAATAGAGTCCTAAAGTATGAATACCACACTAATTACTGAGTAAACATGTATTTATTCCAATTGTAGCATAATTGATCATTTCATTACCTATGTAAAATGAGGAAAAGCAAACAATGATAGATTATATATAGAGATATAGACACCTCAAATTAATCGGTCAAGACATTGAGGTATCCTAGACAATAATAGATAAAGATATCACTACTTTCATAATATGAGACTCAATTATATATAAGGTAATCCAACCAAAGTAGATGGAGGTGAAAGGAACCCTACCTTATTCCTTGAGGGAAATAAAAATAGTAAAATATGGGGTAGGCACCTCAAGAATAGCAAGGAAGATCAAAACAAGAGAGGAACCCAAGGCATCCACTACTTCCTTCATATTTGTAGTAGGATAAACTCTAGTGCAAATGAGTGGTGATAAAGAAAAAAAGATGCCTTCACCTGAGGAAGTAAAGGATGGGTATAGAAATATTTTTAAAAACTTTTTATCAATGCATTAAATGGGAAAGAAGGAAGGAGGAGAAGCATTTGTAAAATATTCAAAAACAAAAATTTAGAAAAAGATTCTAAGAAATAACAATGGAGGAATGGTGGTTATGAAGAAACTATAGGAAAAGGTAAAAAACATGAAAAATAACCACTGCCTAATATTACAATGCTCTTGTAATAGTTTCATAACAAAGGTGAGGTAGAAAAAGTAGGAAAAATGTTTGACAGATAAAACAAAAAAGGTAAAACAAATGTGGTAAGAGCATTGATAGAATACATAGATAAAATCCAGTTAATACTAGATGACATAAAGAATATATTATTAACCCTCCTCTAAGAGGCCATCATCGATGCCTAAGAGAAGATGAAGGAAGCAAAGTAACGTTAAAAAGGATATCAAGTGTTATCCTTACACAAGTTGGCATTGGAAAAATAAATGTTACAACAATATAAATATTAGTTGAGGAAGATAAATGAAAAAGAACTATGTTAAAAAATAATAATAGAATTCGTAACACATACATTAGTAAAATAAATGAAAATGGTAGATTTAAAATAAATGGAAGTGGCAGCAACAAAACAAAGAGAGTATTTGAAAAAAATAGTAAAATTAGAAAAATAAAGGATTCAAAAGGAAACTAAGCTAGCAACCCAAATATCCTAGCATAATTTTGAAAAACACAAGGCAAAAAGAGAGCTATGAGTAGAGGAAGAGAGAAAAATTAATAAGAAAAGTAAAAGGAAGGGAGATTTGGAAAAAGAAAGAGAATAAGAACTAAAAAACAAATAGGATGAAGAAATGAAAAAGAAAGAGGAAGAAAAGAAGCTTTAGAAAAGAGAAAAATAAAAATAAGGAGGGATAAGGGTGGGGGAGAGGAAGGGAGGAAAAATAAAAAGAAAGAGGAAGAAAAGAATAAAAGAATAAAAGATAAGGAAAAAAGAATGAGGAATAACTAAGGAAATAGAAAGATAAGAATTAGAGAGACAAAAAGAAAAGGAGGATCAAAAGAGGTAGGAGGGTATAAAATAAAAATTGGAAGAAGATAAAGTGGCTTAGATATAATGGCTCAAGAAAATTTACATTGTTGAGACAAAATAAAACATTAAAGAAGATAAGAAGGCATAAGTACCAAATATAATACAAAAATTAGGGGAAAATAGGAAGGAATCACTTTGACAACTCAAGTAAGGAAGGGGAGACAAGCTTATGAACATATACCTCAGCATATTTAATAGAGGCCTTGAAGGATTTTCCATCTATCTCAACATCAAAATAAAATCATCTCTTTTGAATTAAGGTATCCCTGGCCCTTCAAAACAATAAATGTCAAGCATAGATGTATCCCCAAACCTAATACAACTTATGCCAAAGTGGCATATAACATTAGCCTTGAAAAAATTCACCCCATGCAAAATAATAAATTTATAAATATTTTTAATATAAGTACAAGAATAGCTTGGATGACTAGATGTGTCAAGATAGAGGAAGGAATAATGATAACACTACAAAAAAATCATCACCACAAGACCCTAATATTATCCAAGACTTTTTTTAGTAGAAAAAAATTAGAAGAGATTGCATATAACTTCATCAGCATGTACATTCATCCTAAGAAGCTAATTAAAATTGGGCATGGAATATGCAACTTAGTAGTAAGTTGATGCAATATAAAAATGAGAAAAAAATTATTTTTTCTAGTTTGTGTTGATATATATATATATATATATATATATATATATATATATATATATATATATGTGGATGAAAATTTGATTAGGTGTATTTGTTTATTTTTTTCAGAGATGAGAGTTAATATGGAATATCTTTGACGTGATATGGTTTTTGGATCTATTGGATAGGATTTCAATACCCTATCGAGCTTAGCTCATCACACTATACTTGGGAGGGACTATGTAGATGTGTCTTGTTCCCATTAGCATGAATCATATCACCATGTTTTTGGGCTGATAGGAAAGGACCACTAACATATTTAGGTGGTTGGTAGAAGGGGATACCATTGAGGATGATACCACCCTATATTAGTTATATATGATCTTGGGGTTGCATATTATGAGAACACTTATGGTGTGTGACACACTAGAGATCACTGAAGAGTGGTGGGCACATGAAGCATTAGTATTGGAATCTATGTTAATATAAAATATCATAAAAATGGAAGAGCATAAAAATATATTAATAAAATTAGGAAGGAAACAAGGGATGCATCAAAATTATTCCTTGAGTTTGGTGATTATGACATAAAGTGATCATCAACTCACGTAGGCTTCTTCCAAACATGATGCCAATATAAATCCCTTAAGATATGATGGGAAGGGCTTATTAGAAATACAGGATGAGTATAGGGTCAAATAAGTGGAATGAGTGACTAAAATCAATGAAATAGATAAATATGAAACTATAGTAAGCCACCAAATAGAGAAAATTGAGATAACCATAGTAGCATAAGAGAATTACTTGAAGGATTTAGAAGGCCTAATCATTCCTCAATAAATTGTTAGAGCTTCCACATAGAACAAAATAGTTAGTACATAATACAATGATGAAATATTTATTAACTTATTAAAAAACATTAACAATACATTGGATGATAAATTAGGAAACATCTTGCCTAATAGATAACACTGGTCATTTATATTGGGTGATATATCATGCCAGATGTCTATGTATCTTGTAGTTGATAGTGTTAGACATCCTTAGGAAATTTTGAAGGTAATAGGAGGTATAAGGTATACATATTGTTTTGAGTTGATTTTTTCTAGGATACTTCATAACTGTCTCGAGGATGAGACAATGCTATTAAATTTAGGTAAATGTCAAAAGGATTCCATATAAATATAATATGTGCATAAAAATCCATCACAAAGGATTCATATATGCCATAGTTTTTTAAATAATACTATATTCACATATCATATAATCTATGTGACATCATACAATACTTTGTGACATCTATAGATGGACTTCTTGAAGATGAGACATATATGTTCGTTACAAAAAACTATTAATTTGGTGTTTATACTACATCATTGTAATATATGTAGAGGGAATAAATGAGTTGTAAGAGCAAGAGATAATAATATACATAAGTATGAGATAAATAGGTATAAATAGATATTGTAATAGAGAGAGAAGGTATAGAGATAAATAATATATGCAGTATTATAATAGATTATTTTTATATGAATGAATATAGTTAACAAAATATCTATGTTATGTGTATATATTACATGCATAGATTATATCATACTTAAAATTTCATAATTGCATATATTTAGTAAGTAATATAACTAATTCCCACCAATACTAAACCCTATGCAACACTAGTTCTAACTGAAGTCTTTCAAACCCATATAAATTTATACCAAGTATCATTTTTTATGACAAATTGAATCATCATCAATGTAAGTAGTTATGTTAACTTCTATATCCTCTAGTAAAGTAGCACTTTCCCTTATTTGAATGGCATGTTTAATTATTAGATATTTGTTAGGTGTTTTATTTTATTATTGGTAAAAGGTAGTTTTTTTGTAACTAGGGACCTAGACCCTAGAAAAGGAACAATCAAACAAGGCTTGAAAATCCAAGAAATACATCAAGACATATGCACTAAAACAAACATACAACAATATAGAAAAACCTTACTACATAACTAAATCCACCAAATAAGCAAGCCAATATAGAAAAATAAGATCTGAAACACAACAGAACCACCAACAAGTTCAAATAAGTTGTATATCATCCATAATGCTAAGGCCCTCCCGAGTGAAGGTTCATACTAATAGTCTTATGGACCAATAATACTTTAACTTTTTTCTTTTCTTACACTTCAGTCCATACCCCAATATTTTTTACACACTTTGGAGAGAAAGGTTGATTAGGTTAGTTAGAGGGAACAACTTTCTCTTTTGAAATCTCCATAGTTTTTGCCCTTGAGTTGGGTTCTTTAATCTCTCATACCATCTCATAAGAGACATGTTTTTTAGTAATTGATATGTTCATAAAAACATCCTTTGCTTATTCTAAATCTTCAAAAACTATAATTCTACCCTCCATATTAGTTATGGATTCAATTCTATGGGATTATGGTTCCTCTTCCTCAAATTCTTCCTTAGATTTTTAGGAATCATGAAAATCAAGTCCAAACAATGTCAGAAGATTAGTAGAGTAATTCATCCACCAAATTGATTTAATCTTTCTTTTGTTAGAGAAACTACACTATGAATTTATTTGCCCAGTATTAAAACATATATGACACCTAAACTACAAGCCTTCATAGTCCAATGGTTGAGTCCATAATGATTATTCAATAAACAAGTCAATAGAGGCTATAAGATCAATAACAGTATCAATCAAAATCAACATTCTATCAAAAGTAGTATGAAAGAATAGGTTCATGGTAGATTCAATTCATAAGAATTACCCAAGTGTTGTATATAGCCTTGACATAGGGTTTAGTCCAAAAATAAAGGGGAAGATGAGGTAGTCGAACCCAAATGGATCATGTTGAGAAAGAATCAATGAGAGGGTTGAAACTTGGAAACTAGGGTTTCATGAGTAGATGATGCCTACCCCAGTTCCACTATTTTTCAAGAATCAAATATTTGTCTAAACTGAGATGAAAAATGACAATGAAAAAACCTTTTGTATAGGGATACAAATTAATCTTACCTTTAAGAAGAGGCTTTTATTGTTCAAAGAACTAAGCATTTAGATATGATAAATCTAGCCATAGTTTATAAAACTGACATATGACTCCTCTACTTAAGTAAAAATCTTTGTTATCCAAAACATAATGTAGAGATTCCTTTTCAAGGTTAATGGAAGGGTTTGATACATATATATTAAGAGGCTTAATCTTTCCCCTTGTTTGTTGTGATAAAATAATTTGAGATCTAGCCATTTCCATGGAAGTTTTGTGTTTATCTTCTCCTAACCTCTTCACTTTTAGACCCCTATCCTAGAGAAACATTATTGCCTCCAGCTCCTTCATGTTAGTAGTGAAAGGAATGTGAGTACATGTGTGATGCACAGGGTTATGATAAAATCTTTAAACTCGCCATTCTTGGCTTTGATCTTGGGCAATGACCTCAACATGCAAATAATTTGTTATGTTCTTTAGTTTCAACCTTCAACCATAGTCATTCAACTTTCACTAGCCTTGATATCATTCTCTTATATGGCCCTATTGACTAATCACCATTTGAAAACATTTCTCAATTTCCTTATATCCTCCTTAAGTATATCATTCATCCACTTATATCATTTCATTCATTTTTCCCATCTCCTTCCATTCCCTCATTATCTTCACATAAGTTCAACACTTAAGGCTCAAAACCTCAAATATTACTTTAGAATTCATGAATAGAACTTTACATCATAGATGACTTCATCTAGTCATAACACACTTGCCTCAACTCCTTTTAACCTCTAAATGTGTCTCCAACATTCACTTACATACTTCAATCTCAATAGTGAGCTTACTTGTTTATAGCCTTTTTTTCACAAATCTCCTTGGTTTGAATGTTTTGTCAGTCTTCCATAAGATCTAAACCCATATTTTGGAACCCTCTATCTTCTTAATAATTCTCATGAAGTATCATAACCTAACTCCTTGTGTAGATACTCTTTCCTTTTAGTATTAAACAAATAAGTCAATAGAGGTTGGAAGATCAGTAGCAATATCAATCAAAATCAACATTCTATCAAAATTAGTATGAGAGAATAGGTTCATGGCAAATTCAATTCATAGGAATTTACCCAAAGTGATGCCTATAGCCATGAAATAGGGTTTAGCCCAAAAATCAAGGGTAAGATGAGGTAGTTGAACCCAAATGGACCAAGTTGAGAAAGAATCAATGAGAGGGTTGAAACTTGGAAATTAGGGTTTCATGAGTAGATGATGCCTACCCCAGTTCCACTACTTTTCAAGAATCAAATATTTGTCTAAATTGAGATGAAAAATTACAATGAAAAAACCTTTTTCATAGGGATACAACTTAATCTTACCTTTAATAAGAGGCTTCCATTTTTCAAAGAACCAAGCATTTAGATATGATAAATCTAGCCATAGTTTATCAAATTGACATATGACTCCTCTGCTTAAGTAATAATCTTTATTAGCTAGAACATATTATAGAGCTTCTTTATCAAGGTTAATGCAAGGGTTTGATACATATATATTAAGAGGCTTAATCTTTCCCCTTGTTTGTTGAGATAAAATAATTTGAGATCTAGCCATTTCTATGAGAGTTATATGTTTTTCTTACCCTACCCTCTTCACTTTTGGACCCCTATCCTCCAGAAACAGTATTTCCTCTAGATCCTTCATGCTAGTAGTGAAAGGAATGTGAGTTCATGTGTGTTGTAGAGGGTTATGATAAAATCTTTAAACTCGCCATTCTTGGATTTGATCTTAGGCAGTGACCTCAATATGCAAATACTTTGCTATGTTCTTTAGTTTTAATCTTCAACCATAGTCATTCAACTTTCACTAGGATTGATAGCATTCTCTTCTATGTCCCTATTGATTAATCACCTTTTGAAAACATTTCTCAATGTCCTTATACCTCCTTGAGTATCTCATTCATCCATTTATATCATTTCATTCATTTTTCCCATTTCCTTCCATTCAATCATTATATTCACATAAGTTCACCACTTAAGGCTCAAAACCTTAAATATTGTTTTAGAGTTCATGAATAGAACCTTCTATAATATATTAATTTATATGGTCATAACACACTTTCCTCAACCCATTTAAACCTCTCAATCTCTCTCTAGCATTAACTTACACACTTGTTTATAGCTTTTTTTCACAAATATCCTTGGTTTGAACATTATGTCAGTCTTCCATAAGATCTAAACACATATTTGGGAACCCTCTATCTTATTATTGCTTCTCATGAAGTTTCACAACCTAAATCCTTGTGTAGATATTCTTTCCTTTGTAACCACCTTACCAATTAAGCCTTCTAACCCTTCTTGCACTTGCTCAAAGTTCAAATCCATACTATATGGTGTTATACAAGGTCAAAACCTCTTGAATCATTTTCCTAGTGGTAAAATACATGTGTTTAAAAAAATTTACTATTTTTCCATAGTTAAAACCAAAGTTATTGGGGTTTTAGTTTCGAAACCCTAGCTAGTGGACTGTATAACCCGAGAGGAAATTAAATATATTTAATTAGTTTTAAAGAATATTTCAACCCTTATAAATCCTACAAAACCTATGCCCTATCTATGTTAACCATATCTAACCATTATTTGATCTTCACATTCATTATATCACTTTCCACTTGTATAATTGCATAATTATGTGTCTAACTATCAGACTAAGATACTATAAAATGAAGTTTAAATCAAATATTTCCCTTTTTAATATGACTTGAGAACTATAAATTCTTATATTTACCTGTACAAAACATATTGAACCTACAGTAGTCAATAACATGCATTTCTTGGAAATAAAAAGGATTTCACCTCTCTTTTCACTAGGACTATCTATCTCAAGATAGGGTACAAGTAGGGTAATGAAGTGTTAATGGATGTAACTAATTTTCAACCTCTAACATTATGTTTGGGAATTTAAAAAACCCATACAAATTTAATGATGACAATCAATTCTAATTTCAAGGTCTAAAAGCTCTTGAAATGAAATAAACACCTTATTTCTTAGTATGTCAGCTATGATAAGCACACACAGGACTCTGAAGGACTGAGTTCTTTCCTCTTTGATTTATTAATTTAGAATGAAAATAATAACACAATAATGAATACTCTAATGCATATATAACTTTCAGATAGTCATACCTTGTTTCTACTTGCATTGATCATCCTCTAAGCTATCAAAATCAATCTATTCTTGACTGTCTCAGCCATGCACAAGCTTTAAGGACAAAGACCAAATTTTATTGAGTTATCTTATTTGTAACACCATAAAATACCATCTAAAGGATTACACATGTAGACACTTATTTAAATTTAATATACACTGTTGTCATATATGAACAACTCCCATACAAATCAAGTTTACTTCTTTCTGACTACAATCTCATTCTCCTTTTGAACTGTCACCCTATATTCTTTGATCAATACCTACAACAACACAAAGAATGCTCAATATACAACCTCAAGGGATTTTAAAGATAATATATAATTAGTAATAATTCATTTACCTAGCATGAGACAGTAAACATAATAAAACAACTCTTCTTTATTCAAATGAACCATCAACTTTTACATATACAGTCCATTCTTGGACTCTGCCACCTTATTAAAGAGAATACATTCTTATTATCTTTGTTTCTTCTCTCTCCTTATTAGATATCTCTCCTCCATTCCTAATCTCATGTTACAACTCCCTTTTTACTCCATATCTAAATTGGTTTTTATAGTTACCATCAAGACTCTTCCACCACCTTTTTCTCATGACATGACATTTACATGTAGTTACTACATATCACATTCTTAGACTACCTCACAACTAACTTATCTCTTTGACTTCCAATTAGACTCTATATGACTTATATGACCTCACTTATTAATTTCACATCCTTTTACTCTTCTTGAAATACCTATCACAACCCTCATTAGGTCCTTTATAATTTCAAATATTCAAATTATCACTTTTGGTGGGAAAACTCTAAGTGCATATTAAACTCACTCCTTATGACTCATGATGACTATAAGATAACAAATATACCCTAGATGATCCCTCACACACATCTAGACCCCAAACTTGATCATTTATGACCCCTAATAGCTTATAATCCTTTTACAACTAAAAATGATGTTTGTGTATTAGATGTTCTTGCATCATACTCCCTATGAGGGAGAAAATTGAGTGTTAGCACAATCTTCTTCTTTCTTACCTTACAATTTATTATTTGAGGATCTTCCATGCTCACCTTACTACTAATCCTCCTTTCTTTCTCCTTTCTCCTCATTAGACTCTTGTATTTTTGCTTCCTTACCTTGTTTATTTTCCTTGACAACTCATCCTCTACCTCTATGAGGTGTACAACCTAATATAACTCTTTGTTCTCTACATTTTCTACCTTTTCCAACTTGATTTTTCCTTCATCACACTCTAATTCTAACATATAATTCTCACTCTGCATTCTTGCTTTTACTTCATGCCTTCCTTCTTCGTTGAACTCAGTTGTGCAATCGATTGAATGAGCTTGAATATGTGTTTGTTTGGTATTTTATAGATGATTAATGAATTTGCTTAGATTTTTATTTGTACGACACCTTTTGTAAATACCTCATAGTAGGGTTCAATAAAACAAATAGACTAACCCATATGTTTCAAAACATTTGTAATTTGGATGAATTTTGAGGAATAGACACTCGATAAGAATATGGACACTTGCATCAACACAAGTATACCTATGTGGGACATAAGTGTCTAATAGGCTAAGAAACTACTGAGAATCTAAAACAAGAGATCTAAGCCATAAAAAATGATAGGGTTAGACCATAAGATAATAATTAGGCATAATGAGATGGTGAATGTGATCCTTTTGGAAATAGGGAGGTCTAGAAATGAAGGGTAGAGCCCTAATAGGTATTTTTAAAGTATACAATACTAAGATGCTATATAAATCAGACTTTAGTATCTACTCCCCCCTTTAATATAGTAATCTATGAGGATAAAATTACTAGTTTAAGGGAAATAAATACATACATGAGTGTGTACAACACACATTGCCTTTGCTTGATCCCACTTTGAGTGTTATGATAATGTATGACCTATAACCAATAGCATGTTATAGTATAAATTAATGCATATAATCTAAAACCTAAAATAATTGAAATGCTTGAAAAGAAAGAGAGCAAGGAAGGTGTACAGTTGTGTGTTGTTGCAACCATGTTGCCCCTTGGTACTTTAAATTTATAAAGATTATTCCTTATGAAGCATTGAAGTTGAAAAAGTTTCAAAACTAAACCTTGGAGATTTAAAGAGGGAAATTGGAAGGTAATTATGCCCCTAATATGGTGTAAGGGTGAGTTGTGACAACCATCGAATATCAGTCGCAAAACTCAAGTGATAATATAATAAAATCCAAGTTAAGTGGTATAACAAAATCAAACTACAAATGGAGGTAGTGTAGGAACTTGAGGGTTTTGAATCTAAACCTCACCACCAAACGAAACCAATTGCTATAGACATAAAAGGATAAAATAATGCTTCTTAGTAAATAAGTTTGAATATGTATTTGTAATTTTTGGTGCACTTGCATGATATATGAACATCTAATGTGCCTCAGGCTAAATTATCTATCGAAAAGTAAGCTTTTTTCTATAATGGTGTATAATATATATCATAAATGTGAAAAAGTTTGTACCAAAACTATAAAAAAAATGTTGTAATGTGTATAGGATTCTAACTCAAGCGTATATCTGAATCATGTAAACTGTAATGAAACATTGGAAAGTCTAAGAGTTGTATAAGTGTGGAGGTCACATCTCTATGACATGCGCCCACTAATATTCCCTTGTTTTGAGGTGAGGGAAATGGAATAAGGTAGTTAGTTACCTTACCTCAAAAGGATAAAATAACTATATTAGCTATATAAAAATCATGTAGCTTATAGGAGTAGTATGTCTAAGTAGATATATTAATGAAGCTCCCAATATGTGATCATAAAAATCCATAAGATACATGATATAGATCATGACATCGTCTAAACCTAATGATACAAGCTCAAGAAATAATCAATCACACACATAAGATAACTCAATGTCATGTAAAATAGGTCTAAGGAGACCACAAACAAGGGTAATATTCAAATTATGCACACTTGAATGAGTTACATATTCAAAATTCTAAATAGAAAAAGAAATAAAATACAATGGCACAGGGGCCAACAAAAAAGGAATATTTTAAAATATTGCGTAAACTAGCTAATAAAATGTAATAAAAATGCAGTCAAGTAAGTGACAATGTGAATAAATTAAGTATAAGCAACCAACATAAGCATATCATACTAATCCCTACATATATGTGTTATAAAAAATATCATGTAACATAACATATAAAGTACATTTTTAAAGATGTAAACATAAGTAGAGGCAAGTGTAAGAGTTAGTATATAATATCAAAATGATAATGTATAAATGATCGTAAAGTAATGCAACCTATATCACTTGTGATCAAGGAAGCAAATGCCCCCAACATGGTATGTCACATAGGAAGAGTAAAGGTCCAACATCTGTATGTGCAAGTAGCATGGGTTTGGTATATGTTTGTATCACACTCAATTATTAATGAAACATATGTGTATCTATAAAAGGAATGATATGATATCTACTAATATAAAGTAAACAACATATATGTCAGGGAGCTAGTAAACATGTGCATGTTGAATATTTTTGTATGTTTGAATTTATTTTAATATTTTTCTATTTTATTAAATATTCAATTTTTTTTAATTTTTGAATTTTTAAATAAGAAAATGGTAATATATTATCCCATATAATGGATTCTCATAAGTATCTCCAAACTCATAATATGGTACATCAAACTAGTGGTACTTCTAAGGAGCATGTATAAGTGTCCTATCACAAACGATAGAATTTGCGATACTTTGTGTATATATCATATGGCTATGTGGTCATGAAGAGGTAATATAAGGATTAGGGGTTTGTGAAACCCATTATTTATTGCTCTATGGTTTTCTTAATGCATCTATAATTACAAAATGTTTATGTTCTCTTATTAAGTGGGTTAACCATGTAGGTTTAGATGAGGATTATGTGGAATCCACTATGTATATTTGTTACAATAGTATCTCGAGTATGGGTTGCCTAGGAAATGGGATTTCCTATTTCTCACCCTTTCATGGATGATTAACCTTATCAGGTTGTATAATTAATTATGGGGGAATAAACTTCTCTTGTTCAAGTGAATGTTCATATGGAATTTTAAAAACTATGACTACCCTATTGGTATGAATTTAATTAATACACCCATGCACTGTGGAAGCTAATGTATGGATTTTATGTATCCAAGGTCATCATAATAATATATAAAAGACTGAAATATATGGTATAATATAATAGGTGGTGACTGCATGTGCTAGACTAACTTGTAAAGGTAAATCAATCTCACCAATAATGTGATGTGATGTCCCATCGAATGCTCTAACTATTTTTCTAAAAGGGTATAAATCATTATGTGTATATACCAAATGTGTAAGTAACATCACAGTGCATAAATTCTCTTGGGAATGTTTATTGATCATAACATGATGTATGGGCTTGTGATCAAGGTATGATTGAATAAATAATGAATGAATATTTGAGTCATCATCCACAATTTCATTGCCATCAAATGTAATAGAATGCATTTGAACCATAAGAGGTATTGTGCATGTACAAGTTCAAATAATACCATCTAATGGGTACCCATAATGTGATGGAAGAGGATGTGCATTATATTCCATTTTTACTTTTGTATCTTTTTTATAATGATCTTGCAATGGATTGTTAAATAGCTTTAGGTTTTGATGTTCACTAGGTTGTGATCGTGAATGCTTCAGAGGATCATCAAAGGTAAGATGGTGGTTATCAATAAGAGTTTGGATATTATGTTTCAATGTATAACATATATTTTTAGAATGCCTAGGGCCTTAGTGATAGTCAAAATATGCATTAACATCATATGTTTTTTATAGAGGTCGACTCATATCAACCCCTATAGGAGAAAGGAAAGATATCAAATGACACTCCAAAATCTTCTTAAGTAATGAGTTAGAGACTTAGGAAATCATGAAAATTATCTCTTAGGTGCATTGGATAAGATGAGTCAATTATATTGTTGTGACATTGCATTAACTATTGTCATTACTTTATTTTTAGTTTATGTAGGTTTTACCTTGTAGCTTAGTTTGATATGAAACTTTGTAGTAAATGTAGCCAGTTTGTTTGTTACATACTTAAGCCTCCTTAATGAAATAATTTTCATTTCATGATCTCATACAATATGTAATAAGCCATCAAAATAATGAAATTTTTGAAAATAATAGACTCATGTAATGGGGCAAGCAAACCTTGCTTGAAAATGTATTGAAACTCTTTGTCTACCACTGGATTTGTCATTTTGGCCAACAATATTTTAAACCTCAAAACATATTCATTAATAGGTTCATTGATTCCTTGTTTTATCTTATCAATTTATGCATATGAGACCTTTTTAATGATGTTGATAGATAAATGTTCTAGAAATTGATCTGCTAGAGGTTTGAATGCTTTAAAAATTGTATTGGTAAGTAATAAAACCATATTAAAGCATAGACTTTTATGCACCTTGGAAACAATTTGGTCAATTTCTTATCATTCAAATCATAATCAAGACATGTTGCATAGAAATATAAGATGTACTATTTAAGATAACCATTGCCATCATAAAATGTAAACTTGAGTGCAACAAAACCACTTGGCAAAGGGTGCAAAGAAATCTCAAGTGTTAAAGGGTTATGTAATACATATTGTGAATTAGTAACATGAGTTGATTTTAAAGAATTTTTTTCAAATGTTGGTAACTTTAGCCTCCAAATTTTTTATAATTTGGAGAATAGTTTACACAGTATACCCATTGGGATTTAGATTCGAGATTTTAGAATCCACCAAAAGGGATTCGGTCATGATCTGAATTGATATAGGCATTGAAACTAATATTTTAATTGAAGTACTAATTATTACCATATAGGATGTATTAATAATTGTTTGATATTTGGGGAACAATGGTTTGAAAAAATATCTCATGCCCCCAATAGATCTAGTAGGTAATGATTTGCTCAAAGGGAAGGATAGCTCAGTTATGATTTTTTATTTTTTAGTTTCTAATATGATGTAAGGATATTATAGAAATATTCAAGATTTTCATGAATGAGCTCTCAAAATAATGTAATAGATTTAACCTATTATTGATCTAATTTTTCATGCTCATTGTTTTCATATGTTTCATTATCCTCATGATTATATTCATTTTCTATAATATTTGTTTCATTATTTTTCTCATTTTCATTATTGACACTCTCATTAATAGCATAATTTGACATGGTATTAACTTGAGACATTTTAGGTGGTCCATGGGGTAGAGTAAGATGTTCAATAAGAATACCATCTGATATAGGACAATGCCTAGGTTGCATACAAATGACATAACAAATGTGAATAAACACAAGTAGAAACATTAAGAGGATGAAAACCTTAGATCAAGCTAGGAGTTACATGAGAAGACGTAGTGGTTGGGTTCACCAAATGTTAATCCTTTTTGGATGCTTTTTGTTTAGGGTTAAAGGGGTAGCATATCCTAGACACGAGGATAAATACAATTATTTTTATAGCATGCCATTTAATTGAAAACTTAGATAAATGAATATTTTGAATTAAAATATAAAGTTATGCTAAATATAGAAAGAGCATTCAAAGTAGTAGTTTGATTACATAAACAATATGTAGAGATAATGCTTATCTTATCTACAAATGCATTGGGAGATCTAGGATATGTAGAGGTGGAAATATGCAAGGGCAAGATTAGGATCCATCATCATATTATGTAAATTTATTTCTAGACACATAAACACTTACATCAACCTTGGGACACTTGCATCAACGTTGTTGTCCTATTATCAATGAAATTATCCAATATGAAATAACAACAATATTGTGGAGTAACCATCTGATGCTTTTTGGGTTTTATGTCACCTTTATACTAATGTATTATATTAATGCACATAGGCTATCAATGACTATAAGCATATCAAACCTGAATCTTCACCTTAGGTATTTATACCTTGCCAAAAATGGGTTAGTGTGATCATATTATCAAGCTAACCTCAAGGACCCTTATGTCAATGAGGGTTTCCTACATAGCCAATACTCCAAAGAGGGTCTCAGACATATGTGGTTCTCCTTTAGGTGGTGTCTTGTGTGTGTACAAGGGTACAATATACTATATGAAAAGGCATTTAATCATATAGCTTGTAACTTAACAAATATTTCTCATAGGCTATTCTTTGAGTGCTTTAGACTTGTGATATGACTGATCCTGTGATTGATATGAAAATATGGAAGAATAGGGTAGTATAACTCAGTTGTAAAATCAATTGATTGAGCTTGAATATGTTCTTGCTTTGTATTTTCTAAATAATCAATGAATTGGCTTAGATTTCTAATTATACCACACCTTTTGAAAACATCTCATAGTAGGGTTTATTAAACCAAATAGGGCAACCCATATGTTTCAAATCATTTATAATTTTGATGTATTTTGAGTACTAAACACATAATAATAATATGTATTAACCTGTATCAACACAAGTGTCCCTATATGGGATGTAAGTGTCCGATGGGATAGGAGTCTATTAAGGATATAATAATAATACTGGAAGATATATATCATGTTCTTAGGCTTTCTGTATAGTTTAAGAGATATTGGTCATCATAAATTATATGATTAGACCATAAGATAATAGTTAGGCACAATGAGATGGTGAATGTGAGTTTTTCATCAACAGGGAGGTTTAGAACTAAATGGTAGAGCCTTGATAGGTATTTGTCTAATATAAAATACTTAGATGTTATATAAGATTTTAGTATCTAAACTTGCATAACGTGTTTAGATTTGACATATTGACATTATAATTGTTATCACTCAGAAGTGGACCCTTGCAAGAACTTGTGCTTGTTCTCACTCCTATTGATACAATAGAAAGTCTCTAAGGTGTGGGTGACTTTATGTTGGATAGAATCTCCAGATGAAGGGTTGGTTCCCTTTGGTACACTCACCCATTTCTCTCTCAACTCTCTCAGATAGAGATTTCTTGACTAGGAAAAGGGGAAAAGGAGTAATGCTAAAGCTAAAAATTGAAATGAAAACTAAAAATTTGGGGTGATGCACCAATGTTAATGTTAATTATGCAGATACTTAACACACTTTGGAATCTAAATAACTTGAACATATTCACTTCATTCTCATATAATGGCTATTTCATCAATATTTCACATAGAGGTATTGACTAACACTCACACTAACTTTGAAGGAATGAACAATGGTTGAATTCACTTCCATATTAGGTAAAAATTATAATTAGATAGTTGGTATGACCTATAAGAGTTATTATTTGTTGCATAAATGTGAATAATTAAGACATAAACATACAAAAATTAGTCATTCACTTAGTTCACCTTATACCTGTGCTCCACGCACTCCACAAGTGCTCCACGCACTCCACAAGTACTCAACGTACTCCAAGTAGATCTCTCCTGAACCTGCAATAACCTGCACCTCAATAGACCTTACTTATGGAAGGATCTTCCTTGCCTTCCTCTCTTGCTCTATCTGAGTACACACTGTACTCCAAGTAGATCCCACCTGATACTGCTCCTTGTGTTGCTGTCCTCTCTGATCTTGCACACCTGCAAATCAACCTAGTTCTGCACACCTGTGATCCTTGACCTTGCACACACATACATCTGCAAATCAATGATTTTACTTACCATGTAGATCTCATATAGAAGCCATGCTCACCTGATGACTAAGATCATACACTCCTGAAGAACCCTGTTGATTCTTCAATCCAGCACCCACACTTGGTACTGTGGCACTAGGAGGAACACACCATTGCTCACCTCACACACAAAATGAGCTTATAATATTGCTCTCTCACTCTCTAGCACTATTTTACAATACAATCCATGAGTCTATTATATATATCTCATCTAAACAATAATTAGATTCCTAATTACAATAATTAGATTCGCAGTTCTCAGTCTAAAATTAGCTCTAAACATACAAACACTTGGTTCGTCAACTAACTGCCCGTAATATACTTGCAGCTCGAACCACAGGTGACCGACATCGGTCCCTGTCTGCCTGGGGGTCGCTGACGCCGGTTGACTACTGACCGACGTCGGTTGCTTCTTATCTCTGACCTATCGACGTCGGTTGGCCTGACCGACACTGGTGACAGTAACACTTTGCAACCCTTCTGCAACCTCCTCCATGTCTACATCAGTGAAGCTTTTAGCTCCACAACCTAACAATCTCCCACTTGGAGATAAACAGCTGCACTGTACCTGTACCTATACCCCATCTAATCTATTTTCTGGCTTGTATCCCTCTTCAAGATCAATCCTAAAGACAACCCACCACACACACTGTGGTGTACCTCCTGTCATCCGAGTACCCTGCCGCATCCGAACCTACAAACCCATGTAGTGAAGTCCTAACCATGAATAGCATGTATACCTACTGTTGGTCCCTCTCAAGTCCCTGAGAATCCATTTCTCTGAATTGGCTCCTAACTCTCTGACGGCTCCCATTGCTTGGGAAAACTCAGGTCTATACTAGACCTCATGTGATTTCGGACACTGAACTGTCCAGCTCTTAGTATGCTCCGATTCTAAATCATGAACCTCACCAACACCTGATTCACATCAGCTCCCACTGGAAACAAAATCACCCTGTGATCTCCCATGTCTCCCATGCCAAAGAATTTTGCTGCTCCAAATTCTTCATAGCAAACCACTGAACTAATCTTACCCTTAGCTCAGCAAAACCATGTATGTACAAATCTTGCTAGCAAACATACCATCCACATACAATAATAGAATGATGTCATGACCATCATCCTCCTAGTAAGACAAACCACAGTAGTTACCCTGACATTGACTAAAGTCATGCTTTATCATCCCCCTGTCAAAACCTGTACCACTGTCCTGCAGCTTCTTCAAGACCATATGCCTGGCCTTCCGTCTCACGTGTCTGTTCTCTCTATTCTTCAACTAAGGAATCCATTTGTCTCTGTGCTTTCATACCTGTTGGCAACCCTACCAAATCCCTTGCTTGGTTCTGCAATCTTTCCATGCCATGCTCCCACTGTTTCCTGGATCCTTCCTGTTCTGCAATTAACAACTAGCATAAAGAAGAGGAACAACGAATTTGAGGCTTACTTACGTCTCCAGTCCTCCATATGGGCATTTGAGACTCCTTGACAGCTTTCTGTCCACCCAAAATCCATTACAGTGACCGACCTCAGTCACCACACAGTCTGCATCTGATCGATGTCGGTTCCTGCGCCTGTCCTGACTACCAACCCTACCGACGTTGGTGTCCTCTGCTGTCGACGTCGGTCCTCATGACCAACGTCGGTCTTACCTCCTGTCGACGTTGATTTTCCTATCGATGCCGGTACCTGTGTTTTTTGTAAGTGATGACTTTTTACCCGCGAGCTCCTTTGAATCAAGTCCCATGTCCAAACTGCCCTGCTCAGAAGTATCTAGCCCATCCACTGGTCTCTGTCCGCCATCTCCTCCAAGAACACCAAGGCTTTCCAGTTCTTAAGCCTATTAAATATATCTGTCTTCCACTTCAGAACATGCATCTCCTTCCTGCTCATGTGACCAAGCCTACGAAGCCACGTCTCTGCAACAAAAGAAGAATCAGTAATATAAACAAGTAGATAAAGAGTACCTATTTTCTTACCACCAGCTAATTCAAGTGCATCCGCTGTGACAATTCTCGTGCATGGAAAGAGGCAACAAAATCTGTTATCCAAGATTCAACTTTATCCAAAAAACCTCCCAAAGCATCTTGTGCAACAACCCCTGCTACATCTGCGTCTTCAGTTCCTTCATGCTGATCTGCTACCAACCAACAATATTCTTTTACCTTCTCTTTCTTTCCATAGGACTGTAAGTGACCATCTGTGCTTTTCAACTCCTCCATTCTTAGCTTACTTTGATCTGCCATTGCTCTACTCCCACTCAATCAGAAACCCCTGAGAGTGACCTGTAACCAAACACAAAACCGCTTCCTACAACCTTAGCTCTGATACCACGTGTTGGGATATGAATACCAGAAGCACACAATTGATTACCAAATTCAAGCAACTTAATATTCAGAAATAACCAGAATCAACAAGTAACTAGAATCCAAAAAAAACACAAGATATGATAGACAATACACAACTTGTATTAATACTCATACAGAAAAGAATACAATAAAGAAGATGCCACTTCTTCTCCACCACCTCTTCAGAGGCTTCCCACACCTCAAGTGAACATTAATTCTCTCCTCAAAGCTCTCTCTCTTAGGTCCCAACTCAAACACTGAGTTGGTGTTCACCTTATACCTGTGCTCCACGCACTCCACAAGTGCTCCACGCACTACACAAGTACTCAACGTACTCCAAGTAGATCTCTCCTGAACTTGCAACAGCCTGCACCTCAATAGACCTTACTTATGGAAGGATCTTCCTTGCCTTCCTCTCCTGCTCTATCTGAGTACACACTGTACTCCAAGTAGATCCCACCTGATACTACTCCCTGTTGTGTTGATGTCCTCTCTGATCTTGCACACTTGCAAATCAACCTGGTTCTGCACACTTGTGAACCTTGACCTTGCACACACATACATCTGCAAATAAATGATCTTAATTACCATGTAGATCTCCTATAGAATCCATGCTCACTTGATGACTAAGATCATACACTCCTGAAGAACCCTGCTGATTCTTCAATCCAGCACCCACACTTGGTACTGTGGCACTAGGAAGAACACACCATTGCTCACCTCACACACAGAAGGAGCTTATAATATTGCTCTCTTACTCTCTAGCACTATTTTACAATACAATCCATGAGTCTATTATATAGATCTCATCCAAACAATAATTAGACACCTAATTACAATAATTAGATCCGCAGCTCTCAGTCTAAAATTAGCTCTAAACATGAAAACACTTGGTTCGTCAACTAACTGCCTGTAATATACTCACAGCTCAAACCACAGGTGACCGACGTCGGTCCCTGTCTGCTTGAGGGTCGCCGACACCGGCCGACTACTGACCGACGTCGGTTGCTTCCTGTCTCTGACCTGCCAACGTCAGTTGGCCTGACCGACGCTGGTGACAGTAACACTCCGCAACCCTTCTGCAACTTCCTCCATGTCTGCATCAATGAAGCTTTTAGCTCCATAACCTAACAATTCTCATATAATGGCTATTTCATCAATATTTCACATAGAGGTCTTGACTAACACTCACACTAACTTTGAAGGAATGAACAATGGTTGAATTCACTTCCATATTAGGTAAAAATTAGAATTAGATAGTTGGTATGGCCTATAAGAGTTATTATTTGTTGCATAAATGTGAATAATTCAGACATAAACATACAAAAATTAGTCATTCAGTGAGTTATGTCAATAAATATTAAGCACACTTTATGAACAACTTGAAAATAGAAGAAAATTCAGGTCTTTAATTCTTCAAAGGTGATGTAGTAAAAAATTTCGGAAGAGTTTCTATAATCCAAAATCATATTCTAATCATAATCATTCAAAAATGAATATACATATAGAAAAGGAAGAGAGAGAGAGAAGAGACAAGCAACCAAAGATGAGTCCTCATGCAAGTCATAGTTCACTCCTACTTCAATTGAACCTTCAACTCCAACTTCAAATCTACCACTAACTCCACCTTCAATTCCACCAACTTCCAACATATAAATTTGATTTTCAACCTTCTATTCTTTAAAATATGGCATAGTAGGAGAGAGTAAATCTTGTTTGAATCTTTTGAAAAGTCAAAGGCTCATGTGCATGCATTCGTGAAAAGATCTTTGACTATCTTTAGTTAACTCCTTTTGAACTAGCACAAATTTTGAATTTTGAATTCGTTACCTCTATTGTATCTTGGATTTTTAATTGACCTATCTTGAGTTTCAACTTAGATTTTGACTTGAGCTTTTTGACTTGCCACTTGGAGTTTGACTTGAATTCTTGCTTGCATCTTATATGCATGTGTGACTTCTTGACTTTTTTTAAATTTAGCTGAAAGGGGAATAGTAGGAGATAAACCTATTACATGTTTATGGAGACTAATTCCAACCTTGATCTCATATTGAAAACAAACACTTAACCTCTTATTGATCTCCAGTTAGCTAAAAACATGTGTTTGACTAGATAAGCTTCTTGAAGGCATAATGCATTGACTTAGCTTATGAATTATCTTCTTTCTTCAATGGGTCATAGAAGTGGGAGAGATTTAATATTTAATTTATTGAATTTTCCATGAAATATTTTTGTTAAGAGTGCATTTGATGATGATAATAATAGCTCTCTATACTAGTTCTTCTTGGATGTGTATATATTTTATGGTTTCATAAGCTTCTTGAGTGCACCATGAGAACCTGAAACTTGATGAATTTACATTATTTCAATATAAAATGAGTGTTAATAGGATTTTAATAAATTCACCATGGTGGCATAGGACTTTAAACAAATTTTTATCTCTAAATTCAACTTTTAACTTCCAAAAATGCCATTTTGCACTCTTTAATTCTTAAGAAACCCTAATTTGGATTAGGGGGTCTAAAATGAGTTATAGGCCTCAATATATACTCCTCATATGGTCATTGGATAGGTATCAATGGTTTAGACTTGAAAAAGTTTGAAAAAATCAAAAACTCTTCACCAAACTCTCAAACAAAAATTCACAAAAAAGTGCATGTTTGTTACCTGCATGGTGACCTAATATTTTTTTTAATGACATTAGCCTATTTTGAGTTGGTTTTCATTGCATTATCATGTATTCAAACATATAAATTAATTATAAACACTTTAAAATCATTTTTTGCCCTTGGAAGGACCTGAAACACTCATTTATAGCTCCATTTGTGAGTAAAATATTGAAAACCCCTAATTTCCTTCATACACAGACTTGTGTTTTGCCATTTTCTCTCTTTTTGGGTACAATACAGACATGAAACCAATTTTATACATTTTATAACATCAAAATAGACCTCCATGTTAAATTTCAATATGTTTTATTTAATATAACTCAAAATATGCACTTTTTGGTGTTTCTCAGCTTGCACAATTTCATTTTCAAATGCTTGTAGGTATGATTTTTGCCCTTTTATTGAGTTTTATGAGGCATAAATACCTCATTATTTTTTTATTAGGAATTTTAATAACCTATAATCATTCAAACCATTGGATTTTCTCAAACAATGATCTCGAAGACATTTTTGAACGTCCTTAAATCTTTCCTGAACTAGCACCATTACATAGGGCTCATTGAGAGTTTTTTGACGGTATGCAGAAATCAAGAAATAAAGCTCATTTTCTCCAAATATGGCTAGTCAAATTTAGTCAATTAGTGGTCAACTGATGATGTGTCAAGTTTTGGGAACATGGCAAAAAAATGGGTTTGCATGTCTCCGATCTTCGATGATCAAAAAAGGGTCAGCTATGAGGACTGTAGCCAGTGAAGCCCGCTTTTATGATGGAAGGGGACTCTGCCGCCATGATATATTAGTGTAATTTTTAATATTTACAATGAAATTATAGTTTTATAACATATTATCTTGTGTTGACAAGTGGCAGGTGAAGAAGTAATCCACGTGGCAATTATCGAGAGGTCTACGTAGCGGGACCTCAGGCCACCATGTGGCATGCCACCATTCACATTCTCAAGTCACAATGTTCAACCCAAATCAACATGTCAACTCAACTCAGTAGTGCAACCCAACTTGATAGTTTAACCCAACTCAAATCCCAGCTCAAGCCAACTCACATCCATCTGAAGGTTCCCAGCAACCAAACCCTGAGTTTTGGGCATAGCAAAAGGGGTTACAACGTGGCCAAAGCCACATCAATATTAGTGGCTTAAGGATATAAAAATATTTTTCAAGCCTTATCCCTATGAATATGGGATTTAAACTCCATGCCCACCTAATAAAACAAGAGACAGTTGGGGAGTATCGAACTGCTAACCTCTCATTGTTATTTTTAAGCCTTCACTGTTCCACTAAAGGCGAATGGTTAGAACATAAATGGAGATTATTTCGTTTAAATAAGGATTGGGCATGACTTTTAGAGATACAAAGGGATTCAACCCCATAACCTCCCTGAAAAAAGATAAGCATCTTTATCGCTATGCTCAGAGTTGAATCGTGTATAGAAAAGCACGAATTTGTATTTGAACAAAAAATAACACAACTTCAAATTCTGTAAGTTTTGTAAGGATTTTTAAGCCAATATTATTCAGTGTGTTTTTTTATAAGCCCATGGATTTTTTTTAAGGGCTTATAAGACACTCTTGGAAGCCTCTTTGGAGGATTATTTGGAGATGTAATTAATTTATTTCGAATTTTAAAGGAGTCATTTTGTTGTAAATGCAAAATGCCTGTGAGAGATTTCACATGATATATTTTAATAGAGTTTTTATAATCTGATTGTAAATGAGGTTATTTTCATTATAAAGGCAAATTTCTACAAAACCCTCATATACTATTTTATTAGAGTAGCCCGTCACTATTATGGAATTGAGTTGTATTCCTTGGTGATGAGATATTGACCATTTTGTAACAGTTATTTTACTCTTGTATGGAGAATCATGCCCAGATGTTGGAGATGATGCGTATGTATTCTGAATGAATGTGAGATGAGTTCCTAATTAGATCAAGTCTTCATGTAGTCCAATTTAAGTACTATTATAGATTAAATATCCATAGATGTAAGTTTCTTAAAATTATACTTTCATCTATTATGAATTGATCAGTTCATGATTGTAGTGAACCTAGAGATGTAGTCCTTAAAAGGTGAAATTCATCATCACTTTGGTGTCAATGTGTCACTATTTTCCATTATGTTTTTAGTTTTACATGCACTATTGAAATATGAATGTTTACAATATAGAATTAGTTTAAATAGGGTTTTCTATTCACTATATATTGATTTTAAAAGTCAATTATCTATTTGAGTATGGGGGGAATAATTGAGATTGATATCCATTTAAAAACTATTTTATTGAATTTCGGGGGGTGGTCCCTATTGGTTAATAGATCAAACAATCTCTAAAACCTCTTAAAATGTGCCTTTTTTGAATGTCTCTCTTGTTTGCTTGCTTAAAACCCTGATATCAGCACCTTTGCCTTTATCTATTATTTGAATTGAAATATTGATTGATGAATGTGTGAGAAGTTCATTTATTCCTCATAATATCTCACTCCACTTTTATTTTTCAACAAATAACTCAAAATGCAATTATATCTCTTAAAACTAAGTCATTGGGGTTCAAGAAGCGTTTTAGAGCACCTATTCTTCTTAACGATTATTCATAAAGTTAAGCCCATGTAACTTAAAACTAATGCATGGAATCTTGAGGGCACATGGGCCCTAAAATTCCTCTAATACCATTTGAACCAACTCTTCTTCTTCATGTACCTATCATTTTAAAATTGCCTTCACTAGCTTGCAACTAGCTAGTTAGAGGAATAAAAGAAACCTTTGTCAAAATTTGGACTCGTGAGTTGTTAATGAGCATGGTTTTAGCTTGATGAATGTTGTATGGTGTTTTTAAGACCATTTTGAATCTTCACTTTATGAATGGATTCTTCTTGAAAACCTACACATAAGTAACTTTGACCAATGGTGGAAAAATTTGTCAACAATAGCCAACAAGTAATGTCAAAAAATTTGTAATGCAAACACCATAGCTAATGCCTCTCTATTTATAGTTGTATATTTATTTTCTATAGCTGATAACTTCTTGATATAAAAATTTATGGGATGATCCAACCCACCTTCACCTGGTTATGCTAAGATAACTCCTACTGCAATACCAGAAGCTTCCACATGTACATGGAATGGCTTCTTCCAATCAGGAAAAAATAGAATTGGTGATGTTACCAGCATTAATATAGCTGAATGGATGTTTTTTGGAATTTTTATATCCACTCAAACCTTATATATTTGTATAACATTTTCTCTATTGCCACCGATATGGTTTTGTACCCTTTCATAAAATTTCCTATAGTATCTCGTATGACTGAGAAATATGCGCACCTTTGTAGAGTTGGTAAGAGATGGCATCCATACTATCACAACAATATTAGCTAGATCAATTCAAATTTCATTGTTACATAAGGCATGGCCCAACAGAACACTAAAAGGTGTAAATAACAAACACTTCTTTATATTCAAAGCAATGTGTAAAGCATGACACCATTCTAGCATTAATTGTAGCTTTGACAGATGTTTTTTAAACAAAGAGAAAATAACCCAATCTTCCAAATAAACTTTCAAAAATTCATGAATGAACTTGAATGCATTTATTACATCCCTAAAAAATATTATTGATGCATTCTTTAAGCTAAAGGGCATTACCTTATTTGTGAATGATCCCTATTCAGTTGTGAAGGTAGTCTTAGGCTGATCCTCTTTTGCGATCAAAATTTGATGGTACCCACTAAAGCCATTTGTGAGTGAGTACACTTCATGCCCTGCAACAAACTCAAGGAATTCATGTATAAATGTTATTGGGAATGGGTTGTTGATGCATACATTGTTGAGTGTGTGTTAGTCTTCACAAACTCAAATTTCCCATCTTCTTTGGCTGCACAACTATAGGGCTTACTCATTATGCTTTTTCAACTAGATAAATAATTCCAGATTCTTGCATTCAATCCTATTCAACTCTTACTTTGATCTTCATATTAGGATTGAGCCTTTATGGGTGCTTTTTAATGGGTTGAGAGCACTCTTTCAATTCTATATGCATCTCCCCTAAGGATGGATCCACATCTTTTACTTCAAAAAACTTAGATGGAAATACATCTTAATAGTCTTGGGGTAATCACAAAGCTTTTGAGATTTGCTCCTATCCCTAGTAGTCACCCATAGTCACAATATTAGGTAGCTCTTCTGTTTCAATATTTCTCTCAATCTTTTTCAAGGGTTCTTGATATACTTTGTTGGATCCATTGGGTAGATCTTATAAGATGTGCTTACGTACCTGTTGTGGAATGTTTATATTACACAGTCTTTCTTCTTCAACTTGATGTGTTTTGAATTCGGTTTGATTGAGCTTCACATTATGGTTCAAATAAACCTTCTAGATCCAAATCTCCATCACCATCACTGGGCTTTGTCAATTCATATGTTATTCTATTACATGGCTTAACAAGATCTTGTTCTTATTGACTGGACTTATACTTGTGAATTGCCAAATTCAAATCATGTGTTGCTTCCTACTAAGATGATGATTCAGTTATAGTTGTTTAACTCTTCTATTTGTCCATGATATAGAAATATTTTGAATTTATTTAAGGCATTGTGCATTAATAGATTCTCATCTTTGAACATAAAAGTTTGAAAGAATTATTGTTGCACTTGCACCTAATGCTTGGTCTCTCTCCTGTACCCTTGGTTGCATATACCAAGTCATTGGTAGAGGTGCTAATGTATGACTAAAAATGCGCACTCAAGACCTTCGTTATAGTCTTGTGCAATCCATATATCCACACACTAATGAATGTGTAACTCAAAGCATTAACCTTCTTAGAAGAAATGCCATTTTGATTTCATAGTAGTTGGTAGCTAAAATCTTGCATGCAAAAATTCACATGATTCCTCCCAATGAAATTATATATTTATGTGCACTACCCACCAAATTGTAGTAGTCCCTTTAAACACATAGTTGAGTACACCAACTCATTGATCCACCTCAAGCACATAGTGTTTAAGCCTCAACATGCATGGATTAAGGTCCCCTATTATAAAGTATTGAGGTATTTGGCATTCAATAGTGAACACCATACACAAAGGTCGTATCTCATGATCTCTCTGAGCGCAATTCAACATATGAGTATTTGAGTCACCACTTATGGATGATGTTGTTTCCTAAGGTAGAACACTCTCTAGAGTAGGTTATGTGTAATCCATCATTGTTGCACCTATATTATATAGGAAATCTACTTCAGATTTTATTAGAGAACACATTGATGGAGAAACACATTCTTCTATTTGAACTTACCTAGTTGGAGACTTAATTATAATAGGCTTGTACACTAGTTTCTCTTTCTACTGCATAATGTGTGGTTTTCTAGCTTAATACTCCATAGGTCATACAACAATTTGCCTTACATCTACATTGACCTTAAACCAACTCTTATCCCCATAGACATGAGGGAACTCTAGCTCTTTTGGGATGATATACGACTTTTGCTCAAAATTATTAAGTGGTGTGACCACTATCTTATCCCCTTGATGTGCCTATATTTGATTACACATAGTGTTAGTGGTCATTTGGCCATCATAGGCATGTTTCTTACCAATTAAGGTAGGATAATGGGTCTCCATTATCTTTATATTAATGACCTCAAAATCTTTACACAGACTAAGCTTGACTACTTTAATCTCAACATCCTCTAGCCTTCTAATGGGTTCCACCCTACCATAATCTACCACACTGAGATTAATTTAACTATAGCTCAAAGTCGATCAACCAATGGCTTCCCAAGTTGATCACAAAATCATATTGACTGTGCTACCAAAATCAAACACTACATTCAAAATATCATATCCAGTCAGTTTAATATCCATACAAGAATTAAAATCCCAAAGTTCCTTAGTCTTAGCATACCATACTACTTTGTAAATATGTTGTTGACCTCATTATGCGTACTCCAGAAGATTATGTGGGAGATTAGTGATGCTCTATGAAATAACTTCATTGTGTAGGGTGTTGAGTAACTTCCTCAAGTCTATCAAGGCAGTAATAACACCTTTTTGACTCGTGATTCTTACAATTTATTCATACATTTAAGCATCAATGGTTGTATTATCACCTTCAAAAGTTGGTTACTGTTGGATCTCTTCCAAGACCTGAGCAACTTGGTACATCAAATTATTTTCAGTAACAAGATTAAGATATTTGTCTTATTGTACTTTTCAAATCCCCTAATATTGTGACATTTCTAATGGTGATAACCCTTTCTCTACTCTTTTTTTTATGGTGACTGCTTGCACAAATACATTCTCTTTTGGTTGCACATTGATCATGTTTATGTTGTGCACTGGCCTCTCCTTCTTTTATTTCCCAAGCACTGGACAATATTTTATTTGATGTTGACCTTCAACTATGCAGTATATGTAGTAGATTTATCTATGTGAATTGGTAGGATAATTCCTCGCATAGTGATTATATGCTTCACATAAATAACATTGCATAAGTGGTTAGGTTTGCCAGTTATCATTGTTATGGCCTCTTGATATCCTCCCCTATAACCTTTGCTATAGCCACCTGTATTTTATTGGTATTCCCAACCTTGTGTCTACTATCTAACATACCCTCCTTGTTGGTTTTGTTATGCATCATACCCCCTATATTGGTGTTGAGGGGAACTCAGATCCCAGTTTGACTATTGTTGCTAGAGGTTCATATTGGTCCATAGTTATTGATACTAACCATAATATTAATATGATAAAGATGATGTATTATTACAACTTTCCAAACCCTATGGTTGATACTGGGGTGATGAAGGCATCCATTTGGGATAACCTGGAGTCGCACTTGTCATCTCCACTTTTGGTCCTAGTATTTCCTACTTCATAATTGGTGTTTTTTGTGTTGCGACTACGAAGACATTCTTAGTAATATATTTCTTCGACTCTTGTAATTCTCAACAATTCTTTTCATTATGATTAGTGGACTTACAAAAATTTCAAAACAAACCCTCTGATTTTTATATGTAGTGTTGTAAAATATGACACTTGGAATTCACATGCCCTACTGCCTTGTGTATCTCACAAAACTCATTATTAAGCTCAGGATAATCATTTATATGATGTCCTTCCCATTTGCACTCTGTGTACCATAATCTTAGTTTAGGCTTATATTTTTTGTACAACTCATCCATTCTTCTCATGAATGCATGTATCCTTGCCTCAAATTTTGAAACTAGCTATGGGAAAATCCCCATAATCCTCTATTTGCTCCACTCATAAAGAAACAGTTCAAACATCATCTCTAGTTCAGTACTAGGTCTACACAATAACAAATATAATTATTAGTCGTAACCCTTCTATGAACCAAGTAACCTTATCTTTGTCTTCTATAATGAATTCAATTTTATTCATGATATTAGAAATCATTTTATCATATTCTCCAACTGATTCTCTAGAGTTTTGTCAAATCTCTTTTAAATCTTGAATAGTTTGGCTTATACATTTTTTAATTTAAACTCTGCTATCAGGAGACTTTTAACTTGTGTAAAGTCTAGAGTGTTTACAACTCTTTTAAAAATGAACTCTAAGGCTCATCCTCAGAAAGCCCCTACAATTTCGCATTTCCTAACATCATTTGATGTTCTCCCCTTAACATTCCATTTCATATCACAAGTTACCAAATATTCCTCTGGATTTGTAAACCCATCATACAACATTACAGAAATAAACATAACTATATTAAACATCATAGTTGGTACACTTTTAGTTTTTATTATGGGTTTTTGAACACTGGCAATTATAACTAAAGGTAACTGCACACTGGTGACTATGACTTTATGTGAATATGCACTATTCACTACACACTAATCTTTTTAGGTATCTTGAAAAGGAATTCTACTTCTTTTGTTTTCTTCCAATCTTTTGGTTGCTTTGTTTTTTCACTTAGATTTCTAAATTTATTTGTAAAAGAATCAAACTAATATGTATCTATTGCTTCTTCTACCCTTATTCTTTCTAATAATAAGTTGGGTTGGGGGGATACGTACTCTTGAAATGAATGACTTCTAGTTTGAATTTCTTCTAACTTTGAACTTGAACCTGTGATAGTTTTGCATTCAAATGTAACTTTTTCCCTGAAACTTTCCTTCCCAGATTTAGATAGAAATCCTTTCATTAACTGCAATATACCTCTACCTTCTAACTACTCTATTATTAGCTTACCTTATTCTTCATTCCACACTATCTCTATATATGCATCGTTTACATCTACTTATTTATCTTTATCGGGCCATTCAACATACTCTATGCACTCTTTGCTTCCCACAAATTTTGCATCACCTCTCAGCATCTTTACATCTCTAGAATCTCATTTCTACATCTTTCTAGCTCTAGCACTTTATTCCCTACCTCTAATCCTATACGCAGTTAATTATGGATTTCTTATTTTGTTCCACCATATTTATTGTCATAGTTCCCATTCTAATCCTCAAATATTCTTCTCAATTTGAGTCTTTTTACCTTCCATTTTATGGGATCAGGTTCAAGTTTCTTCTAATCATCTCCTCATCATTCACTTCTATCCTACATGCACCCCCATGGTGCCCAAAGAGACTGCTCCAATTGGCTGGAGTACGCACCATAACCTTTTCCATAAATAAAAACTTAATTAGATTAGGTATCCACCACAAAAATCCCCCCTTGATTCCTCGAACAAATTGGTCTTATGCAACTTTAAAAGTTATGTATCCTTGCATTATGAATTCAATAATATAACTGTCAATTGTAGTTATTATCCAATATTCTACTACTTGGGTCCAGTCTGTATCTAGGTTGTGTAGATTGTCTAACTTATCTTATATACAAACTATAAGTTATGTTTTCCTTGGGATGAAGCAATAATATTCCAACCTAGATAGCCATGTGACTAATAATCCTGACAACTCACACAAAAAATTTCATAGATTTAACCATAAATATGTTCTTGGATAAATTTTTTATAGTTGTTCCAACTTTCCTCTCTTTTTCTACAAAATTTTGGAATCTCTTATCCAACCATCTCATTATATCCCTTTGTCTTGGCAACCATCACAACCTATTTCATCAAAATGTTTCCATGCTCTCTACACCATTATTAGCAGAGGTTCTTGGAAAACTCCATAACATGAGTAATTACAAGGATAACTTGTGCATTAGAGAGCAAAGATAAATAAAATTTAATAATTAAGACCTACAAAACATCAATTAAAGATGAAAGTGCACTATTACATGAAAACATAGAAATAGGTGGTATAACCATAATGAATTATAGATTTAAAGGCAAACAAAGTAAGCATTATGCATTGAACATTGATAAAAGATTCTTAG
This sequence comes from Torreya grandis, assembly GCA_037957365.1. NCBI lineage: Eukaryota > Viridiplantae > Streptophyta > Pinopsida > Cupressales > Taxaceae > Torreya > Torreya grandis. The sequence continues at coordinate 448,519 of JARHVA010007179.1, read as the reverse complement.
GAAAACCATAAAAAAACTATTTTAATAATCTCTATCACACACTGGAACCATATTTCATTACATCTGAGTGCTATATATAGATCATTCTAGAGCGTTGTCTCTTTACATTCTAGTCTTTTGATATGCCACAAGGAAAGACTCTTTGTATTCTCTACTCTATTTCATATTCTTACAAGGTCATATACATCCAAAAGACTATACAAAAGACAAAATCATATACTTTATACACATGTTTAGCCAATTATACTTTTTGATTTTAGTGACCTTGATCCCTACCCAACATACACAAACAAGCTTAGAACAAGTTGTGCATAATCAAGGTTATCAATCCCTGTTCTACCCTACTTTTGCATACATTCATGTGCAACCATCCCAAGCCCATAATATATAGATTTCCAATCTCAATCCTTATCCAAAGCACTCAAATTAATATTCATATTAGCATTCACTTGTATTTACACTAAGCGCTTAGGCGAGAGAACTACATTGGGCTTGATCCTTCCTCAAAGTATTGGTATATAGGCAACTCTCAACACAACGAGGTGTTGAAGGTGTCTAGCCTATCTAAATAACATCACACGTTTGTTACTCAAATACCTTAACAACATGGAGGTATAGGGTTTGATCTTAAATCAATAAAAAATAGTGCATCAATAGTGAATTAGAGCTCATCCACATAGCTATAGGCATATCAAACTCAACTAGAGGTGCATCCAAAAGATCAGACAGTTCTTGCACAAAGGACACTAGCATTAAAATTAGGACACTAATGTGGTGTACTATTGTCTAAGGTAAAATGCTAATGTTCAAGAGAGTTTTTGACACTTGGGCCCTATTTTTGACATTCAAATCAGCTTCCACACTAGTTTTCAACCTCCAGATCATTCATCTTAGTCAGTTTACAGCTAATTACTTATTTGTGTCATTCATTACTATTTTTAAAAATATCATATTAGGTCAATTCTTTCATAAACTAGTGGATGTATTTATTGCACATTTCTACCTTGATTTACTATACTCAGTCCATTTAACAACTTAGAGTTTACACTCTATAACCCCTTAAAAATTAAATCATTTGGTGAACCTGACTTACATTGAATACTGTCCAAATCCTAGACCTAGATGCTCTTAGGGTTTGTATCCTTTTATTTTTTATACTCATAATTAAATTCTAGAATCTCATATCTAATTTACTATATTTTTTTATAATATTTAATAGATTAAATTTCTTAAAAGGTTCAAAATATACAACATTTTATTTTCTTACTTTCAACACTATAATGGCATAATTCAATAACCGATTCGATGAGACCGATAAGAGACAATTACAATATTTAATTTCTACACATTCAGATATGAAAGATGACCTTATCCATATTGTCCATGAAGAGCCTTGAAAATCCAATGATGGTTAATCTTCTACTCATCCTAGATGCCAATATCGTTACACCTACTCCAAAAGCAATTAAGGTTCCACAATAACTTGTTTTAACTCAACAACCTTCAACAATGGCAAAACCTCCTATGGCTATTTCCTTCTCTCCAGATATACAATCCCTTATGCATGAGATCCATGATTTGCAGGTAAAGGTGTTACATCTTCAATAGGGTGCTACTAGGCTATCTCATGCCTTGGATTATCATGTTTTGTTACATACACCTTTGGCACAACATATAGTGACAACTCCTTTGCCATCCAGATTCATGGCACCCATGCTTACTTTGTATGACGGTAAGGGTGACCCAAAGCACCATCTAAGAGCTTTCCATGCAACATGTTTAGACTATATATCCAATGATTAGCTCCTTACTAAGTTGTTCCCTTGCATTTTAAAGGATTATGCATTACAATGGTTATATGATCTTCCTAATTAGTCCATCACATCATTAAATATATTGGCATATGTGTTTTTGGCACACTTTTCTATCAGCATCAGTGATGGTTTCCTATGCTCAAGTTACCCAACTCAAAAAATATACAATGAGCCAATAGCTAGATATTTATTGTGATAAAACTATATTAGTAGAGATAACTAGCCCCATGGTAGATAGAAAACTCCAAGACATATTCAAGAAAAGTTGTTACTAGAATTACACGAACCTATCCTATTTAAGAAGTTGCCATCATTCATAGATATTTGTCATACAATGAAATAATAAGAAGTCAAGCTTCTCTCCATGGGTAAACTAAAGTACATAACTGGATCATATTCAACTACTCTTAGTTCTAATAAGCCTCCATATAATATGAAACCCAATAAAAACAAGAATGATTAAAAAATAATAGTTAATGTAGCTTCAGAGCCACCTCCTTACATGGTCCTATCAGCTCTTCCAATGAGACCTTTTACGACTCTTCCTTGGTCACTAGCACGTGTTCTACAATAGCTATTAGAATGTAATGTCATATCTCTCCCTCCCATTACCTAGGTCAATATAACTAGGCCTCTTCTAAGGAGCTATGATTCTAATTAATTATGTGACTATTACATGGCATTAGGCCATACTACAAATAGATGCATCAACTTGCACCTAGACCACAACCAACATAAGAAAAAGCATCAAAGATATTTTCAAAACATACAACTAATGAGATGACAGGCACTTCAAGTGTTCATTAAATATATCATGCACAACCACGATCAACATCTTATCAGACTCATATAGTGGACCCACATCCTCTACATAATATTTTAGTGTGTATCATACTACAATGCCAGCTAGACCTCTTATCACTTTTTTAGAGCATGAGATAGTTGATGATGACACAAATTTTTATGCACTCTTTGTATGAGCCTACATTGATCATCATCCTATTTAGAGTGTCATGGTTGACAATGGGTCAAGTGTTAACATGTATGACACTTCTACATCACTTAGGTTATTCAGAGCATGATATTTCTCAGACATATAATTATTTGTGGATTTAGTGGCCATGTCCAAAGTTCCATTGGGGATATTATACTTCCATTATTGGTTGGGCCTACATGTGTGTCCACCATATTCATAGTAGTACCTAGTGAAAGCATATTTGACATGTTATTAGGTAGGCTTTGGATACAACAATTTTGAGCCATTCCATTTATCGCACCTAAATGTCTTAAATATATACATGTTGATTAGGTGATTGTACAGTTGAGGGCCTTTCATATGAGTATCTTTTACCTATTTTATAACTAGTTATACAACAGACACCAATTCCCATTCAACACACATAATCTATTAACTCATATTTGATATCAGTTGAGCCACTAGTGTAGATGATGTCTACTCCTACATTAGTACCACGTATGCATACTCTCCCACAGAGACCTTTATTGGAGAGACCTCTACATATAAGACATGTTGTGAATTCTAGAGGGCCTTTCTATCCACCACCACACATATCAACATCACATCATAGAGCATCCACTCTAATTACAACTTCTTCTATTAGATGGGTTCATATGCTAGTTTGGTCAACTTCTCAGATTCAGAGCCCTACTCCATGGGCAATTTTAGGTATAGATCACTCAGTGCATCTAATTCTTAGATCCTAGATACCTCATCATATAACACACATGATCACTATCCCTATATTTGATATAGGGCACATTGAATATGAGTCTCTTGTGATACTCATCAGTTAATTATATATCTCCTCTTACCTTACTCCTTGTATATAGTTTTATTTTCATGATTGCTTGTATATAGCTTATATATTCAAAAAACATAAAAATAATATAATATGTTCAAAATTAAAAAAAAATCATATATCACTCAAAAAATAGAAAATTTATATTATTTGCATATCCATGTTTACATTCTTTATACTTGAAATGTACTACATATTCTATTTATCTTAGTGTATGCAATGTTATCACACATACATGCTTCACTTGTTCTTGTCAAATGTTCACTAATTCTTATAGGACGTAGGTCCAAAACACTGATCTAGAGTTGCCATTATCCACCCATTAGGGGCACATACACAGATTCATCATTGAGACATTCACCCATTAGGGGCATCATACTACATAGATTATGGTTTGCCAATTTACATCTATTACTCATATTTTTTGTCAACTACTACTACTATAGACCCATATTATGTACATCCTTGTTCTTATATGAATTTGTACCACATGATCATCCATACTTCTAATTATAGCTTTCCTAGTTTTGACTTGATTGTGTCTCCCTGTTTCTATATCTATTCGAGGGCATTTGAATATGCCATTGTTCTATGGATCTACACCACTTCTTTTCATTATATGCATGTTTTTGACATGTGCCCATGTCCTTATGTGTGTTTTCTTGATTGTGTATGTGGAAATTTGAACATGTCTTTCCATGTGGATCTAAGTCAACCTATTTGTTGTGTGCGTATGTGGACATTCGAACATGTCCTTGTATGTATTGCTTTCTGAGATTTAGTGACATGTGCCCATGTCTCTTGTATTATGGCCCTTTGGCCTACTTTATGTTCCTCATGTGTTTGTATGCATGATTTCATGTATGCATCATGGCCATGACATTGTCTCTTACTTGATGCTTGTACACTCAGTTTGTGATGCCATGAGTACTCTCATGCATATCCCCTTCTTTTTTGGGTGCCTTGATGGACATCATGCCCCATCCCCCATGTAGTTTACATAGATTATTACTTAGATTTGTTATTCATATATGATTACATTATTATATTTATCTTAACAACCATGTGAATAATAGATTTAACATACATTACCAACTTATGCTCAGATTATCTCACATTTTGATGCCATATATATGCATTATATTGGTTTATTATGCAGATATCATGTATATTTTTAGCCTAACACACATCATGTAGAGATTTTCCTTTTAGGATAATTATTGCACATGTATAACAACTCCCTTCAAAAGAAGGGACATTCATAGGGATTTGTCATAGAGATCAGGCCATTTGAGTGCACTCAAAAAACAATTTTCAACATGTAGATATAGAATTATAGAGCTTAGAATTCAAAAAATGTAGTATAAAATAGTCAGACACGGATCAGTTTTAGTTTGCGTATAAAAACCACAAAAGGACACTAACATTAAAAGTAGGACACTGGCATCGTACATTAATTTATAAGGAACAATGCTAGTATTTAGTATCCCAAAAATAGGAAAATTTAGATTTGACAAAATAACATAATAGTTACAACCCAAATTTGCATAATTTCAATCACATGTTATCAAATTTGATCAATTTATGCTTAATTTTGTGCAAAATCATACCAGGTTTACTCATATTGGAGGCATCATGCACAACATGGTCACTTACATTGTAGATTTAGACATACACTTACACATATTACTACAACTCAATCTAGAATTCATATACACAAATATCGTAATTGGTGGCATGTGCATGCCACATTATTTTCACATGATCAATTTTTCACCAGCTCGTCTTAGATGGAATGGAAAATTCCATGTCATTCTCTACATTATATACTTCAAACACAATTTATACCATGTTCACATCATATTGATGCCTTATTCCATATGTAGTTGTTGGTATTTTCACGTAGTCCTTGAGTGACATTCTCGAGTGCCCAAGAGGCCCCTTGGCCATTTTTCATTTTAGAGTTTTTAAATGGCCCCAGGGCCATCCTATATAGTTATAGTTACATTATGCAATTTTGGTTATAAATGCATCTACTACACGCAAGTGGGAAATGATGACGTCACAACTTACCTAAGGTCTTGAGCCACCTACATAGGACGGTTGTATAAACCATCATTCCAATCCAAGTTATTCATAGTGTACGATCCATCAAGCAGGGTGGGTAATATGGAGTTAAAACTAGATTGAGTTATTGAACCACCCACACATGGGGATTGAACAAGCCATCAACTTAGTCTAAGTTATTCACCGATTTAATCACTAGTTACACACAACATGTCACTAGGTTTTTGCATTAGTTCACTTACCTACTGAGGTGTATTCATTCCTTTCCTCTCTTTCTCTTGCCTCTTTACTAAGTTTTGTATTTTGCTTTTGATATTTCTCAAGTAAGGACCGATTCATCCATGTTTCATTTGTAGGATATGTAATGGAGCATGCTTCATAAACTTAAACCCAAATTCATGAGCTTTGTCTCATAGTTAAGTCCAAGTACACTTATTTTTCCTTTATCATGGTCATTTCACTTCATTGAATTTTTAGAATAAAGGGGGGGAAACAGTCATATAAAATGTCACTTGAGTGTAATGAGTGTCACTTGAGATAACCCATCCTTAGCTTAGACCTAGACCTATCTTATGGCCTCTTTCGACACATATGCAGCTTTCGTGTGAGCCTTACACATCCCTAGACACCTCAAAATCAGTCCCAAACCCTCCCCTTAGAATCTAGGCCCCTAGTACCCTAGGTTTTGCCACTTGGACACTAACACTATACTTTAGACACTAGCTCCCCGTGCTAGTGACCAAGGTATATCGCTAATGTCCTTTACCAATTTTTAACCCCAATGGATATATTTTCAATTCTTAAGAAACTTAGGGTCAACCTATACTTATTTCACACTCTACACAAACACCATATCAATATAAATACATAACTTTTAGCCTTTTATCCAGTAGATGGAAATTAGATGTGAAATACGCAGACAAGCTTAGAATAAATTATGCATAATCAAGGTTATTGATCCCTATTTTATCTTACTTCTACATACATTCATCTAAAACCATCCCAAGCCCATAATACACAATTTTCCAAATGCAAACCTCATCCAAGCACTCAAATAGACACTCATACTTGCATTCACTTGCACTTTCACTAAGCACTTAGGTGGGAGAACTACATCAGGCTTGATCCCTCCTTGAAGTATTGGTTTGTAGGCAACTCTCAACAGAACAAGCTGTTGAGGATGTCTATCCTACCCAGCTAACATCACACTTTTGCTACTTATGCCACTCGAATACCCTAACAACATAGAGGTATAGGGTTTACTATTAAATCAATCAAATACAATGCATAGAAAATAAATCATAGCTTGTTCACATAGTTATAAGTAGATTAGACTCATCCAGAGGTGCACCCAGAAGATTAGATAATTTCTACATAAGTGACACTAGTGTTGAAAATAGGACACTAACGTGGTGCACTATTGTCCATGGTATAATTTTACAATCTAGGAGGATTTCTAATACCTGTACCTTGTTTGTGACACTTAAATCAACTTCCACACTAGTTTTCAGCTTCAAAATCATTCGTCTCAGTTAGTTTCTAGTTAAGTACCATTTTTGGTCATTCATTGCTATTTTTATAAATATTATATTAGGTCAATTCTTGCATAAATTGGTGGCCATATTTATTGCATATTTCTACCCTGATTTGCTATACTCAAACCCTTTAACAACTTAGGTTTTACACTTTATAACCCCTTAAAAATTAAATCAGTAACACTGTGTAAGATACAAGTAACTAGCAAGGCATGTGTAAGCAATATATGTTTCTCAACATGGTAAAAGATCACAAAAATATATGACATATAATAATGTGACCCACAGAATAAGATGCCCCAAACATTGGCATGACCACTAGGTATAGGAGAGTCAAACATCTATGTGTCCATTTATAAACTGTGAGTCCTACAGTGCACTCATATATCATGAAATGCATGTGAAAAAATATATCATCTACCAAAAACATGATAAATTACATATATAAATACTATAGTCTAGTAATCATGTCATGTTTAGGCCCTGTTTTTTTATTTTTTGAATATTTAAGTGTTTTTGTATTTGTGGAATTATTATTATTTTTTTATTTTTTAATATCATATTGAAATTGGAATATACATTAATACCAAAAAATAAAATCAAGTAACAAGGCTTCAAAGATAGAAGAATGGGAGGGATCCCAACAATTTAGAACATGCATAAATGCATAATGTACACTAGATGTAATGACATGACTATGTGAAGCAAGTGAAAACAAGCAACATGCCCCCACTATATTTGTGAATTACCACATCATAACTCAAAGGAGTATGTAGGTGGTGGAGGAGGGTGAGGAAGAGTTTGTGTATATGATCATGTAATATGCAGTCATAAATGTATGAGATCATGTAATCATAATGTATGCTATAACAATAGATAGTCATCATGTTAGAGTGACTAATTAATATGTTGTAAATAATGTATATTAAGACAAGGTTTTAGTGAAGGGTACAACATATGATAGATGTTACAGATGTCTAGATCAAAATGCAAGGACTAACTGAAGACAAAGTCAAGGGTTAGAAGAATGGTATACGTACACATATGGCAAGATATAATATTAAAGGGGATAAACAATTAAACAAACATCAAGGAGCTATGTAGAATGGGTGATTTGCCAATGGACCAGAAGAACTCTTACATGGGTCTTGTATTAAATGGTATTAATGTTTCCATCCATGTGGCCCAATCATTGGGTGTCTCTATGTCTGAATCTATAAAGGAATCATGTATTGTATAATATCCATCATCACTATCATACTTGACTTGTGTTAGTACAAACTGTTCAACCATGGTTCCCATATTGTCCCATGTGTTTTCATGACATGTTTGTGTTGCTTGTGAAATCATGTCTAGATCATGAATGAAGTACTATTAGCATAAAGGACAATAATGTTTGAATCAATAAGATCTTGTATCTTTTATTGTAGCTTAAAACACCTATATGTAGAATGGTCAATATATTTATGGGAATTACAATATGTGGTATCATTAGATGCTCGAGTCAAGGGTCTATTTATATCCAACTCTATAGATTGGGGGAGTGATATGAGTTTGTATTCAAGTAATATTTTTAATAATTGATTGGGAGGTTTGCATAATTATGAAAATTGCCTCTTATTGTGAGCCAATTCAATAGGTCTATTGATAGATTCCAGTAAGTTGTGGTATTTAAAAGGCTTATCATCTACAAGATATGTGTATTAGTATCCATCACGCACAAGTTTTACACCATTGTATAGTATAAATGTGATAGATTCTATTGCTTGTATCCAAGGTTGACCCAAAAACATGTTGTAGTGTATAATATTAGGCATTATTTGAAATGAAGTATTCACTATCTTGGGTCCCGCAGTCACATCCAATGATAAGGTCCCAAATGCTAATGGTAGTATATTATGAAACCCTATGACATATTGTTATGATTTGTAAATGTTGTCAAATGCATGTAGATAATTCTCATTGCACATGATTACATTGGAGTTAGTATCTATTCATACACACTTAACCTTTGTTGTTAATACCCTTGCTTGAATGCTTATTGGAAGATTTATCTTGAATTCTGATTGAGTTGTGTTTTCATCATGGGAATTATTATTAGTATGAGCATTAAGGGTTGTATGAATATCTTATGTTGTATTGGTATGCACATTTATTAATTTGCTTCTTTTAATGACTTATGAAGGATGTATGCACCTAAGGCCCTAACATTATGTTTGAGTTGACGTCATAATGAGATGAACAATGGCTTATGTGCATTTTCCCAATCCTTGTCTAATGTATCCATATTTAAAAAACTATTTAAATTCATACCCATATTGTCCCAAATGAGTAGGTTGTGATAGTACAATAATTGTGATAAGTGGAGTCATGGGTTTATGTGAAGTAAGATATCTTTACTCTAGCTACAACACCTTAACTTGCAAATTGGATGATTTGCACAAGGGATTGTATAGTAGGCATAGACGATGATGACTCATGAGAAAAGTTTGTAGAAGCATGTTGTGTAGATGTAGCCACAAAAATTTAATTATGTGTACAATCCATATCACTAGACCTTCATTTTTTTTACAAATTATAAGATGGTAAGAAGTGAAAGAATGAAGCTTAAGCCAAGTACAAGGGCTAACATAAATTATCAGAGTTTAAAAAAAAAACCCTATAAAAAATGAAAGACCCTAAAAGAAATGAAGTAATGACGAGAGGAAATTAAAAATCAAGTCTGAAAATGAAACCTTGAAGCAGAAAGCCGAAGACCTTAAAAAGAAAGGATGAAACCTTGACGGAGACCTAGGGTTTGGCATTGTTCGAGCAATATACAAGTTTAACAAAATGTTTTACCCTAATTTGGATTAATACAACCTTGATTAAGATAAAAACTTTATTTTAATTCATATTATAAAGCATAACATTAAGCATAAATCTGAATATAAAATACTGGAATAGATTTAACAAGTGGCACGTACAAAATATAAAAAACACTAAAGAGATCAATATAGTTAGCTTTATTGATTATTTTATCACTTAGATCCAAGTTTTAATCTTTGGGCATATGGGGTCATTAACATTAGGTTGGGGCAAAAATGTTGACGCTAATGACTAATATTGATGTTATTGTCTTGGGATGATTTATATCTCTATGACTGTGTAGTCAACTACACCTATTTGTAATACCTACATGTGTGTGATCTTGATGCTTGAATGCGTGTGCAACTTAAAAACCCAATCTCCTCTTGGAAAACCCAAGTCCTCTTGTGAAGGGTAAAAACCTAAAAAACCTTTGAAAGACTAATGATATGAGCTGATCCCAATCACCCATATTGATGATTAACTACTGCCTATGTATCCAATACTCCAAAGAGGGAAGTCAAGCTACATGTTGTTCTTTCCCTTAATGTGAATGTGCAACTATGCTCTTTTGCTATATGAATGCACATATAATCCAGGTTTAATACTTGACAATATTTGCTCTTGACTTAGCTTGGTGTGTTTCAGACATGGTCGTTGACTGTTCTTAGTGATTGATTTATAATTTGGGAAGAATATGACAAATTTTATCAATGTGCACTAGTGTATAGATGTTTGATAAGTAAGTGCCAAGTTAGTACTAAGCGTAGGTATGATTTTTATTTATATGAATCCATTTGGGCAATTTCTCATACCACTGACACACTAGGCAAATGTGTCAACCCATAAGAATGATTTAATTTTGAAAATTAATTGTTGTTGGGTGAGGGTCCCTAATGTCACCCTCATGTCAATTTCATTAACAAAACTATATTACCCTGACGTTAGTGTCCACAATATAGGAATGTGGATATGATGATTTAGAGATGTTTGAGTAAGATATCTAGCTGGTTTGTCATAAACTAGGAGGTTCATATAGGTGATTGAAAGTAATAAGAGGGTCAAACTCATATCAAACACGTGGTTGTGAGAGAATGGCGAATAAGAGGCATATATGTGTGCATAGGTCATGTATGGCGAAGGCAGGTAAAAAGTGACATTATCAATTGTTTGATCCCAAATCTTAGTATCTATAATTTGCTAGCAGTTCTAATGGTGCTCTACAAATGTGAAGTTTTGGCCAACGATATGCTGGGTCTAAACTGGAGACAAATTGATAAGATTTGGAAACATTTAATCACACAAAACTTCAAGATTAAAACATCCTCTCATATGAGACAATCATAGCAAAAATATGTACTTTTCCAATATAAACAACAATTATGATACGTCTCTTATACTACATAAATAACATAGAGAACATGAAGGAGGATATGTGACCAAAGACAACAATGAGAGAAGAATTGAACAAAATAAAGATGACATGGATGAAACAAAACAAACTATGGATGGATAAATGGGGTATCAACCTATATGAATGTCTAGTCACCAATCAAGGGATTAAAAAATATGCGAGGGAAAAGTTTAAAGTAAGCATGTGGACAAAGAAACTCATCAAGATAAAACAATACTACATGCTAAGTCTAACTTTAATTATGAAAATGATTGAAAAATGTATTGAAGAGAAAAATCAAATGGAAAATGAAGATGCCTATAATTTAATTAAGAATTGGATCACACCGACCTAAATGAGAGATAGGTAGATAAAAAATCCTAAAAAAGAAGTGAGAAGAGAGGGAAAAATCACATAGAAAATGAAGATATTTATTATTTAATTGAGAACCAAATCACATCAACTTAAATGCAAGATACGTAAATAAGAAATCTGATTTTAAAAAAAAAAAAAAAATCCACCAAATATAATTGAAACATAATAATATTATATTATGAAATGTTATAGTTATGACAACATTTAAATTAAATCTATATCCACCTTATTGGAAGGAAAAAACATTAAAAAATAAAAATTCACAGTTTTAAAAAACGAACCTTTTGAAAACTGTAACAAATATTTAAACTACAATGAGCGACTCAAAATTTCAAAATTTTAATGGCCACTTCCTCAATCCTTTAGTTATGCCTTCTGCTCTTTCTATTTTGGTCGGATGCTATTAAAATCTCCATTTATCTATCAATCATTCGTTCATGGAGCGCACAACTTAGTTCAAAGGTCCATCCATTTAAAGGGTCCACCAGCGCGACTATATTGTGTAAGGTTTAGCGGAAAAAACCCTAGCGTTTGCTTATTAGCCTCATAAACCCCCCTAAAATCTCTGTGAAAAATCGTCAATAAAAAGGACTCCTTGTTTTCCCTTCAGGCAAGTTAAAAAGTTTCCTGGATAAGAATAGCCAGAGTTAAAAACTTGGTACCAGCAGCTACGTATCTTATTACATGACCCCTACTGTATTACAAGGGCATGTACGTGTCCTGTATTCATCAATGTTGATACGACAGTTTTTAGATTTAGTTGGAGGATGGTTTTTTTGTTGAATATGTTTGGTGTTGCAATGCAGAGGGGGATGGCACGAGTAAAATGCCTTAACATGCATGCACGAGCCCTCATTGTTTTACAGGGGGCCGCGTATACAAAGTTGAATGCCAATTGCATTCGTTTAAGACCCTTCACTGCAACTGCCACAGTCTGCAATCCAAGTAATCATCTACTATTGTTTTTTTAATTAAACTGCAATTGCATTTGCCTGCATTTTTATTAGTATTTCCAATTGTATTCGCCTGTATTTTTTTGCCGCTTGGTTGCCATAATCGAGAGGCTGCACCCAAAACGTGGTGGTTGTGGCTTTTTACCCAATTCAAACACCTTTTATTGTCTCCCGGGGTTTTTACCTGGCCTCCATTTTAAAAGTCCATTTGTTTTTACTACTTGAGCTCATCCCTATTCACATTGCATTTGCCTATATTGATTTTAAGAATACTTATAGTGCGACCAGATTCTATTTCAACACTAGGAAATGGCCACCTGTTGGCAAGGAAGAAAAAGCTACATATTTGCTTAACCCTCAATGGAGAGGGTTCTGGATTTCAGAGAACTTTGTACTTTACCATTTTTGTCATTGATGGTTGCTTACTTGGGTGTATGTAGCAGGCAATGGAGACAGCAGAAACGAAGAGACTCAATTGGGTTCTCTGCAAAAGAAGTTGAGAATGTTGAATATAATTCCTAAATCATATGCGCTTGGTCAGCATCAGAAATGTCTCTGTCCGCAGGTATGCAATAAATTGTTCTTTTGCACTACCTTAAGCGTTGCTTGACTAACTTTTGCATCTGTAGTTTAAGTTATTGGTAAAATTACAAGTAGGGCACAATAGGGCTGCAAGTATGGCCATATTCTCAAAGGCCACCATAATTCTTACTTTTAACGTCACTTGAATGCTTTGCCCTTTCCTTGGGCCGTTGATGACGGATGCAATCTACCTTGAGAGGCAGCCCTTATTGACAAGTTTACCGCCAAATCAAAAGCTTAACACCCTCAAAATAGATACCGTGTTGGGGTTAGTGATACAAACAAAGTTCAAATAAGAACCCTCCATGGACATGGCTCCCAATCTAGTATATATAAGTATACTCACATAAATGTTTCCTCTCACCTACACGATTGCCAAAACGAGGGATACACGTTCCAAGTCGTTCAAGGAATTGAACTTGAGTCACTTCCAAGAGAGTGAACTCTCTTTAGCACTTGAACCCTCTTGCTCCACCCCAAACACACACATGCTTATGCATGTATATATGTGTGTGCATATGTGTATTGTGCATATACATATCTATGTATGTGCATATGTAGAGATGTACACATGCATAGTACTTTCATCTTTGTGCATGTGTATATGTAAATATGACAATATATTTGCGTGCATAGATACTTATATACAAATTATACTATATATGTAGCTATGCACACACCATGTGTGTGTTAATGCACACACTTATGTGTATCAATGCATATATACATATACACACATCTATATGGAGGTACATGTGTGTATAATGTATGTATATTTGTATACATATGTGTGTGGGTATACATATATGTATGTGTGTGCAATATTCCCGACCTTGGGCATGGGATCAAAATCGAAGGTGTATGAATTTTAATTGTATATGTCTGAATATGTATATGTGTATGCATACATGTATATATGTATGCATGCATGCATGTGCATACAACCTGAGTGGCCCCAATGGTGAAGGCATTTGCATTCCATAGAGGAGGCACATGATTGAATCTGAAGGGGGGAAGGGTTATACCTTGTTGAATGATATACAAAGTTAATGGAAAAAAAGCCTATTGAGAGCTTCCACAAGGGAGGTCTCATACGCCAAATTGGTGTCTCGCTTGGTGGTGACCAAAAAAACTGCCTTTACTTTTTCCTTTATTTTTTAAACATGTGTGTATATGTAAAATGAGTAATTTTTCCCTCCGAAATATGCCATGAACAGTTTCTATAGGTTGAGCTTCTAATTCGAGTAAAAGGTCATCACTAGGTGCTTCCCTTCTAACTATTGCTTGGGGTAAGAACTATTCTTTACCTACATTAATGAGTGCTTGTACTCAATATGAATTGGGTTCTAATTATGTGTCAAGTATGGCTTGAAAATGTACATAGTTTGCCTCGGGTACATCTCAAGTTTGTCAGTAATGAATTTGGGGCGTACTCGAGTGGATTTGGGACATTTTTGCATTGTACTTGGGGTGAAGCTTGCACCAAATGATGTTTAAAAACAACCGATGTTAAAATAGCTTTTTTAGCCATAAAAAATAAAAAGTAAGATATGATAAAATAAAAAATAAACCAAAATGCAAAATCGGTGAACCCAACAACAAATGGCTATTTTTATTTATTTGGAAATAATTTTTTATATTTTTTGTGGGGACTATTTAAGTTGTATGAATGTGGGGTTTAAAAAAAATGGCGAACCCCTGCACTCAAACTCCTACTCAACCCGGTAACACAGTTCCATATCTTTTATCTCCTAAAACTTTAATGGGGCATATTTATAAGGTGAAATGAAAACCCATGTTTTTGAAGGGGGGTCTCATAAGCCAAGCTATTGTGTTGGGTAATGTTTTTAGGCTTGTCACTTAACCCCATAGTGTAACTCTAATGAAAAAAAAGGTTTAGGGCATGATGGATACTTTGTTTTGGTTCTTTTATCTTGTAAGAGATTTGGGCCTTTGTGTTCCTTGAATCAACGACATTGTTACAATGTCGAGGTATCTTTGCTCTCACATACAATGGGTATTTCTATGAAATTCATTTCCCAATTAAATTCCCGCTAGATTCTTCCCATATTCTTCTTCTTAATGATCTCAAAAGGATTAATGCTACAATTAGAAATGATATCTTCAATAGCTTTGTTTAAGTCATTAGGACTGCAACTCCCAGAACATAGTTCTAACTTGGCTTTCTACTCAAAACAATTTTATGTCAGACAAGCTTTGTAATGTAGCTAAACTAAGTCTATGGTCATTGGTCACATAGGTTGAGGTTTCTTGTTGGCGAGGTTCGAGTGTGTCCTCCACAATTGAGGGTAGAGATGGGCCTTTGGATTCTTGGGGATAAAATCAAATGGAAACTTTGCTCCCTTCACAAGATAGAGCTCAAAGAGAACTTTATAATCAGAATATTGATTTATTACGAGATTCGATGGAGACTTTATCATTGTCTTCAATAACTTAGGGAGGTTCCTATCATGCTTCTTTAGATACCTTGACCAAAGAGGTCTCACCTTGTTTTCAAGACTTGTGATTAATTTAATGCATTCATCATTTTGAGTATCTTTTGATTTTTCACTTAGATCATGTCCTTTGTTGATTTTATCCCCAACACTAGCGGTATTTTACGACTCAGATCCAGTTGTATTTCTCAACTCGTCAATCAAAGACTTGCTAGACATTGCCCCTTGACTTGGGCTCCTTGGTACGCAACTTATATCATAGCCAAAATACATAGGAGAGCTAAACCTAATTGACAATAGCTCCCACATAGGACTTTAGGTCTCAAACATATTATCATATTCTTCACCCAAGGGTAGGGGTCCTTTGGTCCTAAATAGTACTAACTTTCTTGACAACTTTTTTATTAGCTAATTTGGGAGCATCTTGTTGTTTCCAAAGTTTACTTTGTGGGGCCTCATTACTCTAGGCCATACTCTAATGGGCACTTGGTGCTAACTTTACAGATCTTACTTTGAAGGATGAGGTTAGTTAGTTCTTGCATCTTCCATTTGAATTTATTAGCACATCTTTGCAATTCCACATTTTTGTTTAAATTAGATGTATATTGTAGCCCTTTTATATCCATATTTTGCATTGTGGATCTTTTGTATCGTTTGTACCCTTGGTGACTTTTGCATCTTCATTCTTCATTGCTTTCTTTTCCTTGAGGAGCTGGTCCCCGTTTTTGGTTGCATCTACCTCGTGTTATTGTGCAAATGTATTGCATTCCCATTGGCCTACTTTGGTTATTTGTGGACATTGATATAGTTTCAATTCAATTGCAATTTGAATTTTTCTCTATATGCCTATATCTACATCACCTGTGCACACATTTACATACATATGCACATATGGGCTTGTTATAATAGAGATACATGAATGTATCTTTACATGCAAAAATATGTATTTGAGCATGGATGTATTTTTAATAGTCATTAATAATTGATAATAGTTGTAATGTCATATCCTTTGTGAGATGATTATGTGGAATATTTGATGATGCAGCAGCATTCGGGTCAAAAAGCAATATTGCATGAACCAAAAACATCAGTCATTGTTTGGGTGTGTGGCGGCGACTTGTTGCCAATGTCGACATCATTGCACGTGTTGAAGACAATCAAAACTATTCCAAGAAGCATCAACAAAACGCCAACACCTTAGGAGCATCAAGTAGAGTAGGTTTTAGTCATCTCCCAAAGGTCAAATTGACCCCCTTTTGGGTAGATGAAGAAACCAATTCTTAATGCAGATTGACAGTTTCGAGAGGACTAAATCTCGCTCCACTTGATGTTCGGTTAGATAACTGTCAGTTTGCAGTAATTGGTGGTTTCACTTGCGAAGGTTGAAAAAGCAAGGTAATCACCTAGGATGAAAGTTTTTGACTCGTGGATTGTTTTCCACGAACAAGGGAACTCGAAGAGGCACTCCAGTAGTCAGTGGAGATTAAAATCAATTGGGAAGAGAGGTTAGGAGAGTGAGGGAGTTAAGAATAGAGGAGAGAGTATCAAGTCCATTGAGGGAATGAATTGTTTGTTAATCTTCTTCATGTTGTGTTCAATAAGCTAGGCAAGTTGCGTCTATTAAACCTCTGTAACATTGTTAAAAAATGCAATAAAAGAGTGTGTTTTGGTTCCAGGTTTGAGTATTGTGCCTGAAAGTGTGTCCATTGAGAGTGAGTGTAGGCTAGGGAACAAGGCAACTGTTGACTTGGCCCCCTCATTCCCATCTCCTTTATTTGGTATTAGAGCAAGGTTGTGTCATGCTTGAATGTGTGAGGCTCTAGTTATGTCAGTTACAGGTTGTGAAAGAGTCCTCCATTGTTGAGAGTTGTGAGGAATATAGAATTGGCACACAAAGGAGTACCTCTTGGAAGGGAGGAAAAACACCAAGGGTTGCAGACTTGGCGGAGATGTTGAGAGGAATCTAAGCTAGATTGGATGCTATGGAGACTGCACAATGCAGAGGAATTGTTGTTGTAGATATAAGTGATGATGAAGAAGGTGCCTCGGAGGTTCAATTGAAAGAATTGGTTGATGAACCAAAAAATAGATTTTTGACGGCCATTGCCAAGATGGGAGGCAAGCCTAAGTTGGACACCCCTAACTACTTGGGAAGTTTGTGCCTTGAGGATCTCATTGATATAGATTTTTGAAGGCCATTGCTAAGACGGGAGGTAAGCCTAAGTCGGACACGCCTACCTTCTCAGGAATTTTGTGCCTTGAGGATCTCATTGATTGGATCATAGAATTGGAAAATTAGTTGGACTCTGAACAAATGGAGGACCCCAAGATAGTGAAGTTTGCTTGCACAAAGTTGAAGGGACATGCATCCTTATGGTGGGATCATGTGCAGTTGGAAAGGGTTAGTAGGGGCAAAGACAAAATCAAGACTTGGGACAAGATGGTTACAAATTTGAAAGGTATGTTTTTATCTTTTGATTATCAGCCAAGATTGTCCAAGAAGTGAGTGATTGATTGAGTGAATATGCTGAAATTATTTCAAAGGAGTTACCGGATGGATTGCCACCCATGAGGAGCATTAGCTATCACATGGATTTGCTCCCTGAATCTAGTTTGTCAAACAAGGCAGCGTATAGGTTAACACCTATGGAGAGTGAGGAAGTGAAGAGACAAGTACAAGACTTGTTGGAGAAGGGTTTGATAAGAGAAAACTTGAGTCCATGTGCAGTTCCAACAGTGTTAGCACTTAAGAAAGGTGGGGAATGGCGTATTTGTATGGATTCAAGAGCCATCAATAAGATTACAATACAATACAAGTTTCCATTACCTTACATGGATGGTTTGAGTGTAGCAAGGTATTTCACTAGGATTGATTTGAAGGATGGATATTGCCAAATGTAATATCACCAAGAAGGAGATCGCTGAATTCGAGGAGAGGCGTTGCCGCTTCACATGAAGAAATCGCTGCCAAGGAGCAGTGCTGCCTTTCAATAGAACAATCATTAAATGAATATGAATGGAAATGTTAAACATAATTCTTGTCGGAAGTGAACGGAAGTGTCGAACGGAATTGTTGCTGGAAGTGAATGGAAATGTTGACGGAAATGTTAAAAGTCACATCTTTTGGTGAAGAGGTGCCTCTTGGATGGTACGCCTCCTTTGGGAGAAGTTTTTAAAGACTATATAAGGGAGAAGAGATGTGGAAGTATGAAGGCATCCAATTATGAATTCAATCATCTAACTTGTATAAGCATCATGCTATACAACCACTCTCAAGGATGAAAACCCTTGTGATTATAACAGCCCAAGGACGAAACCCCTTGTGGACTTGTATTTTATTTAATTTATTATTTTAAATGCAATATTTATATTTATAAAAAAATAGGTTTTTTGAGAAAACCAAATCAATGTAAAATATTTTGATTTGGAATATTAAAGTGGTATCAGAGTTGTATTTTTTGCCACCCTGTGAACCATGGGGTCACTACATAAGGAAATTATGGACAATTTTGAGTCGTACAATGCCCTTTCAGCAGAGATTCGAAAAAAATCTCTTTTTGAGACTATTTGGAGTTGAAAGAGTCATGGAATGAAAACAAACACTATGAGGAAGACGAGTTCGTGAATCATAGTTATGGCAGCTCGGAATATGAAGAGAAATTCAATTTACAAGAGGTTTCTAGAAGAGAAATCAAAGAGCTGAGAACAAAGAAGCAATTAGAGACAAATTGCATACAACCATCCACAACAAAAGATGAATGGGAAGCTGATTCCATGCCTGCTTCTTCTGTAGGAGGGGCTCAAGAGGTATTAGAAGAAACAAACTATGATGAATGACATACCTTTAGAAATGAAACTGAAATTTTTTCAGGTGAAATGCATGTAGTCTCTAATCTACAAAACTATGAAGAAACCAAGAAACAGTTCGAGTGTAACCAAATAATATATCGACATTGCCTCCTTTGTTTATGCAAGTTTGAACTTGCAAAACCCAAGTGACAATCAACCATCCTCTATATGGAGCATACAGGGACCCACATTGTCTTTAAAGTCTAATATAATTGCTATTGAGAAGATTGGAAGGAGAGTGTCGGAATGTATTTCAACGACCTGCACTATTGGGACAATTGCTAGCAATTTTGATGACACAAGAGCCATTATAGGTACAATCCAGGGTGCTGCCATTGTCGACATAAAGCAGGGAAAATTGCCATGGATATGCTACCGTAACAATGATGTTCTTTCCCAGCAATTCAACCAATCAGGTAATCTTGTTTTTTGTGGGTTTCGTGATGGTGCAATTGTGACTATTGTTTCAAGATACAATCATCACCCTTGGTTCTAAATGAAACTGTTGAGTTTGATGACCATGGATATAGCACAACGGTTGATAACAACCCTTACTACCAAGTTTAGCTCCTCGTTTATGGCCATTTATGAGGCACAACATATCATAAGTTCATCATGCTACAATATGAACTTTGGAGCAACTGCTTGAGTCAGGAAGTAAAGGGAATTCCTTTACATGCAAAATGCAGATTTTCTGGCCAATTCCTATCCTGGGTGATGCATTAAGAATTATGTTCAAGAATATGCTTTTGGGATCCAATCAAGCGGTGGTTCAATATTCAGAGAAGGTTTGGTGTATTTTGTTTCAGCGTCCACATAAGGAGCTAGCAGTTGTTGCAGCAGTAGCAAAAATTATTCCAAGGTGTGTTGGACGTAAGCCAAGTCCAAATGCTACGCTGATTCATAAGGTATTTTCTTTGACATGTATGGATTCAAGTGAAACTCCTCAGGCAACTCAGATGAATGCAAATGACTTAAATACAAAAGAGGAAGACTCAGTTTTGGCTGGGAAAAGCATCAACAATCAACATGCAAAGTCCCAAATATTATCTATGGGAAAGAAAAGATCAAAAGTAGAAGGCTTTATCAATAGGCATAGGGCAAAACTTATTTTAAAGTCCTTGTGTGACAAGTTCCAAAATTCACTATTTGAAAGGCTTCCCAGGGTATGAGAATGTCTCACAACAGTTTTTAAAACATTTTTTCCTGAGGGCTGGAAGCTGTTGGAGGTTTTACAAAACATACAAACAGTAGATCTACCGTCATCTGATTCAAATGTCAACTTCAAGCTGAAACATACTGAAAAAGGAAGGGTTGATCAAGTTGTAATAACAATCAATGATGATGGCAGAAAATTAGTGAGTAATGTTGGGAGTTTTGCAATTGCCAGAAAATATAGTCAATACCCATCCTTGTGAAGACTGCACAATTTTTCCAGCCCTGAATGATTTGACACGAGTGTTTGTTGAAAATTGTAATCAAATTCCTTCCCTTGTTGCCCCTAATAAATCACATCTAAAAAGTCAGTTACTTGCTGCTTCCAAGGGTTGGATGCATTCTGAAAATTATTTTGTTGGCATCCCTGTCAGCTAGGGTCAAAATAATTGTTCAACTTTATTAGCTGATAAGAATATGGTAAAGAGGGTCAATGCAAAAGTTGCATTGCACTATGTGGGTCTACCCCTCAATTATGTTATATTTGCAGAATTTTTCAAAGAAAATAGGCTTACCCTTAGAAGCGGGTGGGAGAAAACACAACAAATAGGTTAGTTGATTGAGATTGAAGATGTTCAGAATTTGACAACTGAAAGAACTTGTCAGATTGAGAGGAGACGAATACAAGAAATGAAGTCAAAACTAATCATAGCTCAAGAAACATTAAAGAAGCGGATGTATGAGTTGAAAATTAAGGGAAAGTACTAGAGAAGATGCAGAAATTAATATAGCCATTGAATAAACATTGTGCTGTTCAAATGCATTTCCCCACAGGGTATTCAACAATACAAGTGACATCTTCGACAATGCAATTGCTTGAGTAGACTCCTTTTAGGAAACTTTATTTGCAATCTATGATCATGAAGAGCAAAGAGAACCATGGAATATATGAGGAAAAGCTTCGTTTGAAGAAAGTAAAAACTAAGAATGGCTTACAACTGGGAGAGTATATATATTTACGTAGCAATGTCAGTTATTGTGCTTCGGCAGAAGGTGTTCTATTTGAAGTGCACGACAAAGATAGCTGGGAAGAAAACTATTTTGGTTATGATGGTACACATGATCAAATTCAGTATCCTCACTTGTTTCAGAGACACAAGGAAGTGATTCCAATGGAATATTACAAAACTTTATCACTGAAATTCAGGATGTAGCTTCGGAGTTTACCTTCTATGATAGCACGAAATGGTCTTCAGAGGGTAGCGTGATAGGAGAGAAGATGCTTTGTACTAAAATGTATTTTAATTTAATGCATCCTTTAAAAGAAAATGATAGATGGGTTCGTGGACTTGTCAAAGGGCTTAATATTGGGAGCGGTGCAGATCTTGGCATGCTTGATCCAGTAGATATATCATGGCTGAAAAAGGATTGTAAATCTGATAGTATTAATGCAACTGAGTTATCTGAAGAAGACGTCGCAGTAAATATATTACTTCCATACACAATCCTCACATATGTGTTGTTTACAAATAGATCCTTGCTTCGTATACTAAAGACCATTGATAAGTTGAATGTACAGGGATGTCTTTATGAATTTGCAATCTTCTATCACTTTGAACAAAAGAAAAACTTGGATCAACATAGGGCCACAGTAATTGGTACTCTATCATAAGGAACGACTCAAAGGGTTTGAACAAGACTAAGTACATGACTGTTGAACATGTACAGGATGAGGGAATCAACCTCTCAATTAATATGAGCTATTTAAATTTTTATTGCTACCCTTCGTTGTTGAGTGAAAATGAGAAAATTAATGATTACATAATATTGATTATTTATGAGATTTTCTTATGGGAAAAGTATACAAAACCCTCTGACATTTTGGTGGTTCCCAATGAGATTGAGGTTGTCCTATGGTATTTGCTCATATGGAGTTCATATGATCCTTCTTCTGGATTGTCAATAGAATATGCAACGTGGGAGCAAGCCTTACTTCTTGAACATTCCAATTTGTAATTGCTTGAGGACAAGCAATTTGAGGCATGGAGGTTTGTAATATCCCCAAGAAGGAGATCGTTGAATTCGAGGAGAGGCACTGCCATTTCACAAGAAGAAATTGCTGCCAAGGACCAATGCTGACATTTAATACAACAATCATTAAACGAATATGAATGGAAATGTCAAACGGAATTGTTGTTGGAAGTGAACGGAAGTGTCGAACGGAATTGTTGCCGGAAGTGAACGGAATTGTCGATGGAAATGTCAACGGTCACATCTTTTGGTGAAGAGGTGCATCTTGGATGGGACACCTCCTTTGGGAGAAGTTTTTAAAGACTATATAAGGGAGAAGAGATGTGGAAGTATGAAGGCATCCAATTATGAATTTAGTCATCTAACTCATCTAAGCATCATGCTATACAACCACTCTCAAGGACGAAAACCCTTGTGATTATAATAGCCCAAGGATGAAACCCTTTGTGGACTTATATTTTATTTAATTTATTATTTTAAATGCAATATTTATATTTATAAAAAAATAGGTTTTACCGAGAAAACCAAATTAATGTAAAATATTCCGATTTGGAATGTTACACCAAATCATAATTACTGAAGGTGACGAGTGGAAGACTGCATTCAAAGTAATGGGTGGTTTGTATGAGTGGCTAGTTATGCCATTTGGTTGACAAATGCACTAAACACATTCACGAGACTCATGAATGGAGTCTTGAAGCCATATCGTAATAAGTCTGTCATTGTTTATTCACATGACATCATGACTTTTAGGAGAACAAAAGAACATTTGTTGCATTTGTGGTTACTGTTGCAAATGTTGAAAGAAAAAGAAGTTGTTTGTCAACTTGAAAAAATGCAGTTTTATGAAGTTCAAGCTGATTTATATGGGTTTAGTGATCTCGCATGATGGGTTTAGGATGGAACCAGAGAACGTAAAATCTATTGTTGAGTGGCCATCACCAAGGAGTATGTTTGAAGCAATAAGTTTTCATGGGTTAGCTAGTTTCTATAGAAATTTCATTAGAAACTTTTGCAGAATATCTGCACCCATTACGGAAACAATGAGAGGTGATAGAAAAGAGTTCAAATGGACAATTGCAACAGAGAATAACTTTCAGATTTTGAAGGAGGTGATGGAACAACTGTTGTTAGCATTGCCGTATTTCAACAAAGTATTCCAAGTTGATTGTGATGCTAGTGGGACAATGGTGGGTGTAGTTTTGAATCAAGAAGGCAATCCCACTGCACCCTTCAGTCAGAAGTTGGATGAAGCAAAGTGGAAGTATTTGGCATAGATGAATGTTTGGCATGATGATTTGGCGCCTACAATTAATTTGTGAAGTAAACTTGAATTGTCCATTGGGGATCCCTCTTACAAAATAAATATAACTTCTTTAAGATAGTGTTTGCTTTTTTCTTTGACACAATATTTTGAGACTATGCATATATAAATGTATATACTTACACACACGTGTACATATATTCTACAAAAATAGAAAAAATCACCAACACAGTTGATCATGAATATCAATAACGATGAAGATTAGTTTCCTTATCGTGTACACTTTTGAAATAATGACTCGTGAATTAACAATCATACCCATCAAAGCAATATCTGCGTGTGAAACTAGCTTTGAATTTTTTTTGGGTGGTGTGCTCTTCGTTATGCGACACTTCAAATTATTTTGCAATTTTGTAAAGTTACGTAAAAATTATCCAATTTGCTGGTAAAAGTATAGTTTATAGAATTAGCAAAGGCAAAAAGTGCATTTACTTACACTTTAAAAATGCTTTACTTATCATTTTGTTTTGTCAAGGCCTTGTTGGGGCATTCATCTCCCTTATTTGGGCTTTGGGTGCGTTGAGTTTGAGCCAATTCATCAAGAGATGTGTCTTAGGGCCTTATTTTGAGTTGCCTTTGTATTTAGTACCATACATAATGCCCTCCTTACACCTCCTTAATAACTCCATGATGCCCACATGTTCTTCCCAATCCCTCCTTAGCCATCCTTAGGTCCTTTTGCAAAACCTTGTCTGGTCAATGTGACCAACCATGGACGATGAAGAACAATTTTCTATTTTTAGCCTTAAGAACAATTGACTTCACCGGCCACGGTTGTAGACGTTGGATATATGGAATTATGACCTAGGAGTTTGTACCCATATAAATAGGGCCATTCTTAGTCATTTCAAAAAATAACTCGTTTGCTTCTTAAAAGATTATGGTAAAGGAACTTCAACAAAGGAAGACAAGTTGCAACAAAGATCTTGGAGATTCAAGAATAGGAGATTCAATGAGCAATGTACACCAAGTCTTGGGAGTCCCCTATTATGGTCTACTAGGGTTTCTTCTATCCTTGACTTCACCTACAATCATCTTTGAATAAGCACTCAAGCCAATAGGGAGATTAAAGCACCAACAAGTTGACCCTAGGTAAGTATCCCTTTGCCCTACCCCCATTTATTTGTGCAGGTCTGATTATATATTGCATGCTTGCTCATTTATTACTTTGTCGTATTGCCTTACATGTTACCTTGTTATTATCTTATCATCGCTTTGTGTATTACCAATTATAGCCTTACTTATTACTCCCTTTAGACCTAGATTATAGCCTTGCTTATTACCCTTTTATTTGTGATACTTATTAGCCCTAGCTTATCACCAACTCATTGCTTATAGATACAACCACTATGTAGTCTGTTGATTTGAGTGTGGGATCTAGAAAGGCCTTCTCTCTTTTACCTATTTAGAGGTTTGTTTAATAGAAACCATTTATAGGCCGATACATTTTGGCAAACTTGACTTGAATCTTACCCCACCTTCTTGGTTGGGTCAATTTCACGTATCCTCTATTTTTCATAGTTCCTATTTTCCATTTTTTCATTGGTACATCTCTTAGCAATATCATAATCTTCACGTCAATGAATATGCTTTCCAATTCCCAATCTAATTTCCAATGATGTCACCTCTTTAAGCATTCTGAGCAAGCCTTTCCCCTTCTAGATTCTTAAAAGAGTTGTTCTTTTATTCCCAAAATATTCAATATAATGATCAAAAGTAACACCTCTTGGTGCAATTTCACTCCACCCCAACTTAATGCTTCCATGTAATGCAACATGGTTGAAATTGCTCTCAATAAGAAGAACAAACTTTAGCCTACACTACTAAGTGCAACACTAGGTCCTTTGGCAAAACCCTTTAGGTTCAACAAGAACATCCCAGTAGAATCTTCAAATCCATCAATATTGAAAATGATAGTGACCATGAACCTAATCTCAGTGACGACATCTGACAATTCACCATAGACCTCCCCAACATGCGGGAAATTCTCCTAAAGAGATTGCCCCCATAAATTTCATGAACAATACTCCTCCCTCAATTGTGGGTGCTACAACCAATACTCTGCTCCCTAACTCTACTAGCATAAATCTTATTTAAAATTCTCAAATAGATAGCATCAAAATGTTCATGCATTTTTCATACCAAATGACCCAAATGCAAATTGAAGCCAAGAACCAAATGGCTTAAGTGAAAAAACAATCTTGCAAATGAATAACCAACCTCAGCAAGTCTATTGGGGACCTTCTAATCATTGTTCCCCAGTCCCCCCCTTATAGATGCAAATGAGTGATATATCCCACCACCACCAATCCAAAACAAAGTACTCCAAACATTACAAAATGAACCCTTAGCACCCTATGTCGCCACTATGGACATTGGTGGAATCTCTCTAACTACCTATGATGGTTCGCAAACCCTACCATACATCTCAAAGCATTTGGAAATCTTTACAAAGATTGGGGTATCAAAAAAAATAAATGCAAAACTAAGACTGGGGTATGAAAATAAATAAATGCAAAACTAAGTTACTTGCCAAAACCTGTAACCAACTTAATCTCCATTCTATTGCCCGACTAGAAGACCTCGTCAATGCCATCATCTAAGAGTTCCAATTCCATGATTTACTTGAAGACAATTTGGGAAACTTTGTCAATGCAAGACAACAAAACATTGTATTTGCATGAGTTCATTAAATGATGAAAAGCCAAACATAATATGGATGAATAAGGACTTTTCAAACTCTTCCCTTATGGCCTAGAACTTAAATTGCAACACAAAGTATGTTCATTGTCACCAAGACTTTGGAAGAATTATTCAACTAAGCTAAAAAACAAGACCACCTTATCAAACGATATTAAAATCCTCAACAACAAAAACCAACTAGAATGTTTCTTAGGAACAAAAATAGACATGGCATCAGTGATGAAGTCTAGCTTCAACTGACATACCATTATTATTGTCAGTCTTTAAGGACCTCAAAATACTTTCGTATCACCACCCATAACAGGGACCCCTTTCCTTCCTAACCCCCAAGACTCACCCACCCTTTAGTCAAGAACTCAAGCATAAGTTACGCATACCATGATCTCGTGACTTAGACCCTACTAAACTCCTACCACCATGGTACAATCCCAATAAATTTTGTTGGTGGCATGCCAACTAGGCCATTTTGCTACCAAAGAGTTTTCATCTCAAAAAACTTATAACTTAATGTTAGGAACAAAAATAGACATGGCATTAGCAATGGAATATCCAATATCATCGACCCTAGCTTCAACTCAAGACGTACCATTAATGCTGTCAATCCTCAAGCACCTTAAAAACATTTTTCTCTCTCCTCCCATAGCGGGACCCCATTTCCTCGTAACCCCCAAGATCCACCACCACTGAGTTGAGAATAACCCAAGCGTGAGTTACCCATACCATGACCTCGTGACTTAGACCATACCAAACCCCCACCCCCATGGCACAATCCCAACAAATTTTGCTTGTGGCATGTCAATTGGGGCCATTCGTACGCAAATAGTCTTCACCTTAAAAAACTCATGACTTCATCTTAGAATTTTTTTTTAACTGCATCACAATAATTCATGAGAGAGATCAAGCATCCATTGTAGCGAAGCAAACATTAGACACCTAAAACAAAGGCCCAACTACATCTTCTTAACCCATGAACCAATCCAATGTAACAAACATAGAAGCAACCCCTTGTCAAGCTCTTCCTACTCCCGAACAAACTATCACAATCAGTGGAACCAACATAATCATGGCTGCCATTGAAGCTAGTTACAATTCTCATTTCTCTTAATATATAAACACTGGCAAGGTCATTCACAAATGGAAACCCACACATAAAGATCCCCTACAATCTAACACCATAATAAGATCCAGGAAATCCTTCTAAAATGAAATGATCATCAAAGATACAACAATCAAAGTTACCAAAATTGAGAATCCACCTCCAACTATGCAAGAGCAACCTAAAGAATAAAGCAAAGAGAACCCCCTTTCCCATCCATCCACCGTCAAAACAAAAAAACTTTACACAAAATATAGCCGAAGTATAAATATGGTACATACCCAAAACCTGGACGATGGAATTTCCTTGAAGAGGTCAACACCAAGCCTTGCAAAATACCACTAATGGAACTCATGCAAACTTCTCCATATGATAGGAATTTTCTCATGAAACAACCATAAGCTATAGAAGAGTCTCTTGAAAATATTGCTACCAAACTAGCCAATGAACCTAGACAAGCTCAACATGATGGTGAACTACATATAGTTGAGACTATGTGTCTTTTTCTTAACAAAAATACAATAGAATTCTCAATCAATGATATGGTCGACGATGAAATCCCCCATAGAACTGATGACCCTCCCCTCTTCATTAGTGTCATTATCAACAAAGTTAATTATTGACAGGGCCTAGCAGATGAAGTATTTGACATCAATGTTACCTCCCTATGGCTTATTGAGACATTAGACTACTATAAAAATGACCTCAAGCAAACATGATTTAGTTGTCGCAGATTTGACAAAAATAATCTAAAGCCATTAGGTTGCATTTGGCTACCCATTATAGTGGTACCTAAAACCATATGAACTAAAAGTCATGGTCCTTGACCTACACCTTTCATACAACCAACTCTTAGGATGACCTTGGATACATGTAACGAGAGCATAGTTTCTTTCAGCAAAAAACGCCCTAGATTCATTCATGAAAACATTAACTATAAACATGAAGCTGTCCAAACACTTGGGAATATATTGAATCTAATGGGAAAATTTCAAATTCCTAACTGACATAATCACAAATGTGCCACTACCGGAATACATCAACATGCATCCCAACCTACATACTACAATAGTAGATTTAGATAACGATGAACCAAATGATCTCCAAAACAAGTGCAACACATTCAACTTACCTAAAGCCATAATTTATTGGTTGCCACCGACCTTACTCTCATGAGATCAACACTTAACCCATTGTAGACAATGCAAATGAAAAAGAAGCACCGTGCAACGCTAATGAAGCAACTTGTAATGGTGATATATTCAAATGTGATGAGATTGGTGTCGCCAAACTCTTTCAATACCCATAGTAACTTTTCCCACGTTCCTTTAGTAAATTTAGTTTTCCAATAAAAACATAGTCAAAGAAGCACAAAAAGAGCTCATGAAACAACAATCTTGTGTTATACAATCCTTCTACGAAGATGAGTACATATAAAAAACAGCTAGCTCAAATGCACACTCAACCTAGAAGCATATTTGGTCCAAATCTCCTACGAAAACGACACCCCCATATTTGACAATAGCCACAATAGAAACGAAGAACTATCTTTTAACCGACTTGCCAATCTACCTTTGGAAGATCCAAAATGGGTTCTTCAACAAATTGCAAGCTATTCTCAACCAAAACTTCAGAGAACACATAAATTTTGGAAGATCAAAATTACTCTTCACTAGAGATGGCCGATGAAGTGCAAAATTCAACCAACTGCATTCTTGCCTCATTGCTTCTGGTAGGTAAAGCACTAAATATAATTGACAACATTCCTACCTCATTGCCCTTGGTCAGTGAAGGTGAAAAATTCAACTGATAGCATTCTTACCTCACCAGACTTGCCTTGCCTGGTGAAGCACAAAATCACCCTGAGAGTAAGCTAAACTCACTGGCCATGGTTAGTGTCTACAAAAAATATTTGCATAGTGTCCTAGGCACAATAAAAAGCAACTCAAACATTGAACATATATTTCAATCATCATCAAATAATCAAACAATAGTAACAATTTCTCAAGTCACCGATGTCCAACAAATCAATGACAAAATGGACACTAAAAAAAAATGCTACATAGACCTAGAAATTGATCTTGATTATGATGGACCCTTACTAACATTAGCTAGTGTTGAAGAAATTGTACAACTTCTAAACACCAGGGAAGATCAAACTCTTTTGACCACACCACAAGTTGGGGCATTTCACAACAACACCCCTCATATTTCCACAACTTCATTGCAAGAGTTGACCCTAAATCCAAAGACATTGAAAACTTATGACCAACACCTTACAATCTTGAAGATGGCAACAAAAGAACCTTGCATCAACAAAATATGATCATATCTTATTGTAGATATTATAATCTGATTTATATAGCATCTCAAACTTGTATACTTGACAAATACCTATTAGGACTTCACCCTTCAGTTCTAGACCTTCTTGTTGTTGGTGTGCCTAACTGATTATCTTATGATCTGACTCTATGATTTCTGATGACTTAGATCTTCTGCACAATACAAAAAGCTTAAACCCTGATATATATCCTTCACTGTTAGTTGCAGATGCTCAACAACTTTCTAGCTTGTCTGACACTAGCGTCCCACTTAGGGACACTTGCATCGATGCAAGTGTCAAAACTCTTATCTAATGTCTGTACCTCAAAAGTCATCTAATTTGCAAATCTTTTGAATCCTATGGGTTGGCCCATTTGTTATTTAACTCTTTAGTGAGATATTTTCAAATTGTGTGGTATAAATACAAAACAAAGACCATTCATTATCACCAAGTCATATCCAAAAAGCTTACCAAGCACACATCTAGTAAATCACCTTTCAAGTATTCAAAATTGCCCTATTCTTGCCTATCTCTATAGTAGTCATATGATCAATCATATTACAGATCTGAAGCATTCAAAGAGCAACTCATGAGTAGTATTTGTCAAATTACAAGCTAAGTCATTGCATGCCCTTACATATAGCGTATTGCACCCTTGTGCACACAGAAGCCAACACTAAGGGGAGAACTACATGTTTGAGGCCCTTTTTGGAGTATTGACCATGTAAGCAATGCTCATTGACAAAGGGCTCCTTGAGGTCAGCTTGACTTTGTGAGCTCACTAATCTATTTTTTGGCAAGGTAAAATAGACTTGAGGTGAAGAGCTAGGGTTTGATCCATAAGCAATCATTTACAGTTTGTGCGAGCGAATTAAAACATATCAACAAAAAAATGACAAAAAACCTAGAAAGCTCTAGTTGGTCTCTCTGCAATACAATGATTATTCCATATTGGACAGATCCATTGAAATCAGGTCACCTATGTCGATACAAATGTCCCAAGGTTGACGCAAGTGTCCCAATTTTGACACAAGTGTCTAGGCCTCCAGAAACAATATTTACAGAATCTGATGGTTGGAACCTAATCTTGTTCTTGCCTGTTTCCACTTTTGCAGATCTTAGATCTCCCTGTGCATTTGGCAGATAAGCTGAGGATTATCTCTTTCTAGTGTTTATGCAATCAAATTACCATTTTAAATGTACTTTCTATATTTAGCATAACCCAACATTTTAATTTAGAATATTCATTTATCTAAGTTTTCAATTAATTGCCCTGTTTTAGAATAGTTTTATTCACCCTTGTGTATAGGCTATTCTACCCTTTAACCCTCATCCATTCCTAAAAGGGTTAAACAATTGTTCTCGAAGAACAAGACAAGTATAAAGCCCCACTCTTTGAATATAAGGTCATCTTTCCTCCATAATATTTCGAATGCCCAACATTGATTCTGACATTGCAAAATACAACATTGTAACCTACTTTGATGCGTCTTTGGTGTGTAGACAACAAAGCAAAATTCCTGAAGAAATCTCTAAACATTGTCAAAAATAAATCACAAAACTCATGGAGGCTAACTTCATTAGCCCTGTTGATTACTTTGAATGGGTCTCAAACATTGTCTTGGTACACAAGAAAGTCGTGATGGTCTTTCACATATGCATAGATTTTAGAAACATAAATGCTGCATGTCCCAAAGACAACTTACCTCTACCTTCAATCAAATGCCATAGTTGACTCAACTGTTGGATATGAGATGCTCTCTAAAAGATGGTTTATTGGGATACAATCAAATCCAAATTGTTGAATAGGATCAACATAAAACTACCTTTACTACCAAATGAGTCATCTATTGCTATGTTGTTGCTATGCCCTTAGCCTTTGGCATGTATTGGGATATGTGTAGCTGACCTTTGGCATGCATAAGTTAATCATTTCATAATCTCTAGGTTGCATGTTATTAGGAGTAGTTGACCTAATTGGATAATTGTGATTGTATAACCTAATTATGATACATATACGTTGTAGTGTTAGGATATTAGTCATGATATATTCCTAATTCTATTCTTATTGTAAGGATTGTGGAGGTTGCCACCTCAAAATGGCTTAGTCCTATATTATAATATTATGCTCTAATATTGCATGGATTTGCTCTTCTTGCAAGTGATTGTTGTTATTTTGCTTATGTGACTTGTTATTTTACAATCTATTCATGTGATTATGCCTTTGCGATATAGTAATTTTTTTCCAAGTGGTATCAAAGCCTTTGATTTGGGCAAATTTCTGCAGTACATTAGTACAACGAGGGGAATTTATTTCAAGGCATTATCAATTATCATCCGTTATGAGATTGAACTCCTTTGACCTAATTGTGGTTGTAACGCTAATCTTGAAGAATATCTCGCAAACCATTACAAATTTTCATGTATTTTTTCAAACAAGTTGGGTATTTATATAAGGAAGAGACAATTCAATTTTCTTTTTGTGATAATTTTTGATCGAGTTATTGTGTGATGTTCCCATTTCATATAATTTTAATAATTAATAAAATTGCCCAAATAGTGATTTTAATCATTCGAAAATATAAGACAATTAATTAATTATTAAAATAAAACTATCTTGGATAATTATTCGCATTACTGAAAAAGTGGTTTTAACCATTTGAAAAATTAAGGTAATTTTAATGATTATTCTAAAGGCCTTTATAATTAATAAATTGCTTGAAAAGTGATTTTTATCACTTTAATTATTAGAGCAATTTAAATAAATTATTTAAGTGAAGACCTAATTATTTAATTTGCCAAAAATGAATTTTAATTACTAATTTATTAAAGCAAGTTATCTAATTAATTCAAAAAGGTCTAAAGTGAAATTAAAAAGAATGTCGGCTTGGGAGCTAAAGCAAAGAAAAAAAAAAATATTCTAAAGAGGGCAAGTGAGGCTTATGAGGTATTTTACCTCCCCAAGGTGGTTCGCCCCCTTTAGAAGGTACAAATACAAGGTGAAGATCACAATTGAAGACATGTTGAATTTGATAATTGTTTCTTCATGCTTGAAGAAGCTGTTGGAATGCATGCCCAATAGGTGTTCGTAGATTTTGAGCTGATTATTCTAGAAAAAGTGTCTTTTGACGCCACCTTTGCTAAAGGAGGTTTTGTTACTTGCCATAGAGTGGGACTATTTGCTTTGAGAGGCTATTGAGAATGTTTGGTAGATTATTTGAGGTCCAACTTGGTCATAATAAATCTGATTATTATTTGCATTAATTTTCCCAAGTGTGGTGACTTGTTTGGGATTTAGGGTTTGATGTTTAAAGAGGTAAATTTTGAAAAATAAGGTTTTCAAAATTTTGGAGCAATTTTCGATGACCTTCTCATGGAAGAAAATTTTTTAATTTTTTTTAATTTGAGTCATTATTTTTGTAATTAGTTCGAACTCTTATTTGTGTCATAATTCCAAATTTTGAGAAAGTTGTGAATTTTTGAATTTTTCAACGGTTCGTAGGAAATAATATTTGTTGAGGGCAGATTTGTAAGGGTTTCGTCCTGATTTAATTATTGCAGTAATTTTTTGAATATTGGTGATTGGATTGGATAAGTTTGAGCAGGGATTAGAGTGAGAAAGGACTTCAATTCAGCTAGTGTGGCGCTAGGGTTTGGAGGCTTGAAACACTCATTTCAGGTCTTTCTTCATTGCGGTAAGAGCCATTGGTGGCCAAATTCACAAAGTATTTATTTGCTATTTATTTCAAGGTGAAGTGGAGTTAATTTTTAGTTTGGAGGTGCAATTATAGCAGCTAGGGTTTGTTGATTTTTTTAAATTCAGAATTTAGAAATTGTGGATTTTGGGGGAAACCCTTTTTTGGTTAAATCATCCCATTTGGGGACATTACATATTTGCCATTTTAGGGTTTTCCATAAATTCACTCTACATGTTGCAATTTTTGACTTTTCTTGATTTTCTTACATTTTCGGAAAGCTTGTGAAAATTTATGGTGGATTGTTCTTGCAATTCTTGGATTTGAGGCCAACCTTATTTAGAAATTGTCTGGTAAGAGTTTGGTCAAAGCATGGTAGGTCCTACCTGCAATAGGGGCAAGAATACACAAACAATAGGGAAAACTCCTTCCAAGGAGGATATAACTAGATTTAGACATGGGTCTGTCTGGTGAAGCACCTCACATGGCAAGTGGTGGAAGGTAAAGTTCAAGCAATGATGCAAAATGATGAAGGGTGCATTTGAACATTGGTGATGGAAGAAGATATGGATCCGATCCATTGCAACATGACATCGACAACTACAAATTTGGATCAACTCACATCTTCTGTTACCTGTTTGTTGGCATTTCAAAAGTTGTTTCTGTAGGCGAAGAGCTAGGATGCGACCGATTCAATTACTACAAAACGATTGACAGTCCTACACATTACTGACCCTAATATCACTCTAGTGGAATAGGTCCCCAAGTCTAATGTGGGATTGCGTCATTCTATGTTGAAGGTGGAAATGTGCAAAT
Source organism: Torreya grandis (assembly GCA_037957365.1). Lineage (NCBI taxonomy): Eukaryota > Viridiplantae > Streptophyta > Pinopsida > Cupressales > Taxaceae > Torreya > Torreya grandis. The sequence goes on along the minus strand of JARHVA010007179.1, from coordinate 413,685 downwards.
TTGATGCCAAGGACCAAATTAATTGGATCACCTACATGGATTTTTTTTTAACATACAATCAGATTCTATGTGGGCAAAAGTTTACAATGGCATCCTTATATTTGAAACTTGAGCAATTCATTTGATATCATTGGCTTTGTGATTAAAAGAACAATAAAACTCTCAAAGTCACATGGTTGGTCTTTAAGGCGCTGCAAGGACACTATAGTAACAGTGTGATGGAGAACTACTTTAGTTAATTGGCCACGCTGTGACAAATAGGTCCAGTCAAGGATTATATTTAGCAATTTTAGACACTATCCTTGAGAGAGGAGAATGTTACAGATGAGAACTTGAATGACATGTTTCTAGGTAGACTCAAGGACCACATTCAACATGAGGTACACATGTTTAATCATCTTATTGGTTCTGAGTCTGTTATCATGGTACGAAGGGTAGAGAAAAATGTTTTGGTCACTAGGAGACAAGCATTCACTAACATTAGCGATTGTAGGCCATCGACACCGCCATTGCCTCAACCAATCAGATTAATGTCTCAAGAAATTGAGGAAAAAAGGGAAAACGGGTTACGTTTTTATTGTGACTGCAAACACAATAGAGGACATAAGTGTGCAAAAAGAAACTATTCTATATTGAAGGTGCAATTGAAAAAGTTGTTGAGATTGTAGAAGAGCCGGAGGGAGCATCAGAGGATCCACATCCAACTATCTCTTGTCATTCACTCTCAGGTATCAGTACCCCACAAACCCTCAAGGTAGTGGGATTTCTAAAAAAATAGGTGACAATACTAATTGACTCGGGAAGTAATCACAATTTTATTAACAATAAGTTGGTTGTATGTTTGAATTGTTTTGTTTATCCAACTCCATAATCTCTGGTCATGATTGCATATTGGGGTACAATTAGTTGTTTAGGAAAATGCCATAGTATTAAACTCACCATAGGGGACTACTTGTTGAATAGCCCTATGTTTGCCATTTCTATGGGGGTGCATATATTGTGTTGGGAGTCCAATAGCTCACCACTTTGGGTACGATTGTGATGAACTTCCAAGAACTGTTCATATGTTTTTGTTCTGAAGGTTAGACATTCGAATCGAGAGGGTTGCAAGAAAAGTCCCCAGAGCTGGTAAGTTCTCATCAAATGCAAAAGTTGCTAAAAAGGGTTAGGTTGGGTTTGTGGCACAATTGCTTTCATTAGAAGCAAAATAGGGAAATGCACCAACAAGGCTAGAGCTTTAGGCGGTTGTGCACAAGCATTCATTAGTTTTTGGGGAATTGTTGAAAGGTTTGCTTTCAAAAAGAGATCAAGATCATGCCATTCAACTTGTACCAAGGAGCCTAACACCCAACATCAAGCCTTACAGGTAACTATGTGCAAAAGAGTGAGATTGAGAAGATGGTACAAGAGATGTTGGAAGCATGCATTATTTGTCATAGTCAGATTGCATATTCTTCTCTAGCAGTGATGGTGCGTAAAAAGTATGACAATTGGCATGTGTATGGACTACAAAGAACTCAATAAATTCAATATCAAAGATAATTTTTTTATTCCTGTAATTGATGATTTGCTAGATGAGTTATATGGTGTTGTTTATTTTATAAAACTAGATCTGTAATCCAGTTATCATCAAATCATAATCATAGTGGAAGATGAGGGTCATAATGAGTTTCTGGGGATGACTTTTGGTCTCATAAATGCCCTTGCTATATTTTAGAGTTTGATGAATTACATATAAGTCATTTTTGTGGAAGTTGGTTTTGGTGTTCTTTGGTGATGGATTGATCTACAACAAAACATGGGATGATTATTTGCACCATGTGGATTAAGTTTTACAAATGCTTGAGCATCATTAGTTGAATGTAAAGCCTTCTAAGTGTGCTTTTGGGGACAAGAGGTGGAATACTTAGGTCACATTGTTTCACATGGAGGAGTTAAGGTGGATCCTCACAAGATCAAGGCCATGGTGGAGTGATCAAGAACTTAATGAGGATTCTTAGGACTTACGGGATACTATTGTAGGTTATAAAAAATTATGATAGCATAGCAACACCACTCACAAATGTCGTGAAAAAAGACTCTTTCCATTATAATGAGGCAACAACCAGGACATTTGAGAAGCTTAAGGAGGTCATTTGTACCACTCCTTTTTTGGCTACTCCCAATTTTTCCAAAACCTTCACTGTAGAATGTGATGCATCGAGGCATGCTATGGGTGCAAACCTCATGCAAGATGGATGACCTATTGCATTTTAAGGTAACCAACTCAAAGGTAAGAATTTGCTGAAGTCCATTTATGATCTATTCTTCATGTGGTTAAGCAATGGAGGCCTTATTTAATGGAAGTCACTTTAAGGTGAAGACAAATCATGACAGTTTGAAATATTTTTTAGAATAGAGGTTATCATCAGAAGAGCAACAAAAATGAGTTGCGAAGACGTTGGGATATGATTTTGAGATTATCTACAAGAAAGGGAAGGAGAATGTAGTGGCAAATGCACTTTCCAAGAGGGAAGAAAACTCAGAGGCATTGTTGTGTACCATGTTCATATTGCACCTAGATTGGGTGGATGAGGCAATATCAGAATGGCAACAAGTCACAAATACACGTAATATCACTCAACAACTTCAACAAGATCCAAGCACTTAAAATAAAATTGTGTGGAAAGAGTACTCCTTGTGGCACAAGAATGGGATATACCTATGTAAAAACTCGGACTTTAAGCATAAGGTTCTTGGGGAGCTCAATGCTTCTACGATGGGTGGAAATTGAAGATTCTTGAAGACTTTCATAAGATCAGGTAAGATTTTATTTGGGATGTGCTCAAAGATTATGTACATAAATTTGTGGCAAAATGTTTGATGTGTCAACAGAACATGGGTGAGACAATGGAGACTCTAGGTCTTTTACAATTTTTAACTATACCTAGCCTACAATGGGAGGAGTTCTCCATGTATTTCATTAGAGGATTGCCCAAGTCAAAAGGGAGAAGTGTCATTATGGGAGTTGTAGATAGACTCACAAAATATGCCCATTTTTTGTGCCTTGTCACATCATTTTGTAGCAATTACTATGGCAACAACATTTATGGATACAATTCATAAGCTACACGAGACCCCAAAGATTATAGTAAGTGACTATGACTCGATATTTACTACTAATTGCTGGACTAATTTATTCGCTTGTTTGGGTACTTAGTTGGCTCACAACGCTTCATATCATCCCCAATTTTGTGGGAGAATGGAAGTAGTAAACAAGTGCGTGAAAGGCAATATTTGTTGTTTTACTTTTGAAACGGAGGCACAATGGGTTAATTGGATACCGCAAGTAGAATAACAGTATAACATTTATTTCCATACATCTTCCAAAATGTCCCAAAATATGGCATTATATGAATACTCTCCACCATCCATCACCTCATCCGTGACAACGAGACTAAGAGTTTGAGTAGTTGAAGAGCACATTCAACATAAACATGAGGTGCTCTCTTGTCTTAAGGAGAAATCAAAGTTTAGAGGTAAATGTAAGACTACACCAAAATGAGAAATGTTGGAATTGTGGTAAAATGAGGCATTTCAAGAAAGATTGCAAATCTAAAAAAATTGAAAATGGTAAAGTCATTTGATGATTCCCATTCTATAGAAATGAAGACCATCATTGAAGATTTGGGGGATCTATTCTTGGCAGCTTCAAGATCGCATGTATGCCATGATGCATAGCTGATTGACGGGGTTGCCTTTTTTCATATAACTTCCAACAGGTAGTGGTTCTGTGAATATGAAAATATCAATGGAAGTGATGTCTTTTTAGGATACAACTCGACCTACAAGATCATTGGTCGAGGGAGAACCATGTTGAAGTTCAAAGACGAAAGGGTTGAAACCTTTCGTGGTGGGTGGGTAGTTGATATTTAGCGAGGAAAGTTGGAAGATGGTTTGTGGAGCCATGGTACTTGCAAGAGGAGTCATCACTAGAACATTGTTCAAGCTTGAAGCAAGCATTTTAAGTGATGGTTGTAATAACTATGTTATTTGTGATTTAAAAATGAATCGGATCGAACTCCTATGCTACATGTAGAAAAGACAATGCTTTGGCATCAGAGGATGGGTCGTATTAGAGAGAAAGGCCTTCGTGTGCTAAAAAAAGGGTATAGTTGAAGGAATTTCTGATTATCTTTTAGATTTTGATTTGTATGAGCATTGTGTATATGGGAAGCAGACTCAAGTAAAGTATCCTGATAGTGCTACTAGAGCAAATGGGATTTCGTAATTAGAACATACAAATGTGTTTGGACCTTTGAAAGTTCCATCACCAGGAAAGTCAATATTTATGTTTCTCTCATAGACGACTACTTTAGAAAAATATGGGTTTGCTGTATCAAGCATAAATCTGAGGTTTTCAGTGAGTTAAGGAGTTCAAGGCTCTTGTTGAAAACTAGATGGAAAATAAGATTAGTCTTGAGAGGTGATAGTGGTGGGGAATACTATTCAAATGCATTCAAGCAGTTCTGTAGGGACTGTGGATTAGAAAAACAAATGACGACTCCCTATACACCACAGTAGAATGGAGTTGCAAAAAGAATGAATAGGACTCTGATGGATAAGGTGAGAGTATGTTCAGTAGTGTAGACTTAGAAAGGAGGTTTCGGGGAGAAGCAGTCATGACTGTTTGTTACTTGATCAATAGATCACTACATCAGTGTGGTTGATAAAACTCCACAAGAAGCATGTACTAGTAATAAATCTTCTCTCAAACATGTTAAGGTCTTTGGTTGTGACGCTTATATGTATATTCAAAAAGAAAAAATAACCAAGCTAGATTGTAAATCAGCGAAGTGTATCTTTATTGGATATAGTATTGGTTTAAAAACATATAGACTTTGGAATCCATAAACAAAGAAGATTGTTTACAATTGTAATTTAATTTTCAGAGAATTTAAAGGGGTTCCAAAACAAGAAGAACAATCAAAGGACCTCAAAAGGTGCATTTTGAATTAGAAGAGGGAGGATCCATGTTTGAATATGATGCAATTGAATAAGATTGGCCTAGAAAGGGAGTTACATGAGGAAGATTCTAGATTAAGCAGAGGATGATGAACTGAAAGAGGAAGAGTCTTAAGTTATAGTCTCGAGAAATTGAGCTTGAACTAGAAGAAAACCAGAAATGTATAGTCCATTTGATTTTCGTTCTGCATTTCTTTTATCAGTTTTGTCAGTTATTGATGGAAACCCCAAGACCATGAAGGATGCACTTGGTTCAAATGAAAATAATTCTTAGGAAAATGCCATGGAGAAAGAAATGGAGTCCTTGGACAAAATTCAAACATGGGGCTTGGTGAAATTGCCTCCTGGTAAATACCTTGTTCACTACAAATGGGCGTTGAAGAAGCACAATGTAAAAAGAAAAATGGGGAAGCGTAAAGCCTGCTTGGTAGCAAAGGGATTCACTCAGGTAGAGGGAATTGATTTTAGTGAGATTTTTTTTCTTATTGCTAAGCTAACTTGAATCATATTTATTTTGGCTTTCGCTGTTGCTTTTGATATTGAAATATAATAGATGGATGTGAAGACAACATTTTTTGCTTGGGGAGCTTGCGGAATAAATCTATATAGTGCAGCCTAAAAGTTTATAGGTAAAAGGAGAGGAAGATTTGGTGTGCAGGCTGAAGAAGTCTCTTTATGTTAGCTACACCTTTAACCTATAACATGTCTAGGAATATGTGTGGCCGACTTGTGACTTACATACCTTTTATACTATCTTCTCGCATTTCTCTATGTTCTTAGTAAGGTCGGCCTATGGATTAACCATGGTTAAGTAGAGTATATATAGGAAATAGTGGCTAGTCTTTGATCATTATATCGTGAACAATGCGCTTATTACATTGTTGTGGAGGTTGTTTCTTGAAGTGGCTCAAACATATTTATCATGTATTTGGCTCTTTCATCAATTATTGTTGTGGATCTGCTTCTTCTGCGATATATTATTCTGCGATATATTATTCCATTGTTGCGAAACATCTAAGTAATTTCATTACAATTGGTATTAGAGCGTCGAGTTGGGCAAGTTTTTGAGGCGTTGTTTTTCGGATCTAGTGTTGCGGTTATCTTGAGAGATGAGGGATTGAAAAGACATAATTTTCGATTCGGAAATAAGTTAATTTTATCATTACCGTAGTATTGTTCAAAGTATTTTTTTCGAGGAAAAAAAAAAAAGGAAGTTTGAAAATCTTTTTTGCACCCTTGTGCAAATTAATAGTCATTGGATTTGTTTCGGCAAGATAATCACAACAGTGTAATCTATTGGTACACTTTTTTCGGGCTCGAAACCTTCCATCCTAGGGTTTGTGCATGGCTGGTCCTAACAATTGGCGCTGTGGGAAAGGGCAAGATACTTAAACTCCTCCCAAGGACGACATGGAGTCCAGAACTTTAGATACTTTTGTTTCTGAGGCAGTTCACCAACTTCAGTTAGATATGCAAAGCATGGTGAAGAAAGATGATCTTGATGTTGTAAAAGGTGATGTCATTGAGGTAAAAGGGGACATCAATGATGTGAAGAATTAGTTGGCAACTATCAATGGGCAGTTGACCACTCTTGCGACTCAACATTCGCAAAATAATCCTCCACCACTCCATTTGGGTTCTCCCAATCAGAGCAATCACAACTCCAATATTACTTTGAAACACATGATGCTAAAATTGGAAGCGCGAAAGTTTGATGGTAAGGATCCACTCACTTGGATAAATCAAATTGAATATTTATTTGTTCTACATTAGATCCCATGTGCGCAAAAGGTGGTCATGGTATCTCTGTATTTAGGACCTGAGCAGTTCATTTGGTATAGGTGGTTGTACGCTCAAAAGAAAAAGGACCTTCTTGTTATTAGGTTGGTGTTTACTGAGGAACTGTAGATGCACTATCGCAACAGTGTCTCAGAAAATTACTTCTGTTAGTTAGCAAAGTTGCGACAAATAGGGACTGTAAGGATTATATTCAACAATTCTAGAATCTATCCTTATGCATGGATGACATCAATGAGGACAACATGACTGACCCACCCTTGGGTGGGCTCAAGGATAACTTCCAACTTGAGGTTTGCATGTTTAATCCAACTTCAGTATCTGAATCCATACCATTAGCGCGCAAGGCAGAGGAAAAATATATAGTCAAACAAAAGGCTTTCGTTAATGTCCAGGAACGTAATTACACAACACTATAATTTCCTCAGCTTACAAGATTGACCCCTCAACAAATTGAAGAGAAGCGTGCAAAAGGGTTACGTTTTGATTGTGACAAGAAGTGAAACAAAGGACATAAATGTGCTGAAAAGAAGTTGTTCTACATTGAAGGCACCAATGGAGATGAAGAAGATGATGAGGCCTTAGATGAGGATATGGAAGAGCCAAAGGAAGAATTTAAAGATTCTCACCCTGCTATCTCACCCTACTCAAGAAAACAAGTTTGACTCAATGATAAGATAAAGTCAACATGCAAGATGTCTTTCTTAACAAGCACAAACATGCATACTAGACAAGCTAGGTTCCCCAAATCCCTATAAAGTAGAAAATTGACTAAAACAATATTAAATTCAATTGATTCAGCTCTTAAAAGTGTGCCCCACCTCTTGGGGATGAATGGATAATTATTTGAGCTCAGTTAAGTACACATTTAGGGCATTGGATTCTAATTGGCACTTCTAACTATTTTTTAGGCAGTTCCCGATAAGCGTTCAAAATTGACAAAACAATTAATTTAAGACAACTAAATTGATTAATCCTTCTAAATTAATAAAACACTTACAAACCCTATACTAAATCAACAATCAAGTGCAGAAATTGACACCATACTCAACAAGAAACCAATGTGGTTGGGCACTCCCATGATGATGTTCATATTGCAATATAGGTACATGGATCAGAGGGATGGTGAATGAAACATCCTTATCATCTTTGCATTAGGTAGTGTTGATAGGCACATGGCACAAAAGGTCAGGCTATTGTTTCAATAGACGTGTTGACACAAGTTGATCAGTTCCAGAGGTACAAGTGACCAGTTGGCAGATTGTGGCGGTTTTGCTAGATAGTTCCCAAGTGTTATTGCTCCTGATCATCTTCTGCCCCTTTCAATTTAGGGGGGGTTTGTTGGGTTTAATGATTTAAATATTTTTTTAATAGTTAGTTTGTACGGGGCATGCTTCTTCTTGTGAGACACCCCTTATGGTTAATACTTTATTAAATGTTAAGTTAGAAAGATTGTTATTTATGGTAGTGAGTCAGTTGGTTAGGTGGGTGGTTGTTATGTGATGTAATACTTTATTTCTATCAATAAAATAAATGGTAATTGGCCATGTATAAAAATGGTAAACTGTTTTCCTGGGCCATCTGTTGAGTCACCCAATCCATGCATTTTCTTACATAGCATTACTCCTGATGAAGAAGTTTGTGAAGCCCGCCTTTATGCACTAGACACGATAGATGAAAAACATATGATAGCACTACAACATAATCAAAATTACAAAAAATGTGTTGCTAAATAACATAGCGAAAAAGTCAATCTCAGAACCTTTGAAATTGGAGATCTAATACTAAAATTGGATGACATCCATGACTAGGACGGCACATATGCTAAAAACCGGTGGGGTTCCTACATCATCAAGGACATTGTTGGACCAAGAACTTATTAATTACAAATAAATGGGCACATCTTAGTGGAGCAAACTAATGGTCAATTTCTGAAAATGTTCATAATCATGGCTTCTGACTTGAGCTATACCTTAAGAATATCTCACGTGCAATTCCTTGGCCCTTCTATGTTTGTAGTTTGTATCAACCACACATAGCACAGATGGTATTGACAACATTCCACCCTCATCAATCCAGTTAACTACACATCTGCATGTCAGCAATGTTTAGACAAGCAAATTTCTTCCAGTGCAATCTACAGGTGCAACATCATTTTTAGAGGGTCCAGTCTCTTTATGTCTGACAATTTGAAACTGCTGATCTCCTCAATTTTTTGGGTTAGTGATTTGCAGGCAATGTTCACAATGACATCCAACATTGTCAGGGTCACTGCATAGCTGCAAAGTGCAGGCTCAACTTAGATTTGGCTTCAACCGCCCCAATTTCTGCAACCATTGTTGCCTCCACTTCTCCAACATCCAGCACTAGCTTTGTAGTACATTCATATTCCATGTCCATTTCCAAACGATAGGTGACTAATGTTGCTTCTGCAGTGTCAGCTTCCATTTCCACTTTCCTAAATGCTCCTTCGCCATTTACCTCCCGTTGAAATGGATTTAATCGTTGGCAAAATAAGGGTTTCTAGTCTCCAGTTTAATGCCACTGGTTTCTTTACTTGCATAGATCTTATAATTTGCAAAAGAAATAAAATGGCAAAACACTAGAAATTAAAATATAGTTGCTTTGAAATAAATTCCTAAATCTAAATGTTTTGTGATGGTTACATGAAATGCTGAAAATTGAAATTCGCACATTAAGGAATTCCAAATAATTTTAAAGCAGAATTATTTTCAGAATATGGACTTCTCGAGTGCTGCAATTTAATTTGAATGAAAATAAAATTTCACAATCATACCCATAGCATAACAGATGTGCATAAATTGGAACCGCACAAATCTTCACTCACAGATTAGTGAAGTTGTAGAAGAAAAATTACTCATTTATGCACTTAATAAGCAAACAACTACTTAAACAGCAAACACCACCACTTGGAGAGCATAGCTTCGGCGAATGAATTTTATTGATTGAATGTATTGGTGACATCTTCCCAGAAAAATGAGCTGACAAAGAGATTTTTTTAATTCTGTGATTACAGTGTGAAGGAGGAAGCACAAAGGAGAAAAGTCTTTCAGTTTTCATCAGTGCAGATGGGTGAGCTCTTAACATGCTTTAAAGATAAGTCCTTGGATTTGCTTAGTGTCTCTGTATTGGTGATCACCATACATGTTAGCTGCTTGGAGGTGTTTTTGATTCCAATATATTATATATAATTTTTTTGCAGAGAACATGCCATGTGGAATTGTTACAGAGCTAAGTGTGGTTGGCAGAGTAGCACGAAGGTGTCTTGGTTGATTCATTTGGAGTCTGTAACATGCTTGCTTGATCTGAAATTTAGAAAAGTTTCTTCATGGCATTCTATTTTGTATTTTTCTTACTTTAGCACACAACCAGACACTTTATCAATTTGAAATTTGTATTAAAATTCTTCTTCTGGGCTGTAGAGGTCTCTTGTGGGTGTGCGTTCGTCCCTATTATTGGATACTGCAGATTCAAAGAATGGTGCATCAAATTCTGCTGAAGATAAAGCTAAAAATAACTTCACTTTGGAGGGTCTGCAGTTGGAGCAAGTTTCTGCGGAGGTTAGTTCGTGCAGAAATCATTTCTCCATGGTAATTGGGGTGGTGATTGTTGGAAATTGTAGAGTAAGGGCACTTCGTATGTCTTTTTCTACAATTCTAACTTCTTGTTCTTCATAGAATTGATCTGGAATTAAACTAGGTTTATAGTTTTGAAAAGTGCTGCTTGATAAATTGTTTTAAAGGCTACAACTTGCAGACTTATATTTGTTCGAGAAGCTCTTGAATAACAAGCATAAAAGAAGCTCATGGACACATGCATAACAGCTGAAGAAAAACAAGCAAAGATATGAGACAAACTCAGAAAATAGAGAGAGAAAGGCTTGCTGTGCTATTCTTCATTCGATAAACAAATGGAATGGGTGAATACATAAAGTGAGAGAGACGACTAACTGATTGTTAACTAATCTTTAATTACAAGGTTCATTAAATGCACCCTCCCTTATTACTAACTTAAACAAAGAATAATGTTATGTTTTAATATTGTAGGTTTATTTTCTATGGTAATGCACTTTAGAATAAAAGTACATATGGCTATTATATTGAGTATTTTAGCAACAGTAGGTGCTCCTAAATGATCTCCCATTAGATTGTTATGAAGCCAAATTAAACCTGTAATAACTGCTGTCAACCTTACAGAAATCTGAAACTAAACAGAAATCTTAAACTGCTGTAAGAATAGGAAGTTGAAACTTATTTAAAATTTAATTTTAAATGGAAATCTGATGCCTGAGCTTCTGATATTTTTATTTTTATTTTTATAAAAAAATGTTGGAAAGTGGAATAGAAGTGAAAGAACTTACGCATGCTAAATAATATTCAGATTGCTAAACCTGGAAAGAAAAAAGAACACTGGAAATAAGTCCGCCAATACATAGAAGACGAGAGATTTTATGAGAAGGTATAGTTATTCAGTTAGTGATCCATGTGCAGCTCCTGTGTCAAGTATGCATCTCCTCTGTGCACACCTCTCACCTTGGAGTTCGATTCCAAGTTCTGCACGCCTCACTCATGCTTGCTTGCAGTCCTGCGAGCGCAACTCACTCTCGCTTGCTCACAGTCCTGTGCGCCTCACTCGCACTTGCTTGGAGTCCCACACGCCACACTCGCACTTGCTCATAGTCCCGCGTGCCACATCTGCACTTGCCTTAACTCCAACACATCCATGTGTCACCCTGCTCCGATCGCGTGGCTTGCCAAGTGGCGTTTCTCAGTTTGGCCCTTGTCAGTTATCCAGTTGGGCAGTTAGCCACCACATATCTGGAAGTTCAACCATCGCCCAACAAGGAAGATAAAATGACTTGTAATTGTCTTCTTTGTAACCAACAACAATTGTAATTGCTTATTTGTAATACATGTATAAATATGTATTGTATGCATCCAACGAATGGTTGATGCCTTACACAGTTGTAGTCATAGATAGCATGCTCTGCATATCTACTCTGTCATACATGAACTGTACATCACCATTCATTTCCCTATTCACTCATTGAATAGAAGTTGCTTTTTTGCAAGGATGTGTGTTGATTGTTTTATCTAAATACTTTTGCGTGCATTCACTCTTACAACTAAGAATTATCTCTAATGTGCAGTTGTCCCCTGCACGCTTGGTCTTGGGCCCTTGTAGCACGAAACTTTGGCATCAGAGCATAGCTCTTTTCTATGATTGTAAACACATGAACGCAATGAGAGAAAAAGGTATATCAGTCGGTTTTGTTTCAGAGTATTCGGAGGAATGCTGTAGCAAAAGTAAGATCGTTGATGCCCACATGCAACTTGAGGCAGCTCCAGATGTTCGAAGGCCCATTGCTGACACACTAGAGGCACAATACACCGAACGTTTTGGCCAATTCCATGAGTTGATGATGAAACTCAACCTGATGCCTTCCAATCCTTCTCCATAGTTTGCTCAACAATAGTTTCAACAACAAACCCCTTTCAAAGTGCAAGTCAATCTTGACATTCATCTGTTCGAAGGCAAAATCAACGCCACAACATTGGATGCCTAGATTCGACAGCTCGAGGCATACTTCTCAATCAATTGTTTCATTGATGTTGAGAAGATAACCTTGTTAGTGTTGAAGATGTTCATTCCAGTTGTTCCTTGGCGGGAGAACTTCAATGCACAACGTGCACAAGAATGTGTTCCAATTGAGTCTTGGAAAACCTTTGTGGATGTGTTGGAGTATTACCCTCTCTGTCACTTTGAGGATGAATGCATCAAGTTCCAACAATTGTGCAAGTGCAAGGAATAGTCAGTGGAAGATTACACCAACATATTCCATGACTACTTTGCATTCTTGTGAGAGAACTCTGAACAACATAAGGTGTTGAAGTACATTAGCAGACTCTCACCTTATATTTGTGCGAAGATGGAATTCTTGACCTTCGATACTCTGGGACAATATTATCACAACACTGCCAAGATTGAAGCTAAGGCCAAGATGAAGCAACGCCTCACCTCTTCATCCAACGATGCGTGCAAGAGCTAGTTTGCACACAATTCGTTGACTCAGCGTTCTATGCAGAGGCCTAACACTTCTCATAATAAGAAGATTGCATAAAACTTGAAGGCTCTTATGCCTTTTGCTTCAGACAAAGGCGAAAAGAAGTTTGTTAACAAGTGGTGCCATTGCCATTTTTTGCACACCCATGATGACCCTGAATGCCACGTGCAACAATCCTTGATTACCCAGTTTACTTCAGGGCCTGCATTGATGGACGACATTGATCCAAATGCAACATCTCTGAGCACCAACACCACTGTGATAGACACCTCTGCGATAGACACCTCTGAGGAGTGCAAACGCCTCCACACGAATTTTGGGTAAAGGGTCAGCTGCTTCATGTCTTCATTGACAGTGGCAACCAAACGAACATCATTGTGCAATCCACAACACAACGCCTTGGGCTTGCCATTGCCGCACATCCCAAGCCATACTCACGGGGTGGCTTCAAGAAGGGAAGGATATATAGGTTTGACGACAATGCACCTTTCAGTATAAAGTCAAGCCTATGGAGGACATCGTTGCTTGTGACAAACGCACCTTTTGAGGTCTATGACATACTACTAGGAAGGCCATCTTTATATGATCGTGAAGCTACATATCAAGCCAAGCCACAATGTTGGACTGTCCGTGCAAAATATTGTTTCTTCAACCTTTTTGAATTAGTGCCATTGACCAATGTCACCTTGGTCTCTGCTAAGCAATGTCGTAAACTCATTTTTGCGCATGCAAAAGTTTGTGTTGCTACATATCAAGCCAAGCCACAATGTTGGACTGTCCGTGCAAAAGATCGTTTCTTCAACCTTTTTGAGTTAATGCCATCGACCAAAGTCACCTTGGTCTCTGCTAAGCAATGTCATAAACTCATTTTGCACACGCAAAAAATTGTGTTGCTTATGGTTTGCCTTGATACACCTATGTTAGGAACAAAGCAAACTTTGGCAGTGCACATAATGCGATCGACGTCGCGACAACTACTTGACAAGTTATTGAAGCAACATTGTGAAGTCTTCAACGACCTTGAAGGCCTTCCAATGCACTGCGTAGTAAAGCACCACATTGATTTGGTCCTTGGATCCCCTCTTTTGAGTAGGCCTTCATATAGTAGATAAGTTTAGGAGAATGATGAAATTTGGCGCAAAATACAAGAGCCCCTGGATCGAGGCAAGATTAGGCCTAGCCCCTCTCCTTGTGGGAGTTCGGTAGTCCTCAGACCCAATAAAGATGGGACTTGGTGTCTCTACATAGACTATTGCGCATTCAACAAAGTCACGACGAAGAATTGATATCCACTGCTCCACATTGACAACCCCTAGACCAGCTCAGAGGTGCATAATACTTCACCAAGATTGACTTGAAGTCAGGTTACTATTAGGTTCTAATTCACCCTGAAGACGTCTGGAAGACAACCTTCAAGACATGGGAAGGATTGTACGAATGGCTGGTCATGCCTTTTGGCCTAACCGATGTGCTAGCTAATTTCATGTGCTTGATGGATTATCTGCTCAGGCCATTTCTCAACTCCTTTGTCATCGTCTACTTGGATGACATTCTCATCTTCAACAAGACTTAGGAGGAGCATGTGGAACATATTGCATGTGTCTTAGACACCTTGCGTGAACACAAGTTGCAGGCCAACTTAGCAAAGTGTACATTTGGTGTTGCGTAGATCCAGTACTTGGTCTACATCATAAACTGTGTAGGATTTCATGCAGATCTAGAAAAGATCAAAGTGATCCAGGATTGGCTCACTTTGTGCAACCTCATATAGAATTGAGGAGCTTTCATGGACTTACAAACTTCTCCTATAGGTCATCCTTGGTTTCTTGCACATCTCTTGGCCACTCAGCTAGATAGCACACACGAAAGCTAAGTTTGAATGGACTCATGCGCCACAATGCGCTTTTGAGGCACTCAAGCAATGCCTTTGCACAACCCCTGTACTAAAACTTCACACTCTACATTAGACTATTCACTCGACACAATACTTATGCAGCATGGACATCTGGTTGCCTGCCATTCAAAAACGTTCAATGACACAATGCAAAGGTACTCTACCTATGAGAAAGAGTTGTAAGCTATTGTACAAGCAATTAAGCAATGGCATCACTACATATTGGGGAAGGAAACAATTGTTCATTTTGATCATAAGCCACTTTGGTTCTTGCAGACACAAAGCAAGCTAGAGAACGTGCACCACATGAGATAGATGACTTGCAACACTTCGATCTTGTGATCAAACACAAGAAAGGGAAGGATAGCAAGGCAACCGATTGCCTTAGCCGACCACTAGTTCACTCGCTCATCATAGTACTGGACACGCATGAACACAACTTTCAAACTTGGTATCTCTCTACTCAGTTGACAAGAATTTTGTAGAAACTTACACTAGTTTCATGCAAGGTAAACAAGTTCGGAAGTTCTACTTGTCTGACCAATGTCACGCAAGGTAAACAAGTTTGGAAGTTCTACTTGTCTGACCAATGTCTCTACAAGCTCATGCATCTTTGTGTTCTTGGTGGTGCACCTCGCCAATAACTCATCTGGGAGGCGCACTACGCCAAGACCTCAAGATACTTTAGCGTGACAAAGACTATAGTCGCATTGCAGACACACTTCTACTGGCTGCATATATGCACAAATGTGAAGCGCCACATCAAGTCTTGTATTCCTTGTTGCATTGCCAAGCATACGAACATGAAGCTAGGACTTTACACACCTCTACCAGTTCCATCCATATCATGGGAATTTATCAGCATGGATTTCAGTTCTCAGATGCTTGCGATGAGACGCTAACATGATGTTGTGTTCTCAGATGGCAAAGAACGCAACCAACCAAACATCTTGCAGGCACAAAAGACCAACACAGGGAAGGGGAAAACACTACAAACAACAATGCATTTATTGAACACAAACACACACACACACAATAGGAAAACGAAAAGGAAATACACAAGCCTAAATTGTACATGAAAGCAAACTATCTACAAGGGGAAAAGAAAGACAACATTTTTAAATATGGCCATTCATGGGTAGGGCAAAATATGAGCCCTTGCGGGACAATTTTTGGAAAGATGAGGGCAGCTCTTGCAAAGACATGAGCAACCACAACATGGTCTTCATTGCATCCATGGGAAAAACATGAGGCATGGGTTGAGAAAATAAATATGGACTCAAACATTTGACTGTAGATAAGCAGAATACAAACATTATTTGCATCCATGAAATAACACGACACACATTTTTTCTCATGAATGTGAGGAGCATGTTTCAAATTGATATTTGGAATGCAAACAACATGAGACATACCTCCAAAAGCCTTGCTTTGTGCTTGCTCTTGTGGCTCTTCCACTATGAATGGCTGAACCAAATCTTCCTTAGACGCCTCCAAAGGTGGGCTTGGGATCAGAACCTCTTGGTGCTTAAGATTACCAGAATTTTTTTAATCGATTGTTTGGTGTTTTTATTAAATTTTTTGTGTTTGGGCTAAAGACCACCTCATATCTCTTCACTAGTGTAAGGCTCACTATGTTCATGATTCATCTCATGCTCTTAGAAGAATGCAGAAAAATGCTTTTTAACGCATCTTTTCGTGACTTCTCTCTTGGACTGAAATGTCATTATTTTTGTCGGAGCACCGAATGAAGGAAGCTGATTTCACTATGAGAATGTTCACCATGGAAGAATTCAAACCGTCACTTTCATGCCCAATACCAAAAACCTCTTCTTTTGGTATTTGCTCCTCTTTGTGCTTGTTTTGAAGTGGACACATTTCTTTCCGCTTGATTTGCACAGCTCCATAAAAATCCTTTAAAAACTGTACTCTCTTAAATTTATCAACAATTTCATGAATCAGATTTTATTTAAAGACAAATATAAAGAGGAAAACATTTCTCACCATGTCATCACTTGCAAGAATCCAATCAGCACTTAGTTCAGGCTCCTCTATGATTTTTTTTCTTGTTTATTTCTTTTCTTTGCCACCAACTATCCATGCTACCAATTTTTGCAATCATAAATCAGACCTTGGGTAGTGATAGCAAATTCAAAATATCAAAATGATGGGTTGCATTCCATTATTTTCAGGTTTCATTTCAATAGAGTTGCCAATCTTTTAAAAGGAGATGATTCCCTTCAGATTTTAGAAATTGAATGCACCGTTCGATCCCTAGCAAAGTCGCAAAAAACAGTTGGAAAATTTTTGTTGCTTGGGGTTTTCTGGTTTTATCAACTCGTCTAATGGGTTGCGACACACATTTGCAACATTGGATAAATCACTTTTAGAAAGGCGATTTTCTTATGCATTTTAAAGGGGCAAATACCTCGTAGGATATTTTTTTTTGAGTTTTTATGTACTTTTAACCAGAAATCACAAAAATGAAACAAAATTGAGAAATTGTGAAAGCTGAAAACGAAAGAAAAATGGAGGATGGAGGTGAAATTGAGAAACTCATAGTGGAATAAACTTAAGAGAACTGTTGGAATAATCAAATTAAAATGAAGTGGCTGGAAATTCTTTTTCACCCACAAAAATGGACATAGGAGCAACAAATGTAATGAAAACAAAAAGTTTGTGTGGAAGCAAAAAGTCTCCAAAAAAATCAGATTGGTACACTTAGTACAAACCCTATACATAGGTTTTTCAACATAAAGGTTGGAAACACCATGAGTTGCACACAACCAATAAAAATGCAAAATTTTACTGGTTTCTCTATTTATGAAGAACAATACAAATGTCACAAACAAAGAGCACCAAAATCCACAAAGTCAAAGAATAGTCTCGCTTGCTTGCATTTGATTGCTCAAATCTGGAAAATTACATAGCACACAATTTTGTTGCCAACCCTTCCCCAAGAGATTGAAATAAAGAACCATCTTATCAATGATCTAGATTTTCTCTTTTGTACAATCTTTTTACACACAAAGAAGCTGGAAAGCCCCTCATTGCATTAACTGAATGTAGAGCTAATTTTCCTCTAACTAGAGTTTGCCCACATCTGATTATTATTTGGGTATTTTTACAATTTTAAATGCAATTGTGATTTTGCATTTAAAATACATAATTAATTCTAAAAAGAATTAATTTACTCAATGACTCCAAAATACATAGCTATTCCTTGGCGCTCCTCGACATTCTTTTTGATGCTTCTCCTTGGTGCTCTTTTTGACATTCTTTTATGATTTGAAATAAATAAATAAATTATAAAGTAATTAATAATTTAAATAAGTCCTTTAAATTTTTAGCTTGAGCCTATGGACGTCATCCTGAAAATTCATTCCATGTAGATTTCCTTGTGGCATTGCCTTGTCCATCGGGTTGTGCAGTCAAATATTGGATTATGGAATGTGATTTTTCAAAATTGATGGTAAAAGACTCAAACGGGTAGTGAAATTTGAATGACAAATTTTCTCTACAACCCCTTGTAAATTGCATATGGTCTCTAGAAGGTGGGTAAACTAGTTGTTAGGAGGTTGTGAAACTGAGTTGATCTTATTTGGTGTCATTCTTAGTTTGAAAGGTTGGAGCATCATTAGCTTGAGTTTTTATTGTTGAACTTAACTTACCTTGATATTTAGAGATGTTGGTAGAGAAATGGGCATTAGGCCCATATCTTAACATGCTAGCCTCTAAAAGTTTAATCTCATAGTTGGGAACCATATGCCAAAGCTCATCGAAAGATTGGTAAATGTTGAACATATCTTTGTTTTTGAGTGGTTGAAGCAAACTATTGGAGAAAATGCTGCGTAACTCACTATTAGAGATTTGGTCAGACAATTTTGTAAGTGGTCTTGAATCGAAGCAAATCCTCATTAGCATTCTCATTAGGTTTTTGTTTGATTTGAGCAAGTTAATAATATATGGCCTTTTGGCTAATTTTTATGAAAACGTGAACTAAGAATATATCGGCCCAATCATTAAATCATTGCATAGAGGCTACAGTTAAGGCGTAGAACCAATCCAAAGCATAGTCCTTAAGACTTTTAGGAAAGAGCTTAATCAACAATTGATCATTGTGAGCAAAACCAAAGGATGATGATAATAAAGATCAAATGTGATGTTAAGGATCACCCTTGTTGTATTGTTCAAATTTAGGCACTATAAAACTAGTAGGCAAGGAGTGAGCAAGGACTTCATGAGCTAGTAAGTTGTGCAATATGTCTCGGGAAGTGGCCACATGAATAGACTTTTGAGATCCTTGGGCAATTTGTCTAATTTTACCTTGCATGTGTTGAATAGATTGTTGAAAGGAAGCATCCTTATATGTATTTGTATGTGTAGGAGCCAATGTATAATTAGCATTGATAGGAATAGAGGCTTTAGTATTGTGATTAAGACCATAGTTGGAATAACTGAGTGGGGTGAGTAGTCGTCAAGGGACCAAAGTGGGCAACTGGCGGTTACTCGCCCCACTCGGTTGAATAATCGACAATAACTGGTAAAGGCAAAAAAATGCAAAAAATATTCAATATTTAAAAATGACATTAGTTTTCTAGAAATTATAGAAACAAAATAGATGCAATGAGATTGTAAAACATAGGAAAAATAGTTTCTATTAGATTTGAATACATAGAATGTACAAAATAGCATAATCATGCGAATACAACAAAGTCTCAAACTCGAAGTACAATATTACAAATAGACTTATAGTCTTATACAAGAATCTACAAGATAAGAAGTACAAATTACAATCATCTATAATTTTCTCTTTCCTGCCCTCTGGAAAAATAAGGGAGGCTACGAAACTCTAGTTCTCCCACTTGGTTGACCCACCTCGCTTTGTCTAGAAGGCTGTGAAACTCTAGTCCTCCAACCTCCACCTCTGCCTCTGCCTTTGCCTCTACCTCATCTCCAAGCATGTCCTCGAATCCAATCTTTGCTCCTGCTTCAGCTACACCCTACATAGCTTGCCTCTCGAAATCATCAATCTCCTCCTCTGTGAACATGAGAGCCTCTTCTTCCTGTGCAATCCAATCGCTGCAGGGATCGATCTCATGTAGATCGATAAGCTCCTTTGATGCGTTCTCCAACTTCTTTGTGTGAAGTTGAAGGTTGTATTGCACAAACACCAAGTCATTGAGCCGTTGTTGACTCAACTTGTTGCGTTTTTTTGTGTGAATGGAATCAAACTCCAATTGCGCTCACATCCAGAAGCGTTACAAGGCTGAGATAAAATCCTGAGGGCTAGCTTTCGAAGATTTGGGGTATTTCCACCCCAATCTTCCCACCACGACCCTGCAAACAAGATATTCAAAACTTTGTAAGAAATTAATAATTGTAAATTTGTAAATATGTAATTGATAAATTACAAGTACAACTACAAGTAAATACTTCATTTTGTATTACCTGGTGACTGCATGGTTCTCCCTCGGATGGCTAGCGCTGAAGAAAAGGGCCTTTTTTTTGCTTGCTTGTAGTTTTGTAACTCTGAAATAATGAGGTTCCTCACCTCAATGTCAGGGGTCATACTCTGAATGCATGTTGAGAGTCCCTCCATAACCTCTCCACTAACATCTATGAAGCCATTGGAGTAGAAAAACTTGGGGTTAAGGTAGTACCCCGTTGCATGGATGGGTTGGTGGAGTTGATTGTTCCACCTCCGATCAATCAACTCCCAAATGAGATCAAATCTGGCATGGTCCCCTCTATAATAATGCTCCACTGCTTCTTTGGCCCTATCCATGGCCTCATAAATATATTCCATAGGATTTTGCTCTTCATCAACCAATCGCAAAACCCTCACCAAAGGCTTTGAAAGCTACAAAGTTACAAACAAATTGAAGTTAGACTTAGTGTTACAAATTTATAGATAAATTATAAAAGAAAAACTTTAAGTTTAAAAAATTGAAAACAAGGGAAACAACTTCAAATTTTAAATTGCAATTTCAAGTTACTTTCACAATCTCTGTAGCTTTCGTTTCGAAGGTCTCATTGAAAACTATCTTCGAAACCTTCGCTCCATCAGCGTTCTTCGAATAAGAGGACTCCATCCATACTTGAGAGACAAACATTTGCTTCAAAGGAGTCAACAAACTACAAATACTTTGCAATGTAAGGAAGTTCATTACAAACCTCGTGACTCCTACTCGAATAAGCTCATTTCCCTTGGTGTGCCCTTTCATTAAACTGAGAACCCAAATGTGATTATAGATATACTTCGTTATTTCTCTGACATCTTACACAACTGGTCTCACCCAATCTAGTTTGCCTGTCCTCCAAAAGAAGGTCAAGGCAATGTGTTGCACAAGGTGTCCAAAAGAGAGTTGGATGTCTCCATAAGAAGTCTCTCAGCGGCCACATATGTTGCTGAATTGTCTGTAATAATTTGGGCAACATTCTCAATACCCATCTCTAAGACCACCTCCTCTAGCATCAAATTCAAAGTTTCTGCATTTTTAATTTTATTTGATGCATCAATAGATTTCAAAAATACAAGCTCACCATTTGAAGATGCCATAACGTTGATCACGTTGTAGTTCCTTCCATCTGTCCATCCATCAGAACGAATGGTGTATCCAAATTTGCGCCACAATCTTTTTTGATCTTCGACCATCAACTTTGCATCTTCAACTACATTATTCAACAACTTTCCACTCAAGTCTTTTCGAGGGGGTGCTTTGTAACCTTTCCTTGCAACTGTCAATGCTGTAACCAAATATTCCCAGTATGGGCTGTTTGTCATGTTGAAGGGAAGGTTGTTGAAGTACCAAAAATTTACGTATGCTTTATCTGTTTCTGCATGCGTCTATTTGTTCCGCCTTGTAGCTTCAAGTGAAGGTTGTGCTCCAGGAGTGTTTCTAGGCACAAAGAAGTGTAACTAAGTTGAAGGTTCTGTAGATGTACCATGGGCATGGCGCTTGTGTAGACCACGACTAGAGCTTACAATCTCTATCATCACTGCCACTTCTTCTGTTGATGCCCCACCAATGGTCATTGCTAGAGCTGTTTGCATCCTTGCCCTCTCTAATTTCTTTTCATCCAATAAAGCAAGCTCCACTATCATCTCTCATTTTGCCTCTTCAGTGACATTGGGACAAGGCGTAACATCATGACAATGAATGCATGAAAGATGGTACTTCAAGCAATTGATGCTTTCTGACATCCTCTTCGAACAAAAGTTGCAAATCAAAATCCTCTGAGACGTTCCAACCCGCGTAGGATACTTCCATGTAGCTGTGCGAGCATGGGGGGGAGCCGATTCGCTGCCACTGACTGAATCTGAACCTGATGCACTAGTGGATGCCATTGCTTGCTAATGGATAACCTGCAAAGCAAAACAATGTTAAAATCAACATAAAAAATTAAAAAAATAAAAAACATTAATGATTAATACAAAATATTAATTAAAATACGATAAATAAATGATAATTATACAATGTAAAGTTGTAAACTATATAACAAAAACTAAAATGCATTTACGATTTACAATTTTAACAATCAAATTTGTATACTAAACATCACAAATATGTACCAAACTTGTTTTCAATTGCATTAGAATTAATTTACATGCTTGGAAATTTAAAAAAAAAAATGCATGGAATTTGACGGAAATTCATGGAATGCCTAAAATTTGTATGCGAATCATCACAAATATGTCTCTAACATGTTTTCAATTAATTTAGAATTCAATTCTATGATTGGAAAAAAAAAAAAAAAACAAAAAAAAAAAAAACAAGAAAATTGCTCAAATCTTTTCAGTCCGCCTTAAAACGCCCCAAATCTTGTGTGAGTGAAGAGTGAGGAGGTGTGTTGCATTATATAAGACTCGAATCTGCGTTTTTACTGCATTTGAGGGGTCTGCTACGCATTTCTGCGTGCTGCTTGCGTTCTTTCTGCGTGGGAGACGCATTTCATAGTCCAGGGGAGTAACTGCGGTTACTCGCATGCAATTAAAAAAAAATAAAAAAATAAAATACTCAGGGGGTTATGAGTGACGGTTATTCGCCGAAGGAAAATCTCGGCGAGTAATCGACCAATCGACGGTTACTTGCCGGTTATTCCTTCAGTGACTAAGACTATCAGAAAAAGATAAATCATGAGGATTGGGCCCATATGGTGCTTTAGCCGTAGGAGGTACAAAAGATGTAGTAGGCTGTATAGGAATAGTTGGAGTGATGTGAGGAGGAATAACACTAGGTGGAGGCGCAGGAGTATGAGTAGAAGCACTAGTATTAGTAGCCTCATTTACTGATGTGGAAGTAGAGCCTCCAATTGGTGCACTCGGAACATTCAAAGAATCATTGATAACATTCTTGGGTACAGATTGCTTAACCATTACATTTCTATTTCGTTCTTTAGTAATAACATAAATCATAGTGGCTATTTCCTTGGGACCAGTCTTAATATAGTTTTAAAAATCAGCATCAGACATAGGATCTAAGCTGTGGCTATTAATATTAATAGAATGATTATCATTAGAAGCAATGATATTATTATCACAAGCATTTTCATTCACATCATCCATAAAAAAAATCACAATCATGGAAAGACATTTAATTTGGAACATTTTTATATCTGACACTGACATTTCGATTATTAATGTTATCAACAAATAAAAGAATTTCGGTAACAATTTGCATTTTTGATTTCAAAGAAACACACCTAATAAAAGAATTTCAGTAACAATTGGCATTTTTGATTTCAAATAAACACACCTAATATTCAAAGGAAGCTGAATAAATCACAAATAGCAGCATTCAGTTTAGTACTTCTCCTAGTAGGGTTTGTAAATCTTGCCTTCTTAGTTGGCATAAGGTGTAAACATGAGAAACCTGAAGGAGGTTAGAGCTAATGATAAGGTAATTAAAAACACACCTATATCTGAAAATAAGATCCAATAGGTGGGAAATTAGATATCAGACCCTAGAGGGATGAAGAACTAGTGAACCCTAAGGTTGAGTATGCTTGAGAAGTGGAAAGGTTTACCAAAATCTAAAAATTAGATTTGAGAGGTAAATGAACACAAGCATGTTTGACTAGGATGAAATAAATAGGAACAATAAGAATTTAGTCACGAAATCATAAAATCAGACCCTAAAGGAACCAAAGCAAGGAAACCCTAAGAGTTGAGGCATTCGAAGCATGGAGGAGTTCACCAATATGTTTTACCAAATATTGAACATAAGTGGGATAAAAATAATGTAAAATGGTTAAACGGGCACACTAGAGGGATCTAGGGAAATACATTCATAAATAGTAATCAGAAACCCTAATGTGCTGAAATATAGATTGGAAAAATCAGTAGATGATTGAAGAAGAATTGGAAATGGAAAGAGATAGAAAGAACATTGAAACGAATGCACTTGGCTGATTAGTTCTCAATTTTGGATATGGGAGGAGGATCTGGAAGTGCCTGAACCACAATCGTAAGAATCTGATTGTCTTCATCTTTGGGTCATAATCGACAGATCACTGACAGTGTCCAGATTAAAATCGATAGGTGGCCATTTTGTCCGTTGATTGTGTCCGTTTGTGCCGATTGTGTCCTTTGTTTTTTGGGCTTTGTAATGTTTAGCGCTGTTTCATAGACTAAAGACAAATATGGTTGTGGTTTTGCTTTCCAAAAATTGATGGGCGGAATGCATTGAATTACTTCTCTTTTGATCTTGACCTAATCCTTAGTAAATGTATGCATAAAAGAGTGTGTACAAGTTACTTGACTCTGAAAACTTCTTGAAGAGTTGCAACCACATATCCCGTATGCTTCAAATCAAATTCAATATGGTTATAGTGTCTTGTGAGTGAATCCCAACCCAAAGGAGAGATAAGACTTCACCTCTTCTTCCTAGATAGTCAAAAGCAACTGTATGCTTCTTTATGACCTTCTCTTGGCACAAGATGTGATGCCACAAGACTTGGATTGTTGTTGATGCAATTTAGATTCAATGCGCATCTTGACCTAATCCTCAGTAAATGTATGGATAAAAGAGTGTGTGCAAGTTACTTGACTCTGGGAACTTCTCGAGGAGTTGCAATCACATATCCTGCATACTTGGACTCAAATTTAACACAATTATAGTCCCTTGTGAGTGAATCCCAACCCAAGTGAGAGATAAGACATCACCTCTTCTCCCTAGATAATTAAAACCAACTGTAAGCTTCTCTATGACCTTCTCTTGGTATAAGATGTGATGTCACAAGACTTGGATTGATGTTGATGCAATTTAGACTCAGTGTGTAGGCTCGTTGAGAATTGTGCAATGACTTTGACCAATTTGCGGCTCAATAATTTAAAATCAAGTAGAGATGAGAAGATGTGTAATGGCTTAGGATCATGGTTACCAAGTTTGGAAATCCGGATCCATTCGGTAGGGCCAAAAAAATATGAAAATCCAGAATTCTTGAAAAAGTTCAGAAAATTCTGCTCTGGAACATATGCATATATGTTAGCATAGTTTTATAAATATGAAAAATTGACAATTATGATGAAAAACATTAATAAAGTAATATAAAATGTTAGTATTATATAATATCTATGGTTTTTGGGCAAATGTTTGTGTAGAAAACTTAAAGAAATAAAAATATTAAAAAAATTAAAGTTTTTGAACAAAAAGGGCCAACCCAGACGAACTTATCCACGCCAGCGAAAAAATCTTGATCCGACTGGATTTTGTGTTGATCTAGGCAGATTTTGTGTTGATGTGGCCGGATTTGGTAACTATGCTCATAATAGATTTGTATATATAGGACCCCTAGGACACTTGGAACATAACGGTCTTAGATAATGGTGACAAGCAAAAGTGAAGGAACAAGGACGAAATGGACTTAGAAAAGAATGAGTCTCGTCAAAATAAGCAAGTCGTCGACTCTAACCGAGGTAGAGTCCACAGATCTTTGATTCGGACCCAAAGGGAAAAAATGCTCAAGACAAAGACCAAAGTCAATAGATGATGACTAGATGGAGTCTTAGTGTTGAAAACTAGCAAATCGAAGGTGTATTTGAGGAAATATAGATGAATCTAGGCCAATGAGACTTTAATGCTAGGTGAAAATATCTGAAAATAGCCAAATGTATGCAAGTGGACCAAGTGTGGAAACACATCACAAATATTCAATGAAAAAAGGTCTTGCATCAAAATTAGGTGTCTACATAGTTCTATAATTAGAAAGATTGTTTTTATTTGCAAATTTTAAGATAGGTATAATGTAACTTTTTGTCCATTGCTTAGGGAACCCTGCTCCAAGTGGAGGGTTAAAAAGGGTTTGTATATGTGGGGCAAGGATAGAGCTTACCTAAATTTCAAGAAGTGGAGTTTAATTCTATATCTAGTTGGTTCGAGACTAGTTGGAGAGTGCCTATTCTCAAATTTTCCTATTTAGTTTATGAAGGATGTTGATGGCTTGTCTTGGGTGTGAGGTGCAATTGGAAAATGTGCTTGTTCGATAAGGTTGAGGTTATTTCCTATGGAAACCAAGGATTTCTACATGATGAATATTTCTATTTGTCTTCTCATGTTTATGGATGGCTTGTTTAGGGCCATGGTGTACAATTGAGAGGTTTACTTGTTGGATTAGATTAAGGAGTTATTGCTGATGGCAATCAAGAGATGCCACATGTCTTTACATGCTATTGCATTGTTCGTTGGTGCTTGAGTACGTAGCAAGGAAATATTCATTGGAGGCATCGTGCCAAATCTCCACTTTGATAGTTGATTGCTATAGTTTTGTGTTAGACTCACCATGGGCAAAAATCCACAATTTGAAAGAAGACTCTACCTCTTGATGCAAAATATGAGGTGGCAATGCCCAAGTCCCCCTTGCAGATGATGAGTTGTTGGACTATGGGGAGAGTCATAGTACTTCCAAAGGACAATGATGATAAGGGGGATAATGCTATAAGTTGTAATGACTTGACAGTAGACATGTGCTCGCCCAAGACTTTAGTGAGCATTTATTATAATCCTTGTGGATTAATTCTCAAGAAAGTCATTCCCTTTAATTGTTTCTAAATATTTTGATTGTGAAATTTTACAGGAGACTCCTAGTCCATTCATGTTCTCGATTGTGCCACCCCAAGTGGCCATTTCTTTAGAGTCCAATACTGTTATTATAATTGGAAATTCTAGGGGAAATCTACAACTTGATCATGATTTGATTTAGCTTGGTTAGCTATTGTAGACGACGAGATGGAATTTTAACATATTCATGAGACTTATTTTACCCCAGGGCCTATTTTTGATAAAACACTAATAAATTTTATTTGATTATATATAGGTGTAAAATTGAAAAATATTAGAATGCTAAAAATATCCAATATTCGACTATTTTGATTTTGACAAAACAAAAGCTAGATAGGTTTGTTGTAAGTGGATGGCGACATAATGCATTCCAGTCCGTTGACAAGGGATTTGTGTCAGTTGATTGTGATAGACTGTTGACAAAGAAAGAGAAAGGAGGAATTGGGAAATGACAAATTAGATGCAGAATCAATCGATGTTTCTGGACAAGTCTACTATAGGTGGACAATGATATAGTGCGCTCGAGTCCATTGACTGGAGACGTGTCCCGGTTTATTGTACATAAAAGCTGATTATTGTGTCGTTTGCACTTGTAGAAGTTGAGTATTCTGAGGTATCACACGTAGGATTTGGCTGCGTAGAGATTGTTGTTTGTATTCTCTTGCCTTTGAAACTCTTAGGAGATTTTGATACTTTGAAACCCTGCAAGAAAAAGAGGAGTGTAATGGGTTGAGGTGATCTCAATTGCCCTCTTGATGATTGATCATTGCCTATGTATCCAATAATCCAAGAAGGGAAATCAAGCCCACATAGTTCTCTCATATAGAGTGAATGTGCAATTGTGCTCATTTGATTGTGTATGTAGCTAAAATATGGCTTTGATATTTGACAATAATAGTTCTTGACTTGTTTTTTAGGGCTCTTGACTTGGCTTATGGTTGCTCTTTATGAGTGATTCAAAATTTGGAGAGAATAGGGCAAATTTTGCTTAATGTGCAAAAGTGTATATGTTTGTACCAAGTGAATAGCAAGTGTTTCCAATAAATGACTCTTGACATGTGTTTATAATGAAATCTTTTGACACTTTCCTTTAGCCAACCATGTGAAATGTGTGGGAAGACCCAAAAGGATTTTTTGAATTTTGGTAACTAGTTATTTGGGGCAAGTCGCAGCCAATGTAAGTGGACAGGGGTGCATTGTGCTGTTGTCTGCCTAGCGCAGCCCTGTCCATGGAGATCAGAGACCACTTTCCTTTGTTGGGGATAGTCTGAAGGTGATTTTAGACCGCTTGAGCATTTGACATTGAAATTTTTGTACAATCGTAATGGCAAACAAAGGGTTGAGCTTGCATATAGACGAATGACTTAGATGAACGACGAATGAGAGTCATGTATTTGAGTATAAGTCACGTGGTTTGGAATATGTCAAAAATTAGCATTGTAAAGTACTCTTGACCATATTTAAGTGTCTACATTTATCTCCGCTTTACTTTAAAAATGAAATTGCTATAACAAAGGAGATAGTTGAACTTTAGTGTGTACAACACACTTTGTTGTTGAGCAAATACTTCAATTTTGCATGGCACTCAAAGTTAGAAACCTTGCAATAGCTTATGACGTAGTCATTTTGTTCATTGGAAACTTACAAAAATCTTAAACTTTGAAAATTGGAAAGTTTGAAAAGAGAACAAGGGAGGAGTACATTTGTATATAGGTGAAACCAATTTGACCTATGATTTTATAATTGATATTGGAGAACTGTGCCCTTTTACTAAAGCACTTGGAGAATTTGATCAAATGTTGAATTTAAGAGTGATCAAGTCCCAATTTGAATAACTAATCGAACTTTTGAGTTGAAAAGATGCATTATTCCATCTCTCATGAATAGGGAATAGTAGCCAATGTATTAACTCAAAAAAGGTGGAGCCATGTTAGGTTTGTTAGAAGTGATGCCAAGGTCGTTGAGTGTCATTAGACCTGAACATACATCCCCTACACAGACTCAAATCACATTGGTGCAGATGGATCTAGATTCTATTTTGCATGATCGAAAGAGAATAAAGAGTATACATGCCCCCACCATGATTGCATTGTTAATAGATTTTGATTTGAATTTGAATATTTTGTTCTTTGCACTTTGAAACTTTGAAATTTTGAATTTTTAAACTTTGAATTTGCTTGAGCATGAATAAGTATCATGCCCCCTCTAAATATGTGCCAATGATATAAAATGCTATTCAATCTATATGCTGAATTGTGAATGTATTTGCAACCTGTAACTTTGCTCTTATATCTGTTTTGTCCATGTCCATGTGTGTGTATTCAAGTGTGTATGATTTTGTGTCTTCAGTCTTTGAAAGGTGAATACATATGCATGTCATATGCCCCTAGAATCTGTATCAATGTGCCAATAATTGTTATTTGTTTGATTTTTAATTCATTTTGAATCTTTGAAAACTTGTACTCTGGTGTAAAATCTGATTTTTGCATTAGTTTAATCCTTTGAAAATTTGTACTCTATTTTTTTGTAACCTCTATTATGTATCTTTGAACCTATATTCTGTACCAAATCTATATATGGACGCTTTGGATCTCTAAAACAAATCCATTATGATTCCTCTCTTTTGAGATCAGGGATGTGGCCTGCAAGTCACTCATCTCAAAAAAAAAGTTAACTGTAACATGTGACAAGGATATGATTAAATAACATAATGCCAACATGCTGGAGAGTATGTTATCATAAATTTGCAATTTTTAAAGAAGCATGTATGTAACATATTGAATGCCAGGCATACAAAGTGTTATATCTAAATAGATTTAGTGATGAAGCATGTAGTAAAGTAAACATATTTAAAGTGTACTATTGTAATGTCCCCCTTTTTAGCATAACTTGCTTTAGAGCCTTAGCTTGGTTTTGTTCTCACAATACTAATGGAAAGAAAGAGAAGGGAACTATGTGGGGCTATTCAAAGGGCAAACAAGTGAAAAATACTTAAGTATTTTAATTTTCAGTTGAGTTATGCAAAAAAATGCTTTTTATCTAATTTCACTTAAGTTGGGATCTTTTGAGGGTTATGGACACTTAAGTCCTAAAAGTGCTTTTATAAGGAAGCTTGTAATATATCTTTTTTAAAAAGGAAAAGGTAAACTCTCCCTCTCTATTTGGGCGCCACATTTAGAAGAGAAGTATAAAAGGAAAGGGAAGGCTCATTTGAAAAGGTTATGCATTTTTGATATTAAATTTTTTATGCAAGTATGTCAAGCTTGAACAAATGACTTGAGGACGAAAACCTTCAAGTGCACCAAGGAGTTTGGAGATGAAAATTTCTATTCTTTTACTAGGGCAGCTCTATTTAAGGGTTGTAATTGCGCCTCAATTTTGCATAGTTGTTTACAAGTGGATCTACAAAGGTGTTTTTGGACACTACATCAAGGATTGTTTCAAACCCTTCAGAGAATTGGAAATTCATGATTTGCAGGTCAAAGAGGTGGACAAACTTGGTTTGATGAGTTTTGTTGATTTTGGAGTCCATCCCAAGGGTGGCAACTTGCTTTGGGAGGGTGATAACCCCTCTCAAGAGGGAAAATTGTCTTCGAAACCCTTTTTTAGGGTTAAAAATATTTTTAACAATTTATTATAGCTTGGCGAATGGTTTGAGAGTTGATTTGTACATGATTTAGGGTGATTTTGTGCCCTAGATAATATTCTGAATTTATTATATTATTTCAACAGTGAACTAGGGATTTGAGAATTTCGGGATAACTTTTGGTGGGCTTTTGTGATGAAAATTTTTGATTCTAATTTTATTTGATAGCTACTATTTTTGTGATCATTTTGAGTTATCACTTGCATGGAAATTCCATGTATTGTGAAAGTTATGAATTTATGAAATTCTGTTGTAATTTTGCAATAATAAATTTCAGAATTTTGAGTTTCGACTTTTGAGTGAATATTTTGACTTCTAAAATTAGTGGCTATGATCTAAATCTTAGTTCATATTTTTTGGAGGGTTAGAAGTATTAAATCTGATTTTTGCTCCAATCACCTAAGGGTTTGGTGGAGGAAATTGTTGAATTTTGCTTCATTTTTCGAAGTGTGTTATTGGCTGAATTTGTATTTTGCAGATACACTTGAAGGGGTTTTGGATTAGGTAGCGTTTGTTGGAAAACCCCAACTTTGCCTAATTGTCCCATTTGGGGGCAATACAGTGGTATTAGAGTCATATCTTGGCTATATGTGGGATTCAGGGTTTATATCAAACAATAGCATGGATAAGGGAAGGATGAAAGGTATTACACCAGCCCAGGATCATGGGAATTAGTCCTTCAAGATGGAGGACTAGCCTTTGGTTCGTTGGGATTTGATTGAAGATTATGATGAATATGTGATACTTGCACCACAGTACAGAAAGAGAAGGATCTTCAAGTATTGGCTAGGTTTTGAGATATGGCAAAGGGCACCATGAGCACATAGCTACACAAGATGACTTGTGGAAGATAATTCTTCCAACTTTTGATGGTGATCTAGGTATTCCGGTAAGAGCTTAGGTTGACAAGGTAAATGAGTACCTTGATTTGAGACCTAGAGGTAGAAAGGAAGCATTAATTTTTGTCATCCGACATTTGGATGGGGCTGCTCACGAATGGTGGCATCAAGGATGGGTGACACAAGGACATAACACTATTGGGACACAAAGAATTGTTGGAAAAGATAGTTGATAAGTTTGGAAAGAAGATGGAGCCACCTATGCCTAAATCAATAAGGGCACATAACAAGAAATCCCAATTGAAAGAAAGGCAGCCCTTAAAACAAATAGCAGAGCCTAATTTCCAATTGTACAAGGGGCAGCCACTCTACAAGTTTGTCGATGAGCAAAATCCAGTCAAACATAGCCCCTTTGTGAAATGTGTACAGCCATAAACAAACTCAGAAAATTCAAAAAAATCAATGACAAGTGAGGCTGAATTTGAAGGGCAGCCACCAAATGAAGAACCCTTGAGATTTGAGCATAAAAAATTGGTCAATTGTAGACGCACGGAGATGAGCGATCAACTGAGATTGAAGGCAGAAAATTCAAAAGAAGTAAATGCATTTAAAAATGGAATAGAAGAGCAGCTACCTAAGGAAGAACAATCAGAAAATTGGGAGCAAAGAAATGAGCATGTGAAGGTAAACCAAACAGAAATTGAAAGGCAAATACATCAAGGAAAAGAGGACAGCCAATATGTGACAAAGAAAGAGATGATTGCTACTTTATCTAGTGCCACTAGACGCCATGCTTTCTGTGTGAAAGAAACTATTAGAGGCAAAAAGGTAATTGTGTCAATGGACAATGGAGCCACTCACAATTTTATAGATGCTAAATTTGTTGCAAGACATACGCTGCACACTAAAGAAAATGGTGGATTTAAGGTAACAGTGGGGGATGGCTTCTCCATCTCATGCATTTCTAGCACCTTGAAGTTAAGACTAGCCTTGGGTGAATATACCTTTGAAGGAGAATGCAATGTGATAGATCATGGGGAGATAGATGTTGTGATTGGAGCCCAATGGTTCCAATCCCTTGGTGAATACACACATAATTTGCAAAAATCAGAACTGAAATTTATGGCAGCCAACAAGGAGATTGTTCTCCATGGTTTAAGCAATGGGATACCCATGTTGGTGACCCCAAAAAGGATGGAATAAGCTTTTCATAAAGGACAACCAAGTAAAGAGTTCTAACAAACTATGAAGCCACCAATGGGGCCGCAAACAATTGACTTTAATGGAGAAGTTACAAAAAATTCTGTTCAACAACTTCATGAGCCTACAAAGGGTCAAAGGGGAAGCTTGCGCAAGGATATCTTAATAGAAAGTTATGCCAAGACAGGTAGTTTTTTTATTGTCCCTCTTCATGCATCATTTTCCTCGCCTAATTTCAGATTGCAAGAAGAAGCTTGGAGGCAACACTTGTTGTCATGTCTTGCTAAGGAAGCACATGTCCCAACAAAAAGGGACATAGCAAAGAGGTCCATTGAAGGAGTGATGCCAAGAAGGAAGTAGAAGAATGCATCTTGCATATAAAGGAAGAGGAATCAGATTTCTTGATGGGCAAACAATTGAGTTGTCAACTCGGTAAGCAGTCAATGTTTTCTCTTCATGATTGGTTCTTTCATTACCTTGGTTGCAAAGCTTGTGCTATCATTGATGTGGTGGTAAGGGGCACTTATGGAGAAGAAGTCGTCTTCCAAGTAAGTTCAAGAAAAGGACATGACAAATACCCCTCATGGCTATGGGATCCAGGTGAGTCCTATCAACTAAATGTTGCCATCATGTATAGAGCCAACATGAGGAAGGATGTAGACAAGGTAAATCATGAAACATGGATCAAAGTAGCTGCTGTTTTTGGTATTTTCAGTTTGTAGTCCTTGAAGTTGTTAGTCACCTTGGTAAGCATGGGCAGTAAGAAGGTGAACTTGTCACTTTCCAGTAGTATGGGGATGGTGCAAACATATAGTAGAGGTTTTCCCACCACAAGGAGTGATGGGAAGAGAGAAAAGGCACACTACCGCCAAGTTAAGATAAAGCATGATGACATAATTGTAAAAGTGTTGTTAAACACTAATAATTTTTCTAACATGTTTGCTTCATGTGAGGGTCCATTAGTGAGATCACTTACCAAGGGTAAAAACAATGCAATGGATATGATAATTTCCAAACAAGGACAGGTTGGGGAGGATGATTTTTTTGTGGTTGGCATGAG
The DNA here is from genome assembly GCA_037957365.1 of Torreya grandis. Classification (NCBI taxonomy): domain Eukaryota; kingdom Viridiplantae; phylum Streptophyta; class Pinopsida; order Cupressales; family Taxaceae; genus Torreya; species Torreya grandis. The sequence continues at coordinate 380,098 of JARHVA010007179.1, read as the reverse complement.
GAAGATGGAAGAGAAGGCTGCTCCTAGACATAAAATGCAGCCACTTCATTTCAAATTGAAACCATCTACAAAACAATCGGTAAGTGTTGCAAATTCTGATTTTGGTCATACTTATATTGAGAGGCATGATATGAGAATTGATTGCCAAGGGCAACCTGAAATATGCTTTGGGCAGCACCATATTCGTTTTTGCCAAAAGCGAAATAGTGGTGTCATGAGGAAAATAGGACTCCTTATGAATTTGGAAGGAATAAAAATTACAAGCAGCTGTTCACAAGATTCGAATGGCAAGAGAATGAGGTCCTTCTACTTACAAAGGAATGATAAACATAGTTGGGTTTACCTATGGATTCATTTAGACATCAAAAGCAATTTATTTTGCATATGGCAGCCAAGGGAAGGAGCTGGGCAAAGATGTTTGAAATATGAATTTGTTGGTTTAAATTTTTTTGAGTCAACAAAACAAGTGGAGCCACATAAAAAATTTTTTTTTTGCCACTTTAAAGGCATGCTACAGCCCATAATGGAGAAGACACATACCACGGTACATATTGAAATTTACCACACAGGGAAATATGAATTTAAAGGGCAGGTACAACAGTATGTAGAAGGTCAGAAGTCTAATTTTTTGTTAAAATCCAGCGAATAGTGAATTCTGAAAATGTCCATGTTGAAGCACGTTTTTGGCTTGATAGAGCATGGGGAGCACGATCCTATATGGTGGGTTGGTTGAGGCTTCTAGGTGACCAATCTAAAGTTCTTCCTATGCATGAGAGAGATGATAAAAAGAAGTTAAGGGGGATAGGGACACATTCAAGAGAGGTTACCACTATATGCTATGGTCACCCAAGGTAAGTTTCATGATGAGATTGTTGCTACTTATTTCCTAATTTTAGAAACATCTTTTGAGGACACATTGATCTATAAGAGAGGCTACATCAAAGGCAAAACCGTGTGGCATGTATTATCTCTTTTGGGTTATGAGGGATTCTTGGAAGATGATCATGACACCTTGAGCCCATGGGGGCAGCCTCTAAGATACACGTTTAACAAGTAGGGGGTTCAAGTTGGAGCTTCAATTCAGTGGGAAGCCATTTCAGTTGGTAAGTGCATCATGAAGAATGTGGGGATAGTCCCATGGCTTTTGCAATTGCTTGAGGACAAGCAATTTTGGGTGGGGAGGATAGTAATGTCCCCCTTTTTAGCATAACTTGCTTTAGACCCTTAACTTGGTTTTATTCTCACAAGACTAAGGGAAAGAAAGAGAACAGAACCATGTGGGGCTATTCAAAGAGCAAAAAGGTGAAAAATACTTAAGTATTCTAATTTTCAGTTGAGTTACGCAAAAAGCTGAATTATGGGTTTGGAAAACAAAAAAAACCCTTTTTGGTTTGCTGGTGATGTCGGCTGTCCTCTACGGTTGTGAAGTTTGGGGTAGTAGCATGTCAAACTACAAGTGGAAACAATTACAAAGATTCAAAAACACCTAATCACTAGTAGCTTCAAAGTCAAAACGACAGTCCTCTACAAGATCCTCTTTGCTGAATCAGGGACATTTCCAATGGAGGCTTCAACGTTAATCAGATTGCTAAGCTATTTTAAAAAGGTTGGAAGCATGGATAATCATCGCTGGTCCAAAATGGTCATAGAGGAGAAACTAGATCGGAGGAAGAAGACATGGAAGAAGTAGAACAACAAATGGTTGGCTAAGTGGGACATTAATTTACAAGAATGTTCTAACAACAACGAGGAAATAAAGAAGTTTGTGTTAGGAAAATTTAGGATTGCCATGTGGACAAATCAGAATGGATAGAGAAAAATGCATTACATCAAAGAATTCAACCCCATGTGGGAGCATGGTGAGAAGGCTTATATGCAGGTTGCGCTTAAAGGCAAGGCTAGGATTTTAGTGGCTCAATTGAGGACTGGTTCACATCATCTTAGGTGCAAAACTAGTAGATAGATGGTTCCAAAGGAAGAATAGGAAGAAAGACCCTGCATTTTCTGGAACAAAGGGGTGGTTGAAATTGAAAGGCACTTCATCATTGAATGTGCAACATACATGGATATTCGGAGTCAATATGAAAACAGTTTGAAAGTATGCAGCGTAAGTGAGCTTTTTGAGGAGCCTGGAGTGCACAATACAGTTGGTTTATTGATCAAGCTTCATAGTAGAAGATCTGATATCGAAAAGAACAGAAGAATGTCTTGATGTTTTGGCCCTTGGTCCTTTAGACTGCTCGGTCTCGTGGACGTCATTAAAATCATTCATTCATTCACTTAAGTTGAGACCTTTTGAGGGTCATGGGTACTAAAGACCTAAAAGTGCCTTTATAAGGAAGCTTGTAATATATCTTTTTAAAAAAGGAAAATGTAAACTCTCCTTTGTTTGGGCACCACATTGGAGGAGGAATATAAAAGGAAAGTGAAGGCTCATTTGAAAAGGTTATGCATTTTTGATATTGAAATTCTTATGCAAGTATGTCAAGTTTAAACAAGTGACTTGAGAACGAAATCCTTCAAGTGCACCAAGGAGTTTGGGGACGAAAACCTCCATTCTTCTACTAGGACATCTCTATTCAAGGGCTGTAATTGCGCCTCAATTTTGCATAGTTGTATGCAAATGGATTTACAAAGGTGTCTTTGTACACCACCTTCATTAATGATTGTTTCAAACTCTTCAAAGAGTTGAAAATTCATGATTTGCAGGTCAAAGAGGTGGAAGAATTTGGTTTGAAGAGTTTTGTTGATTTTGGAGGCCATCCCAAGGGTGGTGACTTGCTTTGGGAGGGTGACGACCCCTCTCAAGAGTGCAAATTGTCTTTGGAACCCTCTTCTAGGGTTAGAGGCATTTTAAACAATTTATCATAGCTTGGCGAATGGTTTGAGAGTTGATTTGCACATGATTTAGGGTGATTTTGTGCCATAGATAATATTTTGAATTTATTATATTATTTCAATAGTGAACTAAGGTTTTGAGAATTTTGGGACAACTTTTGGTGGGCTTCTTGTAATGGAAAAATTTTGATTCTAATTTTATTTGATAGTTACTATTTATGTGATAATTTTGAGCTATAACTTGCATGGAAATTCCAAGTATTGTGGAAGTTATGAATTTATGAAATTTCGTTGTGATTTTGCAATAATAAATTCCAGAATTCTGAGTTTCATCTTTTGAGTGAATATTTTGACTTCTAAAATTAGTGGTTGCGATTTAAAGCTTAGTTCATCTTTTTTGGAGGGTTAGAAGTATCAAATCTGATTTTTGCCCTAATTGCCTAAGAGTTTGGTGGAGGAAATTTTTGAATTTTGCTTCATTTTTTGAAGTGTGTTATTGGCTGAAATTGTATTTTCAGATAGATACACTTGAAGGGGTTTTGGATTGGGTAGGGTTTGTTGGAAAACAACTACTTTGCCTAATTGTCCCATTTGGGGACATTAAAACTATGCCCTAGGGGTGCATGATAGAGATCATGGCACCATTAATCAAGCTCAACAAACATATAAGCACAACACAAAATAATATTACGCAATGCCATACAATAAGGCCAAGGGCCACATATAATGGACATGTTCAAATGTCGCAACAAGAAATGATTGGACATATAAGGCCGAGGGCCACAGGCAATAGATATGTTTAAATGTTGCACATATCAAACAATGATCTCATAAAGATGGTCAAACAAATTTGCACAAAATGGCTAGGGGCCACACACAATAAGCAAACAATGTTAAAGCCTATTTTGTAGGAAAGAACTCAAACATTGAAGGAGTATAGAACAAGTGAAAGTTAGTCTATTCCATCCACATTTATTAATATCATATTTGTTAGCAAAAGAGCATGTCTTTATCACAATGTAAAATATGAGTGATTTAACAAGACATTTCTAAGATATATAGCTCTACATTGTATTTGAGGTCCTGATAGATATAATTTGTGATAGTGTAACCTGTAAAAGAAGATGCCCCTAGCATAGGAATGGCCACTAGATAGAAGGGAAGTTCAACATCAAAGAATGCATATGTAATGTATGTTGGGTGAATATTTTGTCGGCCAGCTAACTGGTGACCAAAATAGTTCTAATTACTATAGCATAGGGAGATTGGTCGTCCAATGTTGCAGGTTTACCACTTTCAAAGGGGACAAATCTCTCCTCTCATCAAGGGGAGGTTCCCTATTAAATATACGGAGGCTATATACTATATATGTAAGCAGAAAGTAAGACACAGGGGTGGGATGAACCATCCATCTCTCTTCTTTCAGAGATGATGCTAACAGAGGAGAAATCCTGGGTGACTGGTGAAGGTACTTCTATTTTTTCAGAAGTAACATTCAGCGAAGAGCCAGATCCCTTCTTGGATAGTAGAAATCTTGGTGAAGCGACAGAAGGTACTTCTCTTCTTTTAGAAGTGCTTGTTCTTGCAAACAACAAGAATCTTTCTGGTAGGATCAGTAACAGGGTAATAAAGTGACTAGCAATCTAAGATGTAGCACAAAGTCTCCACCTTGACTGCCCAAGAGTGAGGTACGAAAAACAATGGGGGCACAAAGTCGTTCCAAGGTCCTTTACACAGAAACAAAAAAGAAAAACACACACTGAAGACAACTATGACAGCGCAAAGTCTGAAAGTAGTTGGCTTCAGGACACCTTCCTTATCGCCTCCACTAGTTCTGCTTGTTAAATCAAATAAACAAGAATGCTTTCAGAAGACAGACATAAGAACAATCTCCTAAAGTAGCACAAGCTATAACAGCACAAAGTCTGCAAGCAACTTGCTTTCTCATTCAATCAAAGAAATATGAACTACAAAAAGTCTCAGTAATGCCTTTCAATTTGGGCAGAGTTTCGTTTCTGGTAAGGGGAAGATCTCCTTTACAAATGAGAGATATTACAATCTTATAGCAACTACGCAAGGATTGACGCTTTTTTCCATGGGACGGCCCATGTGCGTTCCGAGCATTGGGAAGAGGAAGCCGCTTGATAGATAATGCTGTGTCGGCTCCTGTTCTGACTTCAGGGGTTTAGAACATAGGCCGCGCCGTTTGTCTGCAAACAAGACCGCTCCTTGAAGGCATTCACGCGGCTTGTTTGCTCATCAATGCAAAGTGAAGAAAAACGGGTCGCGCCGTTCACTGTTCACGCCTCTTGATGACCAATTCGCAGACACTGTGTCAACTGCTAGAGTAACTCCTTGAGTCGACACCTTCCTTCGCCACTTGGACTGTTTTGTCCGTATTTGCACTTGGCTCTTTTGCCCCTTTTCGGTTTTGTCCTTTCCAGCGTTGTCTTTTCCAGCTTTGTCTATTCCTGGAATTTAAGCTCCCGGGCTATCTTTTCAGCGAGTCGCTTGGTTCTTGCTTCAAGTTCCGTGCTTTATTTGAATTTCAATGAATATTCTCTTAGCTTAAATTTGACGTCCACAGGGACGTCATTGGTTGACTGTTTCAACGGTTCGGGCGGCCTTCTCGGCTCTTTGGTTCAATCGCTTTCTTGCTTCAATCGCTTTATTGGTTCAATTGCTTTCCTGCTCCTTGGTTGAACCATCGCTTTCATTTGAACTTGGCCTTTGGAATCATCCATGTTGCTTCTCTCTTTGCTTGAGGCCGCCTTTGAACTGCTTGAACCTGTGAACCATTTAACTTTGAACTCTTTCGGTTCAAGGTTCAATCGGTTCATTGGTTTTTTCCTTTGCCTGTCACTTCCTTGTTTTTTCTAAGCTCTTTGATCTTCATCGCACTGGTTGAACCTTTGAACCTGTGAACTCGTTGAACCTTTTGGTTCAAGGTTCAACGATTCAATCGGTTCATTCTTTTTATTTGGCTAAGTCCTTTTGATCTTTTTGAACCAAACGCGTTGAACCATTTGGTCGTTGAACCTGTTGAACCATTGAACCCGTTGAGCCTTTGCACCAAAGTGGTTCAATGGTTCAACAGTTCAATGGTTCAATGGTTCAAGCCTTCTTCTCTTTGATAAGTGTTTTGAAGCCGTTGAACCTAGAAGCGGTTGAACTTGTTGAACCTTTGCACTCTTGCTGACGACGTTGAACCTTCAACCCATTGAACCCTTGAAATCGCCTAAGTGCTGAGAGGTTGCTTCTTTTCTGCAGATTCCGTAGAAATCAACCTGTGAATTTTGTAGAACTGAGTTCGTAGTTTTCTCCAAGTTTTCTCTCGAGCCTTGAAAGAGTCCGTAGAAATGAGTCTGCGGAGTCTGTAGTTTTAAGCCTGCAGAGTCCGTAGATTTCTGAGAAAGCTTTGAAAAATGAAGAACTCGAATGCTTAGAACAATTTTTGAAAGGGGAAGAGAGGATTTTGGTCTATAGGACCAAAATAGTTCAAATGTTGTCCCAAAAATGAGTGATATTTTTGGGGGACAACAATGTATATCATGCATCACATTTAAATACTTGGAGAAATGCATGTGTGTATAGAAAAAAATGTGCTATCAACCTATATAATAAATAACATATGTGAAGAAGTAATTAGCATCTCATGTCATGCTAAGGTCCCGATTTCTAATTTTTGAAAATTATTTTGTATTTTGGAAATTTTTTTTTTCCTTTTTGATATATATATATATATATATAGGTGTATTTGGAAGTGAAACTAGGCTATGATGCTATCAGTGGAAGGATCATAGTGTGCACTTGTATTATAGAGTTGAAGCTCGATTTTTCATGTATGAGGAATGCTACATGTAGATACATCCAAATCTGAGAAAGCATCAAGTGTTGTGTTATAGCTGTCGAGATCACTGCTTGTAGAATCTATTGCCACATATGTAACTGTTGAAGGTGCATGACTTAGTGAAGTTTGCTGTATGACTACCTTTGTTTGTTGTAGAATATGCGGAATTGTCTTAGGAATTGACTTAAGATGCATCGTAGAAGATTTAGATCTCTTTGATCCTTGTTGAACTCTTTGATATGGAGCTTGCTGCTAAGAGATGTAGACCTTTTTCCCTTGAATTGATTGTATAGAAAGCTTTTGCATGGATGCCACAATTGAATTTGCATTATGCTCTTGAATTGATATACTGATTATTTCTGTATTGCGCTTTAGGGTAAGTGCTTTAATTGCCTTTGTGTGGTGAATAGGTGCCATAACCAATTGTGGTGGTGGTGGGGGAGGAGGAATTACCATTGATTGTCTGTATTTACTGCGAAACCATGATTTGGAAAAGGACCACTAAAGATTTCAGCTCACCTCAATAGTATTTTTATCGATGAGATCCTATATTTTATGCCTTAGCTTGTAACATTTGTTCGTGGAATGCTCGATGCATCTATGATAGTCATAATATGCATTACTGTTGAAGCCTTTAGGGTGAGGCTTGGCGAAATCAAACTCATATGGAGGAGCTAGAGATATAAGATTACAATCAATAAAATTTTGCAACAAAATATGAGGAGGTTGTGGTAACCTTGTAAATTGCCTCCTAGGTTGAGCTGCCAATTGAAATTTGTTTGTTAGTTGTGATATTGCATTGATTATTACTTTGGCGTCATTCTTGCTTTCGTTAGATTTGACCTTGTAATTTAACTTACTTTGAAACTTGATGTTGGAAGCAGATGGAGCACTTGGTGCATACTTTAGCTTGTTCAATGTTATGAGCTTGACTAATCTTTCCTTGACTATATGGCATAGCTCATCAAAGGATTTGTATTTATCAAACACGATTGATTTGTGGAGTGGTGCTAGCAAGATTTGTGTGAAGGTATCTTGTAATTCACTATCTGCCATAGCGTTTGTCATCTTTGCAAGCATAGTTTTGTTTTTAATGACGTATTCACTGAGTTGTTCATTTGACCCTTTCTTGAGTTTTGCGATTTGTGCATAAGATAACTTTTCACAAATGTTGATGGAGAAAATTATTAAAAATTGATTTTCCAATGAGTTGAATGCTCTAATTGATTGAAGTGGTAGATCGTAGAACTATCAACGAGCATAGTATTTCAAACTTCTTGGAAAGAGCATGGTGAGTAATTTATCGTTGTAAGCATAGTCCAAACATGTTACATGGAATGAACAAAGATGCTGTTCAAGATCACCTTTACGTTGATAAAGTGGTAGTTTAGGTGTTACAAAGCTTGTTGGTAGTGGGTAAGATGCTATTTCAAGTGCGAAAGGATTGCGAAGCAAAGTATGAGAGGCCATTGAATGAGTATCTTTGGAGACACTTTGTTCTAATTGCAATATTTTAGCATGTAAGGCTAGAACAATTTGCTCAAGAGATGATACATTAGGTGAAGTTCGGATAGGACCTTGTGTGGTAATCAAGGGAGGTGTATATGATGCCCTTGTAAAGATAGGCATGTTAATCTGCTATAAACGAAGTGATGTCCCCATACCTAGAGATGTTGGCACATATGTAATTGTAGGGGTTGATATCGGACTGGAAACAATTGTAGTAATTAGAGTATCTAAAGTAGAAGTGGAAGTAAAATCTAATTTCCTTTGTTCATCTCGCACAACATATAGGAAGGCATCAATCTTATGTGGGTTGTTATTAGGATGTTCGGTGAATTTTTTAGCATTAAATTTGTCCTCTCTATATCAATCTCAATAGTTATGATAAGTCTATTGATAGGTTGCCTGGTAGTGATAGGTAATAACTCAGATTGGAGAATACAATAGTGATTGTACATTATATTGATCATCGGTATCTATGTCATCCATTTCAAAATGAGATTAAATGAATTTGAGTATGCTTTAAAGGAATTCCACTTAATCTAGCACTATGCCTTAGAGGAAAAGTGTAAGTTACCTTCTTGGGTGACATGCAAAGGTACAAAAGATTGTACATTATATTGATCATCAATATCTATGTCATCCATTTCAAAATGAGATTAAAGGAATTTGAGTATGCTTTAAAGGAATTCCACTTAATCTAGTATTGTGCCTTAGAGGAAACGAGGAAGTAACCTTCTTGGGTGACATGCAAAGGTACAAAATAAAAAATAAAAATTGGTGCAACTATCAAAGGTGTGTTTGCTTTATAGGCTCTTAGATATACTGCGTCCAGTCAAATGCACTCACTGAAGAGGATTCCACTGTTCCCATAGTCACACTACCCTGTTTGTAGGGTATGTTGAGAGTAACTTCCCGGGGCTAACCGCTTATCGGTGCACTGCAAGAACAAACGACTGAAGGCTTCCCATGGATAAAAAACAAAACTTTAGGTGTTTTTGATATATACTGTAAGATACATAGAAACTAAAATACATATATAGTGCGATCTAATGGCTTGGGTATTGTGGTAGTACCCCTCATCCCACGACGTAGGTAAAATTGACAATTGCTTTGCTCATAACAACTCCTATGAGTTAAAACTGCTAGAACACAGTTTGCTCAAAAACAAAGGTTCGGGTTTACTAATATATTTTAACCTATTTTTAATAAAACACAAATATATTGTATTGTATAGGTATAAAACTAAAAAATATTAGAATGTTAAAAATATACAATATTCAACTATTCTAATTTTGACAAATTACTAAATACGAAAAGTTGTTATTTAGGGATAGTATTAGGAATAAATAAACTTAGCTTGCACATTGATCTCTGTTGATTGTTTTGATTGTCTACAAGTGAAAAATAGAAGAAGAGATGACTGTCCAGGCTCAGTATCAAAATCAGGAACAAAAATAGAGTCTAGATAGGTCTGCTGTAAGTAGACGGTGGCATAGTGTGTTCCAATCCATTGACAACGGATTTGTTCCAGTTGACTATGATAGATTGTTGATAGAGAAAGAGAAAACATGGACCTAGAAATGACAGATTAGAGGCAAAAGCAGATGTTCCTAGACAGGCCCGCTATAGGTGGACAATGGTGTAGTGCGCCTGAGTTTGTTGACTACAAACTGTTCGTAAGCGATCGGGTAAAAACTGATTGCGACACCTTCTGCGCCTGTAGAAGTTGAGTATTTTGAAATATCACACTTAGTGTTTGGCAGCATAGAAATTGCTAATTGTTTTCTCTTGCCTTTGAAACCTTTATGACACTTTGATAGCTTGAAAACCTACAAGAAAAAGAGGGGAGTATAATGGGCTGAGATGACGTCAATTACCCCCTTGATTTATCATTGCCTATGTATTCATTACTCCAAAGAAGGAAATCAGGTCCACGTAGTGTTCTCACCTAGAGTGAATGTGCAATTATGCTCATTTGACTGTGTGCAGCTAGAAGATGGCTTTGATACTTGACAATGATAGCTCTTGACTTGCTTTTGAGGGCTCTTGACTTGGTTTATCGCTGCTCCTTATGAGTGATTCAAAATTTGGAGAGAATGAGTAGATTTGCTCAATGTGTAGAAGCATATATGCTTGTACCAAGTGAATAGAAAGTGGTTCCAATGAATAGCTCTTGACATGTATTTATAAGCGAATCTTTTGACAATTTTCTTTAGTTGACCATGTGAAACGTATGGGAAGACCCAAAAGGATGTTTTGAATTTTGGAAATTAACAGTTATTTGGCATGGGATGCAGTTTGTGTAAGTGGACAGAGGTGCACTGTGCTTCTGTCTGCCTAGTGTGGCCTATCCATGGAGATCAAAGACAATTGTCCTCTGTTGGGTATAGTTTGAAGGTGATTTTAGGTAGCTTGAGCATTTGACATTGTAAGTTATGTACAATAGTAACGACAAATAAAGGGGCGAGCCCACATATAGATGAATGATGAATAAAAATCATGTATTTGAGCACAGGTCATGTGGTTTTGAATGTGTCAAGAATTAACATTGTCAAGTACTTGTGACCAGATTTATATGTCTACAAGACTACTATGCCTGATGATTTGGTTGCCCCTAATCCACCTCTTGCATCCACCTTTTTTGATTGGTTTATAGAGGAGAGCAACTGATGTGGGGAGAGATTGTAGGTGGGCAACTAGAGGGGAGAGAGATAGAAAAGAAGCCATAGACTGAGTAGGATGAACTTGAGGTAGATCAAACTTACTAGGATGAGGATATGGATGATTAAAACGACAAGGAGGATACTAAGGATATTGGTGTTTATGATAATGACGACACTAATAAGTGCCATTTTGCATATGAGTATTCCTTAGAGTACGAGTATTAGTTCGATGCGATTGGGTTGCCTTGTTAAAATTGAGTATTCCATTTTTGAAGGGAGAAAAAACATAAAATGGTGGAGATCAACAATGCATATAGAGTTGCCGGAAGGGACGAGATCAACAATTTCAAGATATATATGCTGAAGCTGAATGAAAAAGTGTTATAGTTCCTTTGTTGAAGATAGGAAGAGTCTCTTGGTGAAGATTATGACCACATTACTCCATCTTTCAATTCATCTATCAATTGATAAGATACTTTTTTTGACTAGAGAGAAAGCACTATTGAAATCTAGAAAACCTGAGTGGATAGAAAATCGAGAGGTTCTTTTTAGAAAAAGAGGAAATGGAAAAGAAGATGCAACAATACAATAGTATTGTTCAACAATTGGCAAAGTAAAAGTTGAGCATGAGACTCAGCAATATGAATTGAATTTTTACTTGAATCCAATAGTAGTTGATTGCGTAAAAAGCAACATATGAGTATGCTAGAGATTTTTTAAGCGATTGTCGGAAGGTTATCCAATTGACATATCTGTTTGGCTGATGACTGTATGTTTTTTAATAGGCTTATGCTGGGAGATCTCTTGTTGGTTATTTTCCTTGGTTGTATTGTGTTGTGTTTATTTTACTGGTTGATAGTGCATATTGTTCCATTTGTTATACTAGACCGTTCGTAATGTGGTAAATGAAATTTTAGTACCTTTGGTTCCCCATCCCCCAAAAATACAATGATAATCATCTCATCTTGATTGGATTGCTCTGTTGTATTTTTGTAATCTTATGTTTTTGTGTACATTTCTTTCCTCGTTACATGGATTTGTACCCATACCTTGAACTATGAGTTATGATTTTAACTGAAATAATCAATGAATTATCATAATGAGGTTGTTATGAATGGCATTTATTGCTTAGATTTATTTTATATACATGGACATGTTTGTTTTGATAGTGGAAATGGTTTTTATAACTTCCCATATGCATGAGACTTGAGCCATAGAAAGACCTGAATTTAGAGTGTTGGTTAGGTAATACATTGTGGGCATCAAAAGGCTTGTGTTCATTCTATGTTGGAGAAAAGAGAGTGATTATGGTGCTTATATATTGTAAGAGAATAATTTGGTTTTGGCCATATAAGTTTACATGATGTTGGTTCTTGGCACTATGTACCTTGATATGGGTATCCACTTAGACAATAATGATGCACGCTACTGAATAATTGGTTTTGTGATTGCATTTATATGTGTTTTCTTTTGGGCACTTGTTTATGGTAACTTGCGTGTAGCTCGTAGCTCCTGGGATGCAGGTACATATTTTTATCTTGGAGCTGCAAGGAAATTGCAATAAGGTATATTGTGGTCATTGGTAATGAATTCTAAGGTGGGAGAAAACCTTGACTTTTCGACATGCACTTTAGCATCCATAGGTTTCCCTATTAGTAAAGGGGGCTTCGAGGTATTAAATATATTCATGTCCCCTTGGTATTAGGATGTTATACACAGATCCACATTGTGAGGTACTCCCATTCTATGTTATAATGGTAATTGGCAGTTGTTACTAATCACAAGTGGAGGATATCCTATTGATCATTTGTGATGATCATAACGATTTCCTTTGATGCTATAAATTTTGACTATACATGCTGCATAGCTCGACCATCATATACTTCCTTAAATTTAAGTACAATAGGTTCTAACATATAATGGGCACTTGTCTTCATGGTCTCAACTACATGAGGAACAATTCCTAACAACTAGATTCTTTGTGCGTTGTACTTGGTGATATAATATTGGGGGCAGTATCTGTCGCTGTATAATGTTGTTTCTCTACACGTACTCACATTAGAAGAAAAACTTCATGGTTTGATTATCGTTCACCCCTTATTGCAATTTGGTTTTAATATTGACAGAATGTAAAGGTCTTGTCCTACATATTTTATGAGTATCTATAACTCGTGTTCATATTTCAATATCAATCCACAACTAATCAATAATTGATAATAGAATGCCAATGTTTGACTAGACAATAAAAAATAGCTCTGGATAACAATGCTACAAGCACAAATTTTGCACAGAAGGGGTTTTCAATTTGGGAAGAGGGAGTCTTCAAATCCTTCATAATCCTAAATGCATAGTTACCAGGTTCGGCCGCATCTGGGCCAAATGCGGAAAAATCCGCATTTTTTTCGGCTCGCGGATTAATACATGCGGGTTCGGAGTCTTCGGACTATTTTTTATTATTAAAAATTTTTAACATTAAAAAAACACAAAACCCTAAAAAGCGCGAACGCAAAAACCCTAAAAAGGGACGGTCGTTTAGCCGCGGAAACCCTAAAAAGGGATGGTCGTTTGAGCTTGCAAGGCACAGTCAGCGACTGTTTGAGCATGGAGTCTTGGATGCAGGCAATCGCCCGGATCACATCCGAGACTCGATGGCGGACGGACGCAGCAACAGGTAGGCTTTTTTTATTAATATTTATTTATTTATTTCGTAATATTTATTTATTTAGTAATATTTATTAATAAAATTAACATTTATAAATTAATTTTATATGTTGTTAAAATTTATAAAATTAATAAAGTAATATTTATTAATAAAATTAACATTTATAAAATTAATTTTATATTTCGTAAATAATTTAAGTTTTAAGTTTTAACATTATATTTAAATTTTATTAATAATATAACATTGTAATTTAAATATAATTTATTATATAAACAAATATATATGTTAATAAAATTAACATTTAAAAAAATAACAAATATATAATAAAATTTAAATTTGATAAAAAATATTAAAAAATGAAAAACATTTAAAACAAATATTATAAAAAACAAATTACGATTTAAATATAAAATAATTTTACCTTAACAAATATAAATAGCAAATAAAATAAATTCTATTAAAAAAATAAATATAAATATAATATCAAATATTTAATAATACATTTACTTAAATATAAAATAAATTTTATATTTAAAAACAAATATTAAAAAAATTAAAAATATTTAAAATAAATTTATATATATAAAAACAAATATAAAAAATAAAAATATTCAATGTTTCATTCCTTACTAGATTAAAATATTTTACATACATACATACATACATACATACATATATATATATTTATTCATTTATATATATATATATATATATATATATATATATTTTTTTTTTTTCCAAACCGGATTTTACCGGACTTTTCCGAACCTTTTCAAGAATTCCGCATTTCCGCATTTTTTTGGCCTCCTGAACGCATCCGGATTTCCGAACCTGGTAACTATGCCTAAATGGGATCCAATGCGCAAACAATTGAAGTTGCTTTCAATTAGGTAGGTGTCTTCCATGTACGGTAGTTAGGTGTATTTTTTAAATAGGTCCAACCCTTTGGGGTTGACGCAGATTAACAATTGTTTAAACCTGTTATGTAGGCACATAACATTTCTTATTTTATAACTCGAAGAATGTGATGAGACCAAGCAGTAGGATGTCCTTAAGGTGTTAGTCAATTCTCTCCATGCCTGATCATCCCATCCATATGACCTTTGTTGCTGTTCATTTTGTCTATTCGACAGTCACATAGTTTCTTCTTCTGTGAGTCTACCTTGACTGGTATCTTTGCTATTTTAATGTCAATTTTTTGCTATTACTAGTCACTAGTCACATAATCGGTCCTTTGATTCAATGTATATTCATTGTCTTCCTGTTTGTTCTTCGTCAGTTGTGAATGTCAATAAATGCTGTGCTGTCTTGATTCTCAATTTTCATAATAATGAAGGTTTTGATATGCCTTCTACTGTTTCAAGTATTGAATTTCATCATATAGCGAGGATGACGATATGCCAATATGGCTCTGACTTTTTTGCTCATGCTTCTTGAACTTTGTTTTCAAAATTTCCTTAAATATTTTTTGTTGGCTGTTTGCCCTCCCTTCTTTTCTACCTCACAGGAAATGTCTTCTCCCTTCATTTTGTGTTCTTGAGTTTCTATTTTGAAGTTTTAAGGTGTTCATCTTCTTGAAGAACAATTTTTTGGCCTTCATTTATCTTAGTTTTATTTTTTTTGTTAGTGTATTGTGCAATGGCTTCCAAAGTTCTATTTGTTGCTCCATATGCTTATCTGCATTTGAATTTGATCCCATCTGAGTTTCGGGCATCTTCAACTTTGTTACAAACCAACTCTTTGATTCTCTTACTTGTTACTTTATTTTCGAACTTATTTATTGGTTAATAAAGAAGTTTTATTTTTTTTCAAATGCACGATTTCGTTGACTGTTTTTGTTGGGGTTTCTGAGCCTGAATAATTCCTCAACTTTCTCTGTTAGCTATTTCTCATATGGGTACTTTACGTCGTCAATGGACTTCTTTTTCTTCACGTTTTTGTTACCTTAATCTTGCAAATTTCTTAATAAGTGTTGGATTCAGAGTTTGTGTATTTTATAATTCACCTCATTTTACTATTACTTCTGTAGGTTTGAATTCTCCTTTTTATGAACTCTTATTTGACTCTTTCCATCTTTACTGTTAATATCTTTGGTTGTTCCTTGTTTTGTTGTAATGTATTCAATTAGTTCTAGGTCTCCTCTTTTGACACCTAAAACTCTTTGCTAAGTTATTGATGAACGTTTTGAAGATATAATATCTTGTTATCTTATCTGGCTCCATCTATGATTTGATGCAGTGTGCATTTCAATTCCTCTTTTTAATCTTCAAATCCTTAGCTGGACTCGATTCTATAAAATTTGCTTCATTAACCTCAAATATGTGAAAGGGTTTATATACCAAAATTGAAGGTAAGCTTATATTTAGTGAAACTCAATGATAATCTATGCTGCAATCGAGGCTGAAAATTTCAAATTTGTTAAGTTATTGTGCTTAATGTCAGTTTCAAAATACCTCAAGGCATGTTTTAATTGGAGTCTTGAGCTGAAAGATAACTTCACAGCATCTTGTCATTTTATCTGTTGAATGAAGGGTTTTGAGGACTCTGAAAATAATTTGTTTACATCTATACAATTGCTAAGTTAACTTATATGAAATTTTAGTTTTAGATTCTCTCTTCAATTCTCTGGAAAACCATTTCCTAGTTCTCTGAATTGGAGGTCTATGCAGAAAGTTGTTCATGTCACAAATTGGCTCACTGGTTTTTATTAAAAAACAGGGCAGTTATGGAGGGTCAGATTTAATAACTTGCTCAATAAGTCTTTCAAATTTATTATAAAATATACCAAATGAAATCTTTCAGAACATTATTTCCATTTGCACGAGTCTCACGTCAATATGAGATCGTTGTGAAAAGTTACAACTTTTAGAAGTTAAGCAGTCTGTTTCCTTACAAGATTGCTGCTCTGTGATAATAAATGTCATAAACCTGAATTTATAATTCAAGATCAATCCACAGATAATCTGTAATTGATAATGGAATGATTATCATAACAAGATAGTGATAGCTGTCGACAGAGCACAGCTCCATATAAAAATGATTATGGGGTACAGCTTTTAATAACGAAGACACTAGCATAAAGTTTTACACAAAAAAATTTCATAGTCAAGAAGGTTAGAGTCTCTAGAATATTAGTTATCCCAATTTGGGATCCAATAAAAATACAACTCAAACTTGATTCTGGTTAATGACGTGGTTGCCTTCTATGCATAGCATTAGATCTCATTATTAGATAGGGAGCCCTTAGCCTGACATAATTGATCAACAGCCCAACCTTGGGGCTGACATATTACTATTGTTTTGATATGTTATACTAGGTGCATAACATCTTGGAAATTAATTGCATCTAGAGTCTAACCCAAAAATATTCCTGTTATTATAATGCATGTGTAGACTATATACAAGCAAATTGGTAAGTTAATTGTCATTTTTAAATTTGTTGACAAGTTTGTCAGTGACTAACTAGTAGATAATATAAGTTAACAGATGCTAACAAAATGTTTTTCTTATTTTACTTCAACCAGAACACTATCATTAGTGTAAACGGCTGCCACCCCACCCCCAAAATTGTTATTTCTTGGCATTTTCACACGCTAGACAAAAACCATAAGCTTGCAGACTGCTAGTCTTCTTAGCAACCTAACATCACTTAACATATCTCCTCATTAAAATGATGCTTCTTAACATAACTACTAATGCACCAGTTGCTCCGCTCATGTCTTAGGAAACATTGGTTCATACATGGATTGCATGCTAACTTGCTTATATTATTTCAGATCTTGTAGTGCTTAACAAAAACTATTTGCTTTGAAACTTTTGCAAGCCCTTTCCTTCTATTTTTGTCATTCTTCCCTTACTGTTGCGCTCAATTTTTTATCACTCCTAACCTGGGCAATTCTTGACAAGTTTCTACTAAAATTTTTTGAATAGTCATGTATTTACGTTAAATATATAGTATTGATTTCTTCTTTTATTGCATGCAGTATCTCAAAACTACCTTTATATGAGTTTGGAGTAGTGGAACATAAGTATTTATTTTTATTTGTTGCAGTTTTTCCAATAGAACATGTCAATAGTATTATCATATGCCTGCAGTCTTTATTGCTGAGTTACCGTATATTGTTAACTAGATGTAAAATATTTACTTAAAGATTGTATTTTTTTATAGCAGATTTCTGAATACTTTGCTGAGCGCCTTATATCCAGGGAGACACTGCAGAGAAATGTGGTGATGCAAGCTATAAAAAATAATAAGGTTTGTCGAACAACTGGAACAGTTGCATTTGCAGTAAGTTTCAAAGTTCTTGTATCACACAAAACTCACTCATTTATTTTTTACAGGCTGTTATCGCATTTACATATAGAATGAATGGAAGGATTGTTAATTGCAAGTATCGTGATGAGCAGAAGCGGTTTTGGCAGGTAATTTCTGAGCTTTTCAATAATTCCACTAGTTTTGAATTAGATCAGACTATGGAATGAGTTCTGAGATGCTCAAAAGTATATATTTACATTCTTGCTTTTCAACTATGTTATCTCTTGTTTCACGTCAGATTTTTGTTGTGTTCTATGTAATGCCTGTTTCTTAGTCATTGAATGTCTACAATAGATTGACAAAAAACAAATTAATACCCGAGATTTGTGTTCTATGTGCAGGAAAAGCCTGGTGAAATGATTCCTTATGGGCTGGATGATATACTGGGTGCTAAAGAAATCATAATTG
The DNA here is from genome assembly GCA_037957365.1 of Torreya grandis. Taxonomy (NCBI): domain Eukaryota; kingdom Viridiplantae; phylum Streptophyta; class Pinopsida; order Cupressales; family Taxaceae; genus Torreya; species Torreya grandis. The sequence continues at coordinate 361,856 of JARHVA010007179.1, read as the reverse complement.
TACTGATTCCGCTTACTTATATCTTGTTGATTTTAATGTCTTGTTTGGTCAGTAAGTTGAGTGGACTTGGTGCAGGTTGAAGGAGAAATTGATAAACTTTCTATGGAAGAAGCTGGCTACAGAAATTGCATCAGTGTAACACCTATAGAAAAGGTTTGGTTTAATCCCATTAAAACCTAAGTGTTTTAACCTTTTAGGACTCAGATGAATGTAAATTCTATGTTGTTAAAGGGCTGAGCATAGTAAATCAGGGCAGAAATATGTAAAAAATACAGCCACTAATTTGTTACAGACTTGACTAAATTTGACCTTTCTAAAAATAGCAATAAATAATATAAATGAGAACTTAGCTGGAAAACGATTGAGACAGATGTCCTGGAGGTTGAAAACTGAGGCGGAGGTTGAAAACTGAGGCAGAGGTTGCAAATAGTACCTAGGTGTCAACCCCTCTTGGATAGTAGCGCCCTAATTGGACAATAGCGCCATGCGGTACTAGTGTTCCTGTTTTGGCGGTAGTGTCCTATGTGTAGAACTATTCTGAGCTTCTAGGTGCACTTGTGTCTGGGTCTGTCAAGTCTGTTCCTATGCGCAAGATTTTTGAAACCCTATAAATGACGTGTTTTGATTGATTTTAAGAGCAAACCCTAATCCTCCATGTTGCTAGGGCATCCGGTTGATACAAGCAAAAAAATGTATTTGTTAATGGGGTAGGCTGGACATCGTCAACACCCCGCTGTAATGAGAGTTGCCTACATACCAATACTCTGAAGAGGGATCAAGCCCGATGTAGTTCTCCTCACCTAAGTGTTGGTGCTAGTGCTAGTGAAGCTAGTATGATTGTACAAATGAGTGCTTTGAATGCTTTTGAGATTATAAATTTGAGTAATCTGAGCTTATAAATGTTGTAGATGGTTGTATGTAGAAGTAGGGCAGAATAGGGATTGATAACCTTAATTGTGCACAACTTATTCTGAGTTTGTATGTGTAATTTGCATTTTATTTCTATTTAGTTGTTAGAGGGCTAAAAGTCATGTATATAGACTGTTTTGGTGCTTGTGCGGGTGTTAAAAGAGGTCTAGACGGTGGTCTAAGATTTGAAAAGATATCCGTTTGTGAAAAAAGGAGGGAAAATGACAGTAGTGCCAAAATTGGGACACTAGTGCCATGTGGTGCTACTGTCCCTATAATGGCGCTAGTGTCCAGGTTGTAGAACCTGAGGCACGAAGGGCCAGGATGTAAGAATGAGAGCTTGGGACTGCTTTAAGGATGACTAGGGATTCCTGTGGCCTGCATGAAAGTGTGAAAATAGGCCCTAAGATAGGTCTAGGTCTAAGCTAGGGATAGGTGGTCTCAAGTAGCAATCTTAGCACTCAAGTGTCATTTTTAGGTGATTACACTCAGTGTAAAGTGTGTTGTTACCTTGAAAATCAACTACAAAATTGTATTCACTGAAATTTAGTCTTTATTTTGTCCTATTATGTCTTACATATTGTTGGGATATGCCATAGTTTGCATTTATGTGGTTTTTCCCAGTTTGGGAAATTTATTGCTATTTGGCTTTGTATTATACTTATAAGAATGTTATAAATAAATGTAAAAATTTTTTCACAAGAATGTGCGAGGAATCTTATGAACCTCTCATAGTAATTAACATGGCATTTTTTTCAAATATTGTGTCTAACAACATTTCTTGGTCCAACACATATTTGTAAAATAAGATTTTGGTAAATTCTCAAATTGACACTTGCAGTTCCAAATAAGAGGTTGGGTTTTTTTGTGACTGCTTTGTTATAAAAGGCTCCTTGTGGTGAAGCAGCCTCATAGGAGGGCCAAATAGTTAGTTAATGGGCTTTAGGAACAAGAAATGTACGTAATGGTGGTCGGGATGAAATTTCACTGGCTATTTGCATGTGTAGTGTTATGGGTCTTTCATCCTTCGATAGTTGCAGCCAGGATTGAAATACCAGTCATATTAATGTGTCTTAACAATACCATCCAAATACAATACAAACAATATATTCAACCATGACACTTGCTTTTCTTACTGAAATGAGTGAAACCAAAATTGCAAAATGTTCCTGAATATGACCTATTGAATAGAAAGGCCGGTTTATTTTGTAAATATAATGAAATGATTTTCTCTTTTTCAATTTCCTCCCATTCCTATAGAAATATTTGAATTAGATATGTTGGTTAGTCACAAAAGATTTAAATATACTATTATTATTGTGAAGGAATGTTGTATGTGGTAGTCATTGTGCATTCCAATAATGATTGAATTATACACCTGGTTGGCTCTCATGGGATTTTAGGATATAATCAATTTTTTGATGAAACATTGTACGTAGCAGTTTTTCTGCACTATCCAGTGAAAGTTGCATGGATACGGTTATGGATACAGAAAACTTTTAGAAACCTTGGATATTGTATGGCTAGAATACAACATCCATAGAAAATATATTAAAAAACCATAAAAATATAGAATTTTCTGAATACCTTTCATCAATCTGGAAATATAAATCCAAAGGGAGGATTTCCATTAATATTAATACATGAGAAAAGCAGCAGCAGCGGCATATTTGAATAATTGAAAAGAGAAAACTTCCATGGCCAAGGATCAGCTCCAAAATCCTTCCAAATTGCTGTTAAATGCCATGCAGCACAAAACAGCCAAAAACCCTCCAAAAATGTTCTCAAAGAGGAGCATTATGCTTAAAAGAGAGATGATTTGACTCTCTTTATAAGGAGTATGATTTAGAAGGATCTGAGCCTTTGATTGACTTGTGGCACGAAGGCATTTCTCTGTGGTGTATGATGTCTTCACTAACAACTTAAGCATCATCCCAAGCACACGTGGTCATACCGTGAAGTCCTAACTCCTCTTCTATGATGCCGCAAAGCTCTGACAATGTCAGTACTGTTCCGTGCAACATTACAGTGGCATTATCAGAAGATGACAACACAATGATTAGTTATGAAGCAGTTGTTACTAACTCTTTTAACAGTCCAGCCGACACTTCATCTTCCTCATTTGTCTATTAATACATTTTTCTGTTCTTTGTAAGAAGTTAATGAAACAGAGATTGACTTGGAAGTTTGTATACATCACACATCCAATCTCCAATATCTTGTACAGAATTATTTTATAATACAACCTTACAGTTACAGTTCTAATCTTGTCTCCATTCTCTTCTTGTCTCATTGTACTCTGGTTTATCCTTCGGCCTCTATCATTTGATATACGCTTCTGTAATAACCTATTTAATCCGTAAAGTGTGGTTGTCCACTGGGTCTACTCCTGGGTTCTGGATCAGATTGTATTTTTTTACTTTAATTTTGTATTTCTTTTGATTCGTTTCTCGTTCTTTCTAAATGTTTGTGGAATACAACTGAAATTTGGTAATGTCCTTATCTGATGCATTTCCCAAAATTACCTATGTTGTATCGAGATCATATACAACCTGAGTACTTATCTGATCCTGCTATTTACTGGATACAGGGAAATATGTATTTTGGAGGGGTGGAAGTATCAAGTAACATGGTATCCAAAACACCTACGGGGTCTTCAAAATTGTATTTGTAGCTTTTTAGGTCAATAGTTCCGTTTGGGCTAGGATTAACATGTTAGCTTTTGTTCTTTTAATGTGCAGACTTATCATCCATTATATATGAAATGAAATCCTACATAGAATCTATAACAAGTTGAAGTGGGGATTTTTTCATAAATTTGTAATTCGAGTTATTAGTTATCCGTAATTTGATATTCAGATTAACAGTGTTGAGTTCCAACACTCTCCTTAGATGGCTTGGATGATGCTTGATATTCAAAATGTCTGTCCAGTTGCATATATACAATATTAATAATACAACTAGAAATCAGGCTTCTTGATATGGGATAATGACAAGATTTATGTATGGTAAGATCCTTTCTGGAACAATTTGGTATTGCATGGTTATGAAACTCTGCTTGTAGCTATGACTGGAAAACATGGTTGCTTTGACAAACCTTGTTGCTTCAATAATGTATAAACTGCAGTCTTGTGATTCTGAGCATTGTATCATTACCAAAATTCTGTCTTTTATCTTCATTTAGGTACATAACCTGTGTACAACTCACATATGTAATAATGACAGAGGAGTCTGTTCTAGTTCACATTGGAGCAGGCAATAGGACGCGTAAATCTTATACATTGGTTAGAATGGATAAACGAAGATGAAATGCATTTTATTATGTATCGGAAAAAAGGAATGCTTTAGCATCATGGTTACTGTTGTTATTCAATCTAATTATCACCTGTGAAAGCATATCAGGTGTTTATAACAGTTATCTTTTAAGAAATTTCATGATCTACGTTTTGTTTAATTCCTGTTCTAATACTTTAAAGGCCTAAAATTCAAGTATGAAGAATGTGCTTTTAAGAAATTCTAAAGATCAGCTAAATACATGCGACGATGGAATCTGTTCCTTCAGAGACACAAGTCAAGTGTTTTAATATGGTAGTGACTGTTCACTTGGAGCAAACAATATGACTTTTATTTCAAGTCACAAATGTTTCAGAATTTTAAGCGGGAAGAACAGTTGCATTTATGGAATCAAACGTAGCTACTGTTTGTATTTGGTTTCTTAAAATATTTATTATATAATCGTTCTCTTTTCTTTTTCAATTAAGAACAGTGCATTTTTTGAATCACCGACATTACAATGGCAGTTTTTGTTGTGTGAATGATGCAGGAGACAAAATATGAGTATCTCTACAAATTTGAACAATACTTTGATAAGGTAACTATGAGGTAGCCTAAAATCAGAATGATAAAATACTACTCCTTTTCTACATTTTTGTCTGGTGACAAGTAAAGTGTTTAGTCTGTTCTTTTGTCTCTGTAAATATATCAATTTTGGAATGCTCATCTTTTTGGCATTAAAAAAGTTCTGGGTTCCAAATGCTTATGTATAATTCTCGAAAATTGTGGAATGTTTGGAATATGGAATATACACTAACTTGTTATGTAAATTGAGCCACTATATATAGAAGAATTCATGATGAATCATCTTTGGCTGCAGGCTACTCATATTATTCTAGCAACAGATGCAGATAAGCCTGGCCAAGATCTTGCAGAAGAAATTGCTCGGCGTATTGGGCGTGAAAAGTATTTTTTACATTCTTTAACCTGCCTTCATCTATTTCTACAATTAATTGATTCATGAATATGATGCTTCATTCTTGTTTTTTTGTTTCTTACCATATTCTTTGTGTACTTTCTTAGGTGCTTGCGAGTTGTATGGCCTAGAAAAATGGGAGACAATCTATGCAATGATGCAAATGAGGTCTGCTGTTTTATTTAAAGAATTTATTTTTTGCTTATGTAATATGCAATTTGTCTTAGAGTAGGGAACAAATGGCTGACTTAAGAGGAATAGTGTAGATTTTTTTTGATATAACAGTGCTTTTCTTTTATTTGAATTATTGTGAATGTGTAGATCCTTTACATAAATGCATGTTACTGTTTTGATTAATGCAGAGATTGATATTTTCACATTTTTGCATGCCACTATCATGATTATGTAGAAACCCCTGTTTGCCCTGATTTCTGAAACTGTATGTTTTCGGACTGTTTTTGTGTATTTTGAATTTTTTTTGGTGTTTTTGCATGAATAAGGAAGGAATGCGATTTTTGCAAGAAATCTATATAAATTCAAAATAATTGAATATTGAAGCAGTAAACCTTGTAACTGGCTAATCTATGATTTTATTATTCATTTAAGATGATTACAATAGGAGATCTCTGTCATGCATACAAAATAATATAAAATATTGTTTCAAAACCCTGATTTGCTGCAAGCTGAAAATGACCTAGATCTGGTATGGCTGCAATAAATAACCCTTTCTCCCTCCTTCTGATGATCCCAAATGATGCAGGTGTATAGGCGCCCCAATTGAAATCGGCAGAGTAGTCAAAGAGAAGGCGTTTTGCTCTCAGCAAAAAGTACGCTCTTTCTGGTGAAGGTACGGCTTGGTACAACATTGTACGGACCATTGTAGTAGTAGCAATAAATACAGTACGGCTTGTAGTCTGAGTGCCCAATCTGAATAAAAGATGCGCCAATACTGAAGATCTCCTTCTGGACAATTTTCTGATCAAAATGCTAAAGATAGAAACCTCTGTGAAGCTCTATGATAACTTCTGTATAAAGTTATCTCTCTGCCTGGCAATAGATCGGTTGGTATTTCAGTCTCTGAATCACACACATTGAAGATTGCACATTCTCCAATGCAAATTGAATACTGGAACCTTTGGCTCTGTCTTCAAAGAAAATACTCAGCAAAAAGTTGACTTCAATCATGAATGGCTCGATTCCCAATGAGAAACCCTTATATTCTTCAAAAGTGTGATTTCCCCTAATTAGGGTTTCATTAATAAAAATTCGGATTTCTTTTAATTCTTTTTCCATAGTCCAAAATCACTTTTTTAATTATAAAATATAATTAAAAACGGCCCCCACTTCAATGATGGTCGCCCCCTTGAGTCAAAACCCTTAAGTTATAATATTAAATATTATAACTTTATAATATAGCTCCAAATAATTAATATTTAATTAAATCAATTAAATGTTAATCTCCCTCAAAAAATATCTGATTCTCGAACCGTTTGACGCTGGCGAACAAAGGGGTTATTCCTCACATGACCAGACCATATTGCTAAAAATCCCAGGGGTGCTCCTCTGAGTGCCAAATACCCTTAAAAAATAGCAACTCAGGGAAACGGTGTTCGAAAGAGCCCGAATGAAAGCCAACTGGAAAAATTCTGACAATCGAAGCCAAGCCAAGCTCCATCAAGACCCTCTATCCATCCTATTAGCCAACAAGGGTCGCATAATAGGCTAATCATCAGCTCTGAGAGATGTCAACTGGAAGGGGACATGACAGTCCGCCCCTCTTGAAATTGCTTGTCTTCAAGCAATCTCAACTCTGGATGCTGCAAAATATCCTCGCTCTCCCATGTAGCATCCTCCACTGGCAAATCTCTCCATTTTACCAAATATTCCCTAATAGTCCTCCTACGCAACGGTCTCTCTCTATACTCCAGGATAGACTCAGGTACTAAAATCAACTTTCCCTCATCATCTAAGGGAGGTAAAACTGCAGAAGGTACCACATGGTGTCCCAACGCCTTCTTGAGATGTGACACATGAAAAACATTGTGTACCCTGCTCTCTGCCGGAAGCTCTAGCTCATAAGCCACCTCTCCAACATGCTTCAAGATCCTGAAAGGACCATAATATCGTGGCTTAAGTTTCTCTGACCCACTCTTCCTAAGAGTAGACTGACGATAGGGCTGTAGCATAAGATAAACCATGTCACCCACATCAAAAGACCTCACTGTCCTCTTCTGATCTGCGTACTGCTTTTGCTGATTCTGTGCCTTGGCAATATTCTCTTTGAGAGCCCTCATAGTATCCTGACTCTCCTGCAACAAGTCTCCAACACTCGACACTCTACTGTCACTCAGTAGCAAATCCAGAAAACTCGACGCCTCATACCCGTACAACGCCATAAAAGGGGACATCTGAATGGTCATATGGAAGGTCGTGTTGTAGCAATACTCGCACAAATGAATCCACTTGACCCACGCCTTTTGCTGCCCTGCAATATAGTTACTGAGGTAACCTTCCACCCATTTATTCACTATCTCTGTCTGTCCATCAGTCTGCGGGTGGTAACTGGTGCTCGGTGTAAGCTCGGTCCCACAGAGTCTGAACACCTCCTGCTAGAAGTGACTCAAGAACCGACTATCCCTGTCGCTCACTATGCTTCGAGGCAACCCATGCACTCTGAATACCTCTCGAAAGAAGACCTCTGCTACTTGTGTAGCGGTGTAAGTGGTGGTAATCGGAAAGAAGTGGGCATACTTCGTTAACCAATCCACGACTACATATATGCAATCCCGTCCTTGGGCTTTAGGCAAGCCCGTAATGAAATCCATCGACAAGCATTCCCACTTCCTGTCAGGAATCGGAAGTGGCTGCAATAATCCTGTCGGGTACGTGTTCTCCTGCTTGTTCTGCTGACAAACAGAGCACTCACGCACATACTGAAGAACATCTGCCTTAAGTCCCTTCCATGTGAATCTCTCCCGAATCAATCTATAGGTTTTGAAATACCCGGGGTGTCCTGCAGTAGGTACATCATGAAAGGCTCGCATGATAATGTTCTTCACCTCTGATCCTGGGATCAAATAAACCGTGTTCTTGTAAATGATCAAGTCATTCACAAGCGTATATTTGGTATCAATCATCGATCCCTCAACAATGCTGGATGCCCATGTATCCTTGGCATACTCTGCCACAATCATATGTCCCCGATCCTCTGTAATGTGAACCATAAAACTCAAATAAGGCCTGCGTGAGAGAGCGTCGGCCACTACATTCTGGGTGTCCTTGATGAAATAGATGTCAAAGTCATATGCCTGCAATTTGCTCACCCACTTCTGCTGACGATCATTGAGGTCTCGCTGCCCCAAGAAATGCCTCAAGTTGTTGTGGTCAGTTTTGATGCAAAATTTGCTGCCAACAAGATATTGCCTAAATTTTGCCAAGGCATGCATTATAGCGAGCATCTCCTTATCGTAAATGCTGTAGATCCCCTCTGGCCCTCTGAGTTTACGGCTTTCATACACAATAGGGTGCTTGTCCTGCATAAGCACCGCTCCAATGCGCTCACATGAAGCATCGCACTGAAGCTCAAAAGGCTTCGAAAAATCTGGTAGTGCCAACACTGGGCACGTAGTCATCAACTCCTTAAACCTCACGAAACACTCTTGTGCCTCAGGAGTCCAACAAAATGCACCCTTTTTCAACAAATCTGTCATAGGGGCTACATGACGTGAATAACCATTCACAAATCTGCGATAAAACCCACACAAACCTAGAAATCCCCGCAGTTGTGTAAGATTCGTCGGAATAAAATAGTCTATGATAGCGCGGATCTTCTCAGGATCCATCCGCACTCCCTCTGCACTGATAATATGACCTAAGTATAACAATTCGGTCATCCCCAAATCACAGTTGGACTCCTTGGCGTACAAGGACTCCCTCTCCAAAATATTGAGCACGGTCTCCAGATGAGCCAAATGCTCCTGCCAAGTCCTGCTGTATATAAGAATGTCATCGAAGAAAACAAGTACAAATCTCCTCAGCAGTGAATGGAAGACTTTGTTCATGGTGGACTAAAATGTCGCTGGCGCATTAGTGAGCCCAAATGGCATCACCACAAACTCATAGTGTCCACAATGACAACGGAAAGCAGTCTTCTCAATGTCCTGCTCACGAACCCTGATCTGATGATATCTTGACCTTAAATCTATTTTCGTGAAGTAGCATGCACCATGGAGCTCATCAATAAGCTCATCGATATGAGGTATTGGATATCTGTTTTTAATAGTCCTCTTATTCAGGATTTTGTAGTCTATGCACATGCGGAGGGTGCCATCCTTCTTCACCAGAACAACTGAAGAAGCGAATGGTGATTTGCTAGGTCGAATGTGACCCATAACAAGTAACTCCTTGATCGTTTTCTCGATCTCATCTTTCAACTGCTTAGGATGCCGATAAGGAGTAATCATAACGGGCTAAGCGCCCTCCTCAAGCTCAATAATGTGCTCAATGCCCCTGTCGGGAGGTCTCCCTGGTGGAATATCACTGAATACCTTATCATGCTTGACTCTCAACTGCTGAATGTCAGGATGATACTCAATCTTCTGCTGTCCCTCTTGTATAGGTGCCAATGTGCACTCGGCAGCCCACTCTACCATGTTGTGTCGCACGAGCCTCTCCATCCGATGAAAAGAAATAGTTTTGATGTTGCTGTCCTGTATTGCCTTCAGAATATGTGTCTTCCCATCAACATCAAAACGAATCTCCATGTCCTTGAGACGAAGAGTGACTTCCTCAAGGGAATGAAGCCACTTCATGCCCAAGACTAAATCGATATCCCCCATGTTCACCACGTAATAATCATCCTTGAACTCATAGTTGTTCAAGCGCAAGGGGAGATCTCTAATCATCCGCTCACACTTAAGAGTGTAACCATCGGCCACCTTAACTCTAATGCCCTCGAACTCCTCGGTAATGAGTCCACGCTTCACAAATCTAGCATCAATAAAATTATGTGTGGCTCCTGTGTCAAGAAGGGTGATGACCCTCTGTCCTGCCAAAACTCCACGGAGTCTGAATGAACCCTCCTGTTGAATGCTAGATAGGCGTGCCTCCTGAATCTGAAGCTCTGACTCTGCCTCTACCTTAGGCTCTGAAGCCTTTGACTCTGACTCCTCAGAACTCTCCTGCTGTTCGGAATTTTTTGATTCCGAATCTTCATAATAAGCCCACATCACTCGATTTGCTTTGCCCTTAGGCCTCAAAGGACAATCGTGATTGGCATCATAGGGACCTTTGCAGTAGAAGCAAAGCTTCTTCTTGCGTAGATCGTTAAGAGCCTCTCGATCCAAAGGTGGTGCTGCTGGTTTGCCCTTTGAATCATTCTTAAAATCTGATTTATCTTTGTTAAAATCTGATTTCTCTCTATTTTTGTTGAAGCCCTTATTGTCCCTGTATGAAGAAGTACCTCTGGAATTGAATTTATTGGATGGGGCTGCCAACTCCATATTACGCGCCTTCTTCATAGCTACCTGTAACAAAGGAGGATCAAAGGCTTTGATCCAACCTGTCAATGGTTCGGATAGGCCCTCAATGAAAAGAACTATCAATCTACGCTCTGAAATGTTTGGCATCGTGACTGCCAACCGCTGAAATTCCCCAATGGACTCCAAGTTGCCTGTTTGTTTCAACTGTGCCAAATCTCGAAAGTAAACCTCTGGATCTTTCTTGTCAAACCTCTCAACCAACCTATCCACGAACCCCTGGTACTCTGTCACCTGATTATGCTGAAGTGTTACCATACCATGGTACCACCAATCATGTGCTACTCCCTCCAAGTGCAAAGCGGTGTATTTGATAGCTTCTATCTCTGTCATTGGCCTCAATGCCAAAAATGTGTCAAGTTTATAAATCCAACCTTGAGCTGTCATCTTACCACTACCGTCAAAAGTAGTCAAAGAAAGCTTGTCTGTAGCCTTCTTCAACTCACTTTGCTGACCTCTAGGCCTCCTGTCTTGTCTAAGTGACCTGTAATGCTCTCTCCTCTAATTTACAAAACGATCAAAGGACATCCTCTCCCGAACCTGAGGAGCTAATAATTCCTACTCATCATTTGCAGCCATAAGCGTATCTGCAAATAGGGGGTCTCCTGCCGCCTCCTCTGCTGGAGCTTCTTCTGGTTCCTCCTGAACAAATGTAGGACGTGTAGGCCTATCAGCTGTTCTGGAATGGGTCAGCTGTGGTCTCTGATTAACTGTAGCACTCCTGTTATCCCCTTGTTCTCCATTCTGTCTAACAGGTGGGTTCATCCTTTCTACCATAGTAGTAAGTGCCTGTAATGCCTGCGCCATATGCTGCTGCCCTGTAACCATAGCACGGAAGAAGTCTCTGGTATCCTGATCCTCATCATTCCTGTGGCCCCTGGGTGGGCTACCCTCACGCCTGTCACCCATGGTGACCGGTTGTTGTTCTAAACCTTGGTCGCCTTCAAGCAAGGCTCTCCTGCGTGTGTAATACCTGTGTGGTCCTAACTCTTGTGGCTGCATAAGATTGCTAAACCCTCAAGATGACAGGAATTTAGCTCTGATACCACTGTAGAAACCCTTGTTTGCCCTGATTTCTGAAATTGTATGTTTTCGGACTGTTTTTGTGTATTTTGATTTTTTTGGTGTTTTTGCATGAATAAGGAAGGAATGCGATTTTTGCAAGAAATCTATATAAATTCAAAATAATTGAATACTGAAGCAATAAACCTTGTAACTGGCTAATCTATGATTTTATTATTCATTTCAGATGATTACAATAGGAGATCTCTGTCATGCATACAAAATAATATAAAATATTGTTTCAAAAACTTGATTTGCTACAAGCTGAAAATGACCTAGATCTGGTACGGCTGCAATAAATAACCTTTTCTCCCTCCTGATGATCCCAAATGATGCCAGGTGTATAGGCGCCCCAATTGAAATCGACAGACTGGTCAAAGAGAAGGCGTTTTGCTTCCAACAGAAAGTATGCTCTTTTTGGTGAAGGTACGGCCTGGTACATCACTGTACGTACCACTGTAGCAGCATCAATAAATACAGTACGCCCTGTAGTCTGAGTGCCCAATTTGAATAAAAGATGCGCCAATACTGAAGATCTCTTTCTGGACAATTTTATGACCAAAACGCTAAAGATAGAAACCTCTATGAAGCTCTATGATAACCTCTGTATAAAGTTCTCTCTGCCTAGCAATAGATCGGCTGGTATTTCACAGCCTCTGAATCACACACACTGAAGATTGCACGTTCTCCAATGCAAATTGAATATTGGAACCCTTGGCTCTGTCTTCAAAGAAAATACTCAGCAAAAAATTGATTTCAATCATGAATGGCTCGATTCTCAATGAGAAACCCTTATATTCTTTAAAAGTGCGATTTCCCTTAATTAGGGTTTCATTAATAAAAATTCGGATTTCTTTTAATTCTTTTTCCATAGTCCAAAATCATATTTTTAATTATAAAATATAATTAAAAACGGCCCCCACTTCAATGATGGTCGCCCCCTTGAGTCAAAACCCTTAAGTTATAATATTAAATATTATAACTTTATAATATAGCTCCAAATAATTAATATTTAATTAAATCAATTAAATATTAATATCTCCCTAAAAAAATATCTGATTCTTGAACCATCTGAAGCTGGCGAACAAAGGGGTGATTCCTCAATTGCCCAGACCATACTGCTAAAAATCGCAGGGGTGCTCCGTTGAGTGCCAAATAAATGGTGTCCGAAAGAGCCCGAACGAAGGCCAACTGGAAAAATTCTGACAGTCGAAGCCAAGCCAAGCTCCATCAAGACCCTCTATCCATCCTATCAGCCTACGAGGGTCGCATAATAGGCTAATCATCAGCGCTGAGAGATGTCAACTGGAAGGGGACATGACAGATTAATACATGGATCGATATATGTTTTGCATTCTTTTAAATGAAGTGTATATGTTACCTTTTATAATGAATCTTATCGGATTGTCTTCTTAATTATTCTCTTACCTCTTTTGTTGAGCTCGCTTTATTTTCAAAATATGGTCCTTCTTGGACAATGTTCAAGTCTCTTAACCTATCCACGGCTTCCACTTGTCGTTTTTTGGCCAGCCCAAATAAGTTTGGCTGTGTCGGCCCTGTTTTCTTCAATTTTTTTTTTACTTTAAAGGTTTTTTGCTTAAAAAAAGGCCCAGAAACCATAGATAGTATATAATATTAACATTTTATATTACTTTATTAATGTTTTTCGTTGCATTTGTCAATTTTGCATATTTCTAAAACTATGCTCATATATATATGTATATGTATATATTCTAGGGCGGGATTTTCCAAACTTCTTCAAAAATTCCATATTTTTGGTCCTTCCGAACGGATCTAATTTTCCGAACTTGGTAACTATGATTATAACCAGCTACAATAGACAAGAACTAGGGGAAGAAGATCCTCGACTATGAAAGTAACTAAACATAAACACACATCAAAATCTATAGACAAAGCAAGAGAGGGTAAACTAAAAATGATTATAATCTCCAAACCTCAACAACCAAGTACAATTAACTAAGTGAAGGAAGGTTTCACCAATAAAGCAATGAAGCATGGAGGTGAGGAAGCCCAAAATAGGTGATTAAGAATGAAAAACAATGTTGTCACATGTTTGCAGCAAGGCTTGGGATAAGAGAATCACTGATATTATTTTTGACCATTGCTAAATCTCCAATGCAAGACCTAGCAATGCCCACCATAGAGTGGTCGGGGCTAGGGGGGGCAGAACTAGACAATCCTGGAAGGAAGCAAGGTACTCTTCCCTAAAACCTCTCCCAACATCCCCAAGGTCGAGGAACACTTGGTGGTAGATAAGAGATTGGCAATAAGCGTGTGTTTTAGAGACCTTGGTTGTAAGCTAGGGGTTAGAAGGCCCCTAATGCTTTGACGAAGTTGATCCATGATGCCTAGAATGAGAATAAGAAGGCCCCTAATGCTTTGACGAAGTGGATCCATGATGCCTAGAATGAGAATAAAAAGGCCCCTAATGCTTTGATGAAGTCGATCCATGATGCCTATAATGAGAATAAGAACGCTGGGGTGCCCTACCAGTGGTATGCAAGGATAAAAGTTGTCTCATTGCTTTCCCCCCTTTGTATGCAAATCGTCAACATCCAAAGGGCACTTAGTGCCCGCAAGCATTGTGATGATGGGTTGAAAGTAGGTAATCAACCAAATAGCTCCAGGGTTTCATTGTAAGGTCATACAACTAAAAGTAACATCCTCTATAAGGAAGAGGGCCAAACGTCTTTTATTAAGGTAGAACAAAGAGGCGGATAAAGATCTGAGTCTCGAAACAGATAATGATAACTCCCTCAAATCTCAATCATATGTACACCTCAAAATAAAGTGCTTCTCGATCTCCACCTCCTAGAGGGAACAAACACGTCCTCTGACAACATTGAATAAGGCGATCCACATCTTGTAACTAATAGGAGCAAAACCTCAACTAGCCAAGTGATATCCTTAAGCCCTTTGACAAAGGGTGCTAGAGAGAGATAGGCTGAACAATAGTGTCATCCATTACTTCTAAGAAGTGCTTAGCATAGAAGTCCCTCTTTGGATTGAGAGGTTGAGAAGATTTCAGGTGACTTGAATGTAATTTTGGTATATGTCCTATTTGAAAACTCTATTGACCACTTCCTTTGAGGGAAGAAGATGCAAAGGAAGATCCAAGGAGTATTTATAAAGAGGGAGTTGATCGATAGATATACAAATCAATTGAAGATGCATATTGATCTCAACATACCAACTACGTTGAATCCCTTTGAGACCCAAGGGAGTGCGTAGATAACTAGAACAAACTACCAAATATGGGTATCTCTCACAACTAGAGGTTGTATTGCCTAAGGATATGAGGTCATGAATGTATAAATTAATCCTGATGTAATGTCTCCCTTTTTGGCATAACTTGCTTATGGACCCTTAACTTGGTTTTGTTCCCACAAGGCTAAGGGAAAGAAAGAGAAGGGAACTATGAGGGGCCTATTCAAAGAGTAAAAAGGTGAAAAGTACTCAAGTATTCTAATTGTCAGTTGAGATATGGAAAAAATGCTTTTTATTTAATTTTCACTTAAGTTGAGACCTTTTTAGGGTCATAGGCACTTAAGGCTTAAAAGTGAATTTTATAAGGAAGTTTTATATAATATTTTTTTTAAATAAAAAAGTAAACTCTCTCTCCTTATTTTGGGTGCCACACTTAGAGGAGAGATATAAAAGAAAATGAAAGGCTGACTTGAAAAGGTTATGCTTATTTGGATATTGAATTTTATGATCAAGTATGTCAAGCTTGAACAAGTGACTTGAGGATGAAACCCTTCAAGTGCACAAAGGAGTTTGGGGATGAAAACCTCTATTTTTTCACATTTGTGCTTCAGATTTGCATGATTGCATGCAATTGATTCTACAAAGGTGTTTTATAACACCACCTTGTTCAAAGGCAAAGTGAATACTTTGGAGAGCTATTTGCATTGATTTTTCATTGTTTGGTTGCATAATTGAGTTCCATTTTCAGGTTTGAAGGAACTTAGGGCTGTTACTAGGGTTTTTGGAACTTAGGGACAACTTTTGAGGGACTTCCCAAGGAGGAAAAATTTCGAATCTAATTTTTTTTGATTACTACTATTTTTGTGATTATTTTGAGCCAACTTTTGCATTGAAATTCCAAGTATTCTGGCAGATACAAATTTTTGAAGTTTCAGCTGATTAAGACAAATAATAAATTATTGAGGGCTCAAAATAAGGTAACTAATTCAGAAAACTATTTGCATGATGTCCTTAGTGGAGAGATTCACTTGGACAGATTTTTGGAGTGTATTTGGGCTCTAGTTTTGAAGGAAATAATTTAGTTTATATTCTGAAAATTATTTGAATATTGTTTCAAGTGGGGCAAAGTGAATTGGGGAACTTGGAGACCTTGTTGAGGGAATAAAACAAGGGTTTGAATTTCAGGTTTATACTCCTATTTTTTTTTGCATGCAACGACTTGGTTGGAGGGGGTAATTTGACCATTGACAACCTTAATTCGTTCTTTGGAAGCCTTAATAAATTGCAAGAATTTTTGGCATATTCCTCGTGAGTTTGTGCAAGGGATTCAACGCTGATTGGAAGGGAAAACATAGCTGTAACAAGATCCTATTTTTTCAAATTATTGCAAGTTATTGCAAGGAGTTTCCAGGCACATTGACATTCCATATTGCCACAAAAAGAGGCATTATATTGTATTTGCATATTCAGTAATTATTGGAGTTATTATGAAGTGTTATTGCTTGAAAATTGAGATATCTATTGCTACAAGGGTTTGCTGGTTTTTAGTGCAACATTCATATTATTTTCAGTTTGGCATAAGGGTTTGTTGGAAATCCCCAAATTGTCTTAATTGTCCCATTTGGGGACATTACACTTGAAGACATGAACAAGGCGAAGGCATTGACCAAAAATTTTGGCTTGGAAAATATGTAGGGGATCGGTCCATATACAACAAATCATACGTTGAAACATGAAAAATTAAACCATTTCAATATGTTCTCACTCACTAGATTCTAGACTAGGTCCCCAAACCTATAAGCAATAAAGAACTACGGGTTTACTTATTACACTGAGGACAAGCATTTTTGAATGGATATAGTGAAAATGCATTTGAAAGCATTGCCACACCGAAACATAATTTGAGGAATACCACTTATAAAGTTGTGATTGTGAGGCAATAATTAGGTTAAAAGCTGGCCCAATAATTTGCAAACCTAAGTAGGTATAAGCTGTCATGATCTCCATAGGTTTCCATTTGCAAAGGAACTGAATTATAGAAAGAGCATCCCTAGAGGTGTTGAAGAACATGACCTTTGTTTTACTAAGGTCAACAATTGGTCGAAACATCTCACAAAAGTCACCATGAGCATCAAGCTTTCTTTGTACGCTGTTAGGAGAGTGACAAGACCATACCATCAACAAAAAGTAGTACGAAAATTAGAATATGATCTAACAGAACCATCATAGTCATGGGTATGTTGCCGAAAAACATCCTCAAGTTCATCTATGTAATTATTGAAGAGTGTTGGAAAGAGAGGGCACCCATGCTTGACTCTAGTTGTGCTCTTAAAGAAGTTAGATAAACAATGGGGAGTCAAAATTGGCCAATACCTATCTCATTGAGTTCTTAATGGCGATAATGAAGGAAACATAATTAGCAATATAGTGGAAGTTTTGGAAAATTAGGTTCCTTATAACTGAGTCAAAGGCCTTCCTAAAGAATACAAAAACAAAAGATTTTAGAGAGCTGTTGATTAGTCTCAATAATTGCTCAAAGAGTAAAAATATGGTAAATAGCCTAGAAGTCTCTCATGAAGCTTGCATGCTCCTCTCTAAGAATGCCACTCTTCATATGCTCAGAAAGCTTCATGTCCATTATATTTTGGCATAAAGCTTGGCAAATATATGGCTAATCATGATAGTAGTGTAATTATCCAAGTGAACAAATTCACTAAATAGCTCTGCCATAGAGAAGGTAAGCAAATCCACACCATATTTGAGGAATGGTGCTTAAATGTCACAATTAGCTTTTTTGTTAGTACACAAGTTTCAAATAGTTCTCCCATTATCGTTTGAAGAAATAAAAGACAAGGAAAAGAGGAGACTTGGATGATAGGTTGACTTGGTATATCATAAAAATAACTTGTATAGGACACCCAAACCTGTATGTCAATGTCTAAAGTGGGGGTTTTCCTCGTGAGGAGAGTATGCCAAAATGCTTTTGGACAATGAAGAAGGGCATCAAGGAGCTCATTTTGCCAGGTTGCATGAAACTCATGTTTCGTTCACTGAAGGACGCAATTAAAGTCTCTTAGAATGGAGGGTATGGAGGTAGGAACAAGACAAAACATAATTTCGATGCATAGATTTCCAATTTTCATTGTAGTTATAAATTAAAGTCTCTTAGAATGGAGGGTATGGAGTTAGGAACAAGACAAAACATAATTTCGACGCATAGATTTCCAATTTTCATTGTAGTAATAATTCATACGACACTAGCCATGGGACAAGGAGGTGTAGGATGATGAACGATGTTTGGAAATGAGTTTAGGAACACTTCCCAAAGGGCATGGGATACATTTTTTTTCTTGGTTGCAATAGAGATAGCATAGAAATCAAACATAAGAGACAAAAGGTGGGCAAAATATACAATGGTATGCAAAGCCTTAAAGTGAATCAGGGTGTGGATATTGAAGGACCCACCAATATATAGCAATTGATGAATGTTGGCTTGAGTATGGTATTTTATAGTCCTGATGGGAGAGGACACTGATCACAACCACTATATAGAGGGAGAGGGAATTGAGGCTTTGCGATTGCTCTAATACATAGGGCCTCCCCCGATCCGCTTGTTATCCCTATCCCTACTCTATATGCTATTGGGGTTGGTACAGTGAGGCCAAGGGCATAGATATAAATAGAGGTATATATAGATAGGATGCCTCTATGAGATAGATATATAGGGGCAATTTATAGGGGTTTTCTTGGCGCTATCTTATACGGGGGATCGAGTGGCCGCTGGAGAGTGTAGGGGGGCGGGGAGGGAATCTTGTTTGTGGATTTCTCTTTTGTCCTTGCTGACTGGATGAATGAAGCCCTTTTTGCTCTAGTTGGGAGGCAAGTTATGTAATGTCCCCATTTCACGTCACACATGAGAAGGTTTGAAGACCTTTAGTCTATTTCCCCATAGACTAAAGAGTTCCTTATAGGGGGTTGTATTTTATTAATTATTTAATTATTTGCCCGAACAGTGATTTTAATCATTTATTGTTTTAAGGCAATTAATTATTTAATTAATAAAATATGTTGAAGATTTGATTGGTCGGCTTTAAGTGATCAAATGAGAAAAAAGATTTAAGAAAGTCAGCAAGGTTGTGTTTAATGAATTTATACTCTTCCCAATTGATTTGCCCCACTTGGAAGGGTATATTTGCTAGTTGGTGGACTCTTCTTGCGCATGTACGAATTCAGATTATTGCTTTTCATGCTTGAAGGGAACTATTGGGATGCATGCCTAATGGTAATTGTTCTTGTGCTCTATCTACAAAGGTGTCTTTTGACGCCACCTTGCAAAGGAATTATTTGTTGATTCCCTATGAGTCGAGCGTCTTGCTTTGGGAGGTCTAGCATAGGGTCTTTGAGCTTGTTTTGATGTGACATGCTTTGACAATTTTATGGTAATTATTCCAGGTGTGGCAACTTGCACTGGGAGTGGTTTGCTTGTGATTTTGGGGTCAAAAAGGCTAAGCAAATATTCTGAAATTTATTGCTTGCTAGCATTGGGGTTTTGAGGTGGTTTGTGGATGTTTTGAGGCTTCAAATTGATACAAAGGTTTTTAATAATTTTCAGATTATTCTTTGATGAAATTTGATGCTTTTGAGGGTTGTTTCTATTAGTGGAAGGCTGGAAATTAACCTCATAATTTTTTGGTATATTTCTTTAGCTTGGGCGACTTGCCTTGAGGGCTTGCAGGGGTCATTTCTTGGTTCAATAAGTTCGCTGTAATATTTTTAATATTTTTCTAATTATTGTGGCTATTTATGATAAGGGTTTGAAGTGGAAATTCAGTCAAAAAACAAGTGCAAGCATGGGAGAAAAGTCAAAATTTTAGGATCATTTGCAAGTAGCAGTTGGGCTTCAGAAAAATAAGGAAAAAGGTACATATTTGTGTTTTCAGCTTGTTAATTATGTTGGCATATTTTATGGTGATTTGTGAGTCAATTGGTTGCTAGAAATTGCTTACAACACCATTGAAGTGTGGCGCCTAGGGTTTGAAGGGCAGAATTTATAATTGGATAAATTGTTGGGAATTAGGGTTGGCTGAATTTATTCATTTCAGAGTTCAGTTTGTTGTGGATTTGAGTTATAAACAATTTTGCATCCAAATATCCTCTTTTGGGATATTACAGTGGTATCAAAGCCATCTTTCTTGCCATCTTGTGAGGTTGTAATTGATGCAATTAGGTAAAGAGACTTTGTTTTATTAGAGAAGGGAAAAGACCATGGATGATCAAGAGCCTAAAGAGTTTTTCATAGAACAGGCGATGTTTTTACAGGGTTTGATTAGGGAGATTCACAGGGATTTTCAGCATACTTTGGGAATGCAATTTGCAGATGTGTTGAGGGCCACACAAAAAAGAAAGGAAAATCATTATTCAGGTGAGGGTAGTTCGAATGGCCATGAGAGGGTTTCTGTTGACCCCCCTCATAAATTCTTCAAGGGCACGTTTTTGCAAAAGGAACCAATTGTAGAGGTAGAGGCATCAAGGGATAATCCCTATGAAATTCGGCAAAGGGAGTATGCAGCCTTGAATTATGAGACACAAGCTCTTCTATCTTTTCAGGACTATTGTGAGATGAAAGAGGGATCCAAGCCAAGGGTTCATAATATGCAACCCTGTAGAGATTTTCAACAAAGGTTGGGTAAGATCTCCCTTCCTATTTTTGATGGTACTGATAAAATTCTTGTGAGATCATGGTTGCAGAAATTGGAAACATATTTATCTCTTAATCCTATGTATGAAGAAGAAGCTCTAAAATTCGTCACCTTACATTTGGTGGGTATTGCTCATGAGTGGTGGTTTCATGGCCTTATCACACAAGGTCATGGGTCTATTACTACTTTGGAGGAGTTTAGTAAAAGGATTATGGAGAGTTTTGATAAGAGGGATCCGGAAGTTCATTTTTGTGAGTTGGCCCAACTCAAGCAAACACATGATGTGGAAAGGTATGTTACTGATTTTCAAGGTGTTTCAGTTATGGTTTCAGATGTTAGTGAGAGAAGATTGGTTGTTCTATTTGTTGAAGGATTGATTTAACCTTTGAGGGGTTTGATCAAGGCTTTTAATCCTCTTTCATTGCAAGATGCCATCACTAAGACATTGGATTTAGAGTTTTTAGCTTACAGGGGCCCTGAAGGGTCAAAAGGGCAATCAAGGGCAGCCACCTATTTGCTGCCAAAAGGGGCAAATAGTGGACAGCCAAGGTCTGATTTTTATGGGCAGTCTATGCCACCACATGTGCAACCTAGAATGCCACCTATTGGGCAGCAAAAGAAGGCTTTCTCACCTTATGTGCCACCTCATAGATTGCAGCCCCCTAGCGGCAAGATGAAGGATGAGAGGGATGAGTTAAAGATGAAGGGACTATGTTTCACTTGCAAGGACCCATGGACCAAGGGCCATCGATGCATGGGCAAGGGACATATCCACTACATTGAGGTAATTGATAATGATTTTGATTTTGATATTGTTGATACTAATATTGAACAAATTGAGGATGTTGATGAACATGTGAATGAGGACACACAAGAGTTGGTTGAGGAGCCCCTAAGTATTATACTTTTCGTGTGAGAGGAGTACTAAAAGGGCACAAGGTCACTATTTTGGTTGATAGTGGGGCCACTCATAATTTCATTGGTAAGAACTTGGTGACAAAACTAAATCTTGAAGAAGAGGAGTTCCAAGGTTTTAAGGTCACTATAGCGGATGGATTTGCTCTCCCTTGTACCAAAAAGATTGCCAATCTCACTATTTCTTTAGGAGGATATGAGGTATGTGATGATTTCTATATAATTGATATAGGGGATATGGATCTTGTGCTTGGAATCCAATGGTTGCATTTCTGGGGGGAATTCTCCCTCAACTACGAAGATTTGACTCTCAAATTCAAGGTGGGTGATAAGGAAACAATTATTCAAGGTTTGGTTAATGCCTCCCCTCATAGAAATCTTGCATGTTGCAAGAGAAGCTAGAAATCAATTCTATGTCTTTTATATCAGCCAATTGGAAAGAATTGATTGTCATGGAATATGCTAAAAACAAATTTGCTAGTGACTTGATTGAAGGTAAAATTGTTGATGAAAAATTCAGATTGATGAATGGGCTTATCCTCTACGAAAATAGAGTCTTTTTGGTGCATGAATCTAAGGTGAAGAGCACTATCTTAAGGGCTGCCCATGACACTCCTTTAGCTGGCCGCCAAGGGTATTTCAAGACCTACAAACTTGTGAGAGAAAGGTTCTTTGGAAGGGCTTGAAGAAAGAGGTGCTTAATTACATTTGGGAATGCTTAGTTTGCCAAAGAAACAAGAGTGAAAATACTTTTCCAGCTGGTTTATTGTAGCCATTTTCTATTCCCTCACAAAAATGGGAAAGTATTTCCATGGATTTCATTACAAGTTTGCCTATGGTGCAAGGTAACAATTGTTTATATGTTGTGGTTGATAGACTCACAAAATTTGCTCATTTCTATCCACTTTCAGCTAAGTACAATGCTCCTATGATTGTTGATATATTTTTCAAAGAAGTTTTCAAATTAAATGGGCTGCCTAAAAATATTGTAAGTGATAGGGACAACAGGGTTATGAGTTCTTTTTGGCAAGAATTTTTCCGTTTGACAGGTACTGAGCTTACTCCTAGCATTAGCTATCATCCCCAAACCATGGACAAACGGAAAATGTGAATAAGTGGTTGGAAGGTTATTTGAAGAATTATGTTTTAGGGCAACAATCTGCATGGATAAAATGGTTGCATATGGTGGAACATTGTTACAATACTACCTTTCACATGTCTATAGGTATGACTCCCTTCAAAACGCTTTATGGTTATGATGCTTTGTCCTTCATTGATTTGCTTATTTGCTTCTAACGGATAGTAGAGTGTTGGGAGCTAAGAATTTGGTACAACAAGGATATGATATCATGAAAGCATTGAAAGAGAACGTACAACATGCCCAAAATCAACAAAAATTGTATGCGGATCAGCAAAGAATTGAGAGGTCATTTGAAGTAGGCGAGTGGTGTTTTTGAGATTGCAACTTTATAGGCAAACATCCCTCAAACAAAGTGGCTCAGAAAAATTAAAACCACGATTTTATGGACTTTACAGAGTGAGAAGCAAGGTAGGTGAAGTAGCCTATGAGTTTGAGCTTCCGGAAAATGGTGAGATTCACAATGTATTTCATGTCTCTTGTCTTAAGAAGGTTCTTGGGAAACATATTTCTACTTCTTTAAAGCTGCCCTCTTTGGATGATGAAGGGAAATTGATCTTGATTTCGGAAACTATCATTGAAGTTCATGAAAAGAAACTAAGGAACGGAAGTATCAAAGAATATTTGGTTAGATGGAAATACTTGCCACTTGAGGATGCCACATGGGAAAATGAGGACATCTTGGAGCATCCTAGCTTGAAATTGCTTGTGGGCAAGGAATTGTGGGAAGGGGAGACTGTGATGTCCCCATTTTCACATCACACATGAGAAGGTTTGAAGACCTTTAATATATTTCCCCATAGACTAAAGAGTTCCTTTTAGGGGGTTGTATTTTATTAATTATTTAATTATTTGCCCGAATAATGATTTTAATGATTTGTTGTTTTAAGGCAATTAATTATTTAATTAATAGAATATGTTGAAAGTTTGATTGGTCGGCTTTAAGTGATCAAATGAGAAAGTAGATTTAATAAAATCGGCAAAAGGTTGGGTTTAATGAATCTATACTCTCCCCAAGTGATTCGCCCCACTTGGAAGGGCATATTTACTAGTTGGTGGACTCTTTTTGCGCATGTGTTAATTCAGATTATTGCTCTTCATGCTTGAAGGGAACTATTGGGATGTATGCCTAATAGTAATTGTTTTTGTGCTCTATCTACAAAAGTGTCTTTTGACGTCACCTTGCAAAGGAACTATTTGTTGATGCCTGATGAGCCTAGCAACTTGCTTTGGGAGGTCTAGCACAGGGTTTTCGAGCTTGTTTTGATGTGACATGCTTTGACAATTTTCTGGTAATTATTCCAGGTGTGGTGACTTGCATTGGGAGTGGTTTGCATGTAATTTTGGGGTCAAAAAGGCCAAACAAATATTTTGAAATTTATTGCTAATTTTCTGCTTGCTAGCATTGGGGTATTGAGGTGGTTTGTGGATGTTTTGAGGCTCCAAATTGATACAAAGGTTCTTAATAATTTTCAGATTATGATTTGATGAAATATGATGCTTTTGAGGGTTGTTTCTATTAGTGGAACGCTGGAAATTAACCTCATAATTTTTTGGTATTTTTTCTTGGCTTGAGCGACTTGGGCGACTTGCCTTGACGGTTTGCAAGGGTCATTTCTTGGTTCAATAAGTTTGCTATAATTTTTTTAATATCTTTTTGATTATTGTGGCTATTTATGACAAGGGTTTGAAGTGAAAATTTAGTCAAAAAGCAAGTGCAAGTGTGGGAGAAAATTCAGAATTTTAGGATCATTTGCAAGCGGCAATTGGGCCTCAAAAAAATAAGGAAAAAAGTACATATTTGTGTTTTCAGCTTGTTAAATATTTTGGCATATTTTGTGGTGATTTGTGAGTCATTTGGTTGCTGAAAATTGCCTACAACACCATTGAAGTGTGGTGCCTAGGGTTTGAAGGGCATAATTTATAATTGGATGTATTGTTGGGAACTAGGGTTGGCTGAATTTATCCATTTCAGATTTCGGTTTTTTGTGGATTTAAGATATAAAGAATTTTGCATCCAAATATCCTCTTTTGGGATATTACAAATTATATATATATGTATATATAGGGGCGACATCCATGCCATAGGCTATAGAGATAGGGTTGGCCGAGGGCCGACATGAAGGCAAGGACTAAGAAATTGTGTGAATAGTGAATAAAAAATGCATGATCAAAAAAGGGAACATAAATAGAGACAAGAAAATTTTGAATGTGGGTAAACAAATATTTTCTAGCAGTAGCGGGAGAACAAGTAAATCTATTTGGATCTTAAAAACATTAAAGTATTAATTAGCTTTTAGTTAAACATTAACTAATGGTTGGTTGCAACCTTCCCAATTGATGTAACTTTTTTTTTGCTTAGTAAAGGACAGACACATGCAAGTGTGTAAGTGTTATGCATTTCATTTCTCTTCATGCTTTCAGTGTTTATATATGCTAACATTGGTAGCAGAGCCACTGTTCGAGGAAGGCCTAGGAGAAGGGTTTGAACAAGTAGAGTTCGAAGAAGCCCTAGTCAAGTACGAATTGTGGAAGAGACAGAAGCCACGCTACAAGGAGGACAATGAATGAAATAATGCAGACATGAGGGTTATCAACTGTGATTTGAAGAGGCGGATTGTGAGGATAAGCCTAAATAGGAAGGTTGGAGACCATAACATTTTCTAGTTTTGAGGGATGCCATTGCAGAGACAAACACTATATTTCCATAGAAAATGAAGTGTTTGTCGTTGTTAGATCATGAGGATTGAACAAACAAGCACGAGTTTCAGAGTTTGATGATGTTTTGATTTAAACATGATTGTTGGCACTAGGTGTCATGACTTGTAGTTTTGCTAGGGCATGCATGTAATGTTCCCAAATGGGACGATTTAACTAAAAAGAGACTTCCCCCAAACTCCACAAATTCTGAAATTTTGAAATTAAAAATCAGCAAACCCAAGCTGTTGCAATTGCACCTCCAAACTGAAAATTAACTCTAATTCACCTTGAAATAAATACCAAGTAAATACCTTGTGAATTTGGCCACTAATGGCTCTTGTCGCAATAAAGAAAGACCCTGAAATGAATGTTTCAACCCTCCAAACCCTAGCGCGACACTAGCTGAATTGAAGTTCTTTCCCACTTTAATACCTGCTCAAGCTTAGTTTAATCCAATTGCCAAAACTCAAAAAATTACTGCAATAATTGATTCAGAAAGAAACCCTTGCAAATCTTCCCTCAACAAATATTATTTACCACAAATAGATGAAAACTTTAAAAATTCATAACTCCCTCAATATTTAGAACTATGATGCAAACATGAGTTCAAACTAATCATAAATATAATGAATATCAAATAAAAATAATTTCAGAATTTTCTTTCCATGGAAAGGTCACCAAAAATTGCTCCAAAATTTTGAAAACCCTAGTTTCCTGTCAAAAATGATTAAATAATAATATGAAAATTATTATTTAATTTTCTATCAATTTAGGGCTTCAAACCTTCCACAAATCTTCTTCAAAACACCTCGCCAATATGCAAAAAATTAGCAAATAATTTCAGAATAATATTTTGCACAAATAGACCCTAAAAGGGGCCTTCAAACCCGTAATCAAGCTTCCAAAATAGTTCGCTCCACTTGTAAAATTAGCGCAAATATTAATCAGAAATAATATGCAATAAATGAGCCTCAAAAACTTCACCAAAACCTCACAATAGCTCCTTAAGGCAAATTGCCCCACTCTAGGGCAAGTAACAAGATCTCCTTTCGCAAAGGTGGCGTCAAAAGACATATTTTGTAGTATGACCAACACCAAAACAATGAACACCGATTGGGCATGCATCCCAATAGTTTCTTCAAGCATGAAGAAATAATTATCAAATTCAACATGTCTTCAATTGTGATCTTCACCTTCTATTTGTACCTTCAAAAGGGGGGCCAACTACCTTGGGGAGGAAAATAGTTCATAAGTCTCACTTGCCCTTTTTAGAATATCTTTTCCTTTATTTGCTTTAGCTCCTAAGCTGACGGTCCTTTTAATTTCACTTTAGGCCTTTTTGAATTAATTAAATAACTTGTCTTAATAAAATAAATTAGTAATTATAATTGATTTTTGGCAAATTAAATAATAGTCTTCAAATAATTAATTAAATTGCTCTAATAATTAAAGTGATAAAAATCATTTTTCAAGCAATTTATTAATTATAAAGCCCCTTAGAATAATCATTAATGATTAAAACCACTTTTCCAGTAATTCGAATAATTATCCGAGATAGTTCTATTTTAATAATTAATTAATTGCCTTATATTTTTGAATGATTAAAATCATCATTCGATCAATTTTATTAATTATTAAAATTATATGAAAAGGGGACATCACAATGCACCATCTGTTGAAAGAAGGATAGCAAAACATGAGAAGGCAAAAGATAAAGTTGCGAATATCAAAGTGTGAGAAAAAAAATGCAAACTTGCAAAAGGCTTAGGGAACTATTGATGGAATGGGCCACAAATTTGTAGACACCAAGGAAGAAGTGTGGGTAGATGGAGTTGTAGCAAAAAGGTCACGATTTCTAGTAGTTGTGGTAGAGGAAACCAACAACAATATTTGAAGAACAAAATACAAGCCAAATGATGTAGACTAGAATGCTGCCAGGGCACCAATACACAATCCAAGTTGTGATTTTCACATACAGTCATGGGTTCTACAAAATAGAGAGTCTAATGTTGATGTTTTGGTATGCACAAATCAAAAGGGTTGACATTTTTATTTTGTTAATTGATTTGTAGACACCTGAGTAGAAAATGTTGCATAGAAGTAGACTCAGACGCGATTTAAAGTAAGAAGGTAGAACAGTGAACCAAAATATTCTGTAGTCAAATGCTTTGAATGTAGATTAGAATGTTAGTGCAGATTTGACAATTATCTATCTGAAGTGCATTCAAATTGTAAATATTTTTCCATTCAAATTAGAAGAAAATTCAAATTATAGACTTTGCATTTCCCTATTGCATTGATTTCTAGGTCAGAGGTCAAAATATTGTGTGATTAATGGCCAATATTCAAAACTTTGTTTTGCTGGAAGTGCAACAATTGTTTGATCATAATTAGAATGTCTGAAGTCGTAAGATTTTAACAATTGAAGAATCGTGATTGTATAAAATCATTCTCGGCACTGAAGCAAGACTTGTTACGAATTTTGTTGATTATGACAAGCGTCATAAGGTCTTGCTATTGTTGAAGTTGTTTGTGCCAGATGACATGATTCTCGAGGTCCGTAATGCCATTGAGGCAAGTGTGATTTGGACCAATTTGAAAAGTAAGTATCAAACTTTGGGGAAAGACTGGGTCTTCTTCTTAAAGAATTTGCTATTTTCAATAAAGATGATTGAGGATGTGTCCCTGTTAGAATATCTTATTTGGATGAAAGATGTCCAAGACCAACTTGCTACCACTAAAAAAAAGGTGGATGATGTCGACTTGGTTGCTTTTGCTCTAAATAGCTTGATGCCCTCATAAGAGTCTTTCATGGAGGTTTTACATTGATGGTAGAAAGCCAAACCTTGACATTTGTTCAAGTTAGTTCCTATTTGTTGCAGAAGGAATGTAGACAAACACAATCAAATGAGTCAAGTGTTGGACAAACAAAAAGTGCATTTGCTGCTAAGTCAAGTGGAAGTGGAAATGTATTGCTGGGAATTCATCTTCCAAGTACGAGGTGAAGTGTTTTTACTGTCATAAGGTTGGGCATATCAAAAAAAGACAACTAGAAGTGACAATATGTGCTTTCTCAACAAAGTAGTCTGGCAGAAAATATAGCAGCAATTGAAGAACGGGATTCTGAGGAAGAGTATGCCCTCATGGCGTTATACTTGAATGATGGTGCTACAAGTTACTGGTTCATTAATTCTAGCGCATCTAGGCATTTAACATGTTGTAAGGATTGGTTTGTCAAAGTTATTGGAGGTACAAACTTTTCAAAGTTAGTTTCATTAGTTGGGGGTCAGTCACATGCAGTAGAGGGGATACGAGATATTTGCATGGTGTTGAATAATTCAAGACAAATCATGGTAAAGAATGTTAGGTATGTTCCTAGCATGAATAAGAATCTTGTCTATTAGTCAGTTAACAAAAAATCCTAGCATTGCTGTAAATTTCTTTGGGAAGTAATAATTTGTGTTTGACATGAAACAAGAGTGTAATTTCCCTAGGTATTGGGTAAGCTGGCTTGTACATGATTGTTTATCTTGCCACAATAAACTTAAATGCATGTGTGGAGGGAGACTCCACCATACAAATGGGCTGGACGATGAAATTCCTCATAGGCTTGTTGACCCTACTCCAGTCAACTTACATATACTGGTAGGGAGGGAATATCCACTATAAAGAATGTGTAGGCATATGCGATACCTCAATTAAATGTAAATGTAGTTGTGTCGAAGAATGAAATGCCTCAGCGAAAGGCATTGACTCAAAGGACCGAAAACAAGCTTGTTAATTCAGTATAAGAGCATGGTCATTTTGATATCACTTTTGATTTTTTTATATCTGAACCACCAGTGAAACAGTCCATCGAATGCAATGGATAGATAATGTTTGTGTCTAACATGAAATAGGACAAAGTGACTTGTATAGGCTTGTGGATGTTGCCATAGTAAACTTAAATGCATGTGTGGTGGGAGACTCTATACAAATGTTCAGGAGGATGAAATTTCTCATAGGCTTGTTGACCCTGCTCCAGTCAAATTATATGCACTATTTGTGGAGGTAATATCTAGTATAAAGAATGTGCGGGTGTATGCAATTCCTCAATCAAATGCACAGGTAGTTGTGCGGGAGGATGAAATGCCTCAGTCAAAGACATTGGCTTAGAGGACCGAAAATAAGGTTGTTTATTCAGTAGAGCATAATCATTTTGCTCTCACTTTTGACATTTTTATGGTATCTGAACCACCATTTAAACAATCAGGCAAATGGGTGGACAAATTCAAATGCAAAGTAGATGCTACTTTGGACAAGTACAAGGCTTATCTTGTTGCAAAAGGTTTTTTCTAAAAGAAGCAAATAAATGAGGATATTTTTGCTCCTACTAAGGAGATGGTTTTGGAGATGTTTTTTCCTACTACTGTTGAGTTTGTTTTTACTCCTACTACAAAGATGGTCACACTTCGGTTGCTTCTCTCCATACCAACTTAGTTTGGTTTGTTGAACGTAGATTTGGACAAAGAGGTCTACATGGTGCAGCTTGAAGGTTTCGAGTGCGTGGTAGTGATCATTTGGTTTGTAAGGTGACTGAGTCCCTGTACAGACTTAAGTAGGCTCTAGGAGCATGAAATATTTTGTTTGATAAGCTTCTCCAAGATTCTGGATTTATAATTATGGAGGGCAGGGCGAAGTTATCAGCTAATGATGATTCATCATTGATTAATGAATCACCTTATAGAGATTTGGTGGACAAATTGATATATCTTATGCCCACACGACCATATCTTGTTTTGCTGTTAGCTATCCTTTCCGGTTTTTGTCCACACCGAAGCTCCGACATTGGACAACAACAAAATGTCAAAGGATTGCAGATTTCATATAGATATCTAAAGAGCAGGCTGTCATGTAATGACCACACTCTTTGGTCCCACTCAATTTGGAAAAATTTGGGACAAACTTGGAGTTTTAGTCATTAAGAGTGTATTAAGTTATTAATTAGCTATTAGTTAAGCATTAACTAATGGTTGGTTACAACCTTCATAACTGATGTAACTTCTTTTCTGCTTAATAAAAGATGAACACACACGTGTGGAAGTGTGCCATATGCCTTAATTGTCTGTTCATTTTTTCAGTATTTATATTTGCTAACAAAAAGCATGATAACCCATTAAGAATACTAAGGCCGTGCAACTCACCCAACTAAAAGAAATGCCTTCCATTGGCAATGATAAGTTTATCTCCGTCTGTCGAGTTCCTTTGTAGGCCAAACTTTTTATAAGCCAACTTTTGAAGTCATAGGTTATCCTCTCTAAGATCATGTATAGGGGACTAATAGGTCTCAGTGTAGGTATTGAAATTTCCCAAAAGAATTGCATTGCCTAATAAGGAGTAATGAGAAATTTTGAGTAGAGGTTGAGATATATGTCACTATTAGAGTACACGACAAAGGGCAATGAATTTGGGTGGAAATAACAATCTTCAATGAATATATCTCATAGAGATGGACTTATCTAAACTCAAAGCCACATGTGTATATAATGCTCATTAGAGGCTAACATTGACACCCTGGATCAAAGGCAATCACAAATGAGACAAGCCACAACCATAAGTACCTAAACATTGCCCAAATCTATGTGTATCATGTTGGAAGATTGAGACCCAAAAGACCTGTAACTAGAGGTAACTAGGGGGTATTGTTTAGGGTTCTCATAGGTCTCAATAAAAAAAAAAGCTTTCATAAATTGTTAACATCCTTGGGAGCTTCCTAGAGAAGACCATATTACACTACTATTGTTCCAATAGGAATTCGAGATGTCGTCATCACCAATCGAGCCCTGAGAGAAGTGTCATCTAGATGGCCATGGAAGTGACTACACTGGGGGAGGAGAATCACAAATCACAACTTTGCAGTCCAAAATAAAAACCCATTTGTTTTTCCTAGAAACCACTATCTTAGTGAAGATCTTAGATTCTTAATGGGATGGTTTATGTTTTGTTTTCCCTTTACCCTTGTTTAAACTAAAAGATTATTTGTATAAATTCATAATATCAATAAAAAATTCTTGTTTTTCTTTATGCTCACTGATATAACTATCCTTGTTTTGGTTGTGTTTCTATTCTTGCTTGTATAACATTGCGGGGGAGAAACTTTGACACCTACATTGCTTGAATAACTATCACACATACACATAGGTACATATCCACATGCTTATGTTTCCAGCGCTTTTGAATCTTCCTGAGTGAAGCTATGATTAGTGGTTGCCCTCAAAAGCGATCACAAGTTCTCAATGGAGCCATGTTGGTTTTTGGATTTCTCTTTTATTTCAGAGTCAATTTTCTAGTAAATTTGTGTTGGTATAAACTGCTTAGTTTGAGCAGGCCATCTTAGATTAGTAGTGGATTTCTTTCTAGTTTAGTGTTTCTGATTCTTTATTCTAGATTATCTCTTTTGGATGGATAATCACACTAGGATTTGCAATTCGTTCTTTTTTGATCTCAAAGCTCAAATAGATGGTGGGAAGAATCAAGTTTCTAAGATTTGAACCTCATTATGGACAAATATGTTTTGCATTCATATTTTCACACTTTGGATATTGTTTTGCATTCATATTTTTATACTTTGGATATTGTTCTTGGACATTGTTGGTCAAAGATTTTAGGAACAATCAGTATTAATGTGTAAAAGAAGTTCATGAAGCTTTGGTATAGGAGAAAGGAGGTAGCTTTGAAGGATATCATACGCAATGAGAAACAAGGAAATGATATATATGGGTTGATGGAGATGTCGATTTGTGGCACAAATGCCGACATATTAGGTCAAATGGGTACATTGTAGAGCTAATTATATTGGATAATGAGTTGGTCTATGTTGGGATGACCAACACATTCTCTTCACTATACATAGACACCATAATTGCCTTTTTAGGTTTTGTGTCATTGGATTCTACTGAGGCCACTGCATGAGCCTTGTTTGTAGAGTCAACTAAATTTTGAATCTACCTCCACATTGTGTCGTGTTGTATTGTCTAGTAAGAGTTTGCCGCCTATTTGTTTTGCTTATGTGGCAGGTTCCAACATTAATTTTCTTACTCATTGAGTATTGATGTTTTTTTAAAATCTTCCTTTTGTTTTTGTACTCATGTTGCAATCTTTTGTTCCCAGTTCTCTATGTACTTGGAAACCAAAGAAGTAATTTGCAATTGTTTCTACGTCTCTTGGTGACCTACAATGACATTTACCAACTGAGGGCATTTTTCCTTAAAGATTGATTAAATTTTTTTCGTAGTCTCTTCCAAAGCATCCTTAATTTCTAGTACCAAAACAAAATAATCTAGAGCCCTTTGAAATTGTTGTGCACCTTGCACCAATAGCTTGGTTGGATCAATTGCTAGCTTCTTCGACATTGCAACGACATTAGAGGAAACTCTAGTTGGAGCTACTCCCCTGTTGTTGGAAGAAGATGTGTGGATGGCACAAGAAATGTTCATTTGTGTTTTGTGCTTGGGATGTTGAACATCCAGAAATCTTCTTCTCCAACATCCCTATTAGTCTCTTGGCTTCCATCCTTGTCATGTTGTGCAACTTGTTACTTGTTGTTACCCTTGGAGCATGCTTGATGCTGGTCTTTCTTTGTATCCTTAGATTTCCCCTTGCACCTCTTTGACCTTAATTTACCTCCCACATAGATGTGTCGAATGGTCTAGGTTATTGGTAGATATGGTCACGTTTGTATCCAAATTGGGGAGGCTCATAGCATGCACCTGTGCAATCAAGCTCGATTGCATTTGTTCATATGTGCCAATGAGTCCTACCAAAAAAAATGGTTAATAAGTGAAATAATGTTTAAACATTTTTTAATGATGAATGCACATTTTGTGTAAGAGGATAGTAATTCAATGCATTTCATCAAAAGAATGAGTAAGTAGGAAATCCCATTTCTCACCATTGCTTCTTAATTTCTTTGTCTTATATAAATGTGACTTTTTATCAGAGTTTATTCTTCATTTTTATATTGTAAGTGTTATCATGCATTTTTTATAATATGTAGGGACTCCTTACTGTATATTTCTTAGAATTGTTGTATTTTGATATGATTGTTCCTCTTTATATTTTTGAATAGTGATTACAAAAAACTATTGTTTACATTATGATTATATTGTAATGCACACATTTCAAACATCAGTTCACACACATACACATAAATTCACATATATAATTATAAAACATAAAATTATATTAGCTATATATGTGTCACTAAATCACATAGGGGGCACATGACCCATACAAATCATGTATCAAATGTAGAGGAATGAATGATTTCCTTGCCTCTCCTCTCTATCATGTGGTGTAACATAAACTGTGGAAATAAGTGTATGTGTCCTAGCCCTCGATCCTGATATGCTGTCACACTCCCATAAACATGTGAACTCGGCTATAATATATGTGTGCTCTCACTATAATTGCACATACTAAGTGAAAATATTTTGATAAATTTTATCATTAATTGGAGGGAGCATGGCCACCTTATGTTTTTGTATATCTCTTTACTTAGTCAACATTGGTAGTCAAGCTTTGAGGTAGGAAATATGCACTTATATGATCTTTCCTCATTCTTGTGTGACCCCCTCACTCACGTCCTATAGCATGCAAGATGTATGTAAATATTATTCCATTCCCTTGCTACCTAGATCAAATAGGTAAGCATGTCTCCCTACCTTGAATTTAGCCCACTAGATTATGCCAAGAATGTCTTCTAGTATGTATTGAGGTAGTCCCCAAATGAGGTATCAGTGGTGGTGGACAAGTCTTTTTCACTCTTTCACATTAAACTTAAGCTTAATCAATTAATTATAAAAAATAATAAAGATAATAAAATAAGTATCATTTGATCTATGCACCTAGGTACACCTGCTACTGAATGGTCGAGGGTAGAACTATCTTCGATATCAAAAGATGGAGATGACAAATTGGGGATTGATCCTGAGGAATGAAGAACATCTCCAAAAGCATTTTGAGGATCGCCAAAAATAATTTTGGAAGGAGAGGCAGCTCCAGAAGAGGGAATACTGATTGGAGAAATAGGTGGAGTTACATCAGGTGAGTTAGGCAGGGAAGAAGAAATTCCTACGTCTCGCTGTATACCTGCTTGTGGAGACAAAGTTTTCTTTTCCTGTTGACCTGTAGGCCTATCATCAGTTTCCATCTATTTTGTTACTGGTTTTTTGATGCTCTACTTCTCAACTTCCATGTCTGTCATTCCTAGTTCCTTCTCTACAACTTGTGACTTCTTTGTCACAAAGACGATCCTAGGCTTATGTGGCCTATCAGAAGCAGGGACATCACTTTTATTCGTCATCCTATTTTCTGCCCTCCTTGTTTCTTCTTGAAATTTAGCTTCTGACCCTGTAATAAACTCTTTCAAGGTGATTCCCTTATTTGCTAACCAATCATTGGTGTTTGCTAATATTGGTTTGAATCTTATTCTCAAGGAAGTCAACTCCTTCTGAGACCATTGGATCGGGGGAAGACGGGCATTGGCGACTTGTTCAACATAGTATCTATTATTTATCAAATCTCTATCATCCACTAGATTTGCAGGGATATCAACGAGCCCTAGATACTCTATTTTATAAAGGGATAATCTACTATTAGTCCATCTTTGACCTAATATGTGGCACAAATGCCAACATATTAGGTCAAATGGGTACATTGTCGAGCTAATTATATTGGGTAATGAGTTGGTCTATGTTGGGATGACCAACACATTCTCTTCACTATACATATGCACCATAATTGCCTTTTTAGGCTTTGTGTCATTGGATTCTACTGAGGCCACTGCATGAGCCTTGTTTGTAGAGTCAACTAAATTTTGAATCTCCCTCCACATTGTGTCGTGTTGTATTGTCTAGTAAGAGTTTGCCGCCTATTTGTTTTGCTTATGTGGCAGGGTCCAACATTAATTTTCTTACTCATTGAGTATTGATGTTGTTTTAAAATCTTCCTTTTGCTTTTGTACTCATGTTGCAATCTTTTGTTCCCAATTCTCTATGTACTTGGAAACCAAAGAAGTAATTTGCAATTGTTTCTACATCTCCTGGTGATCTACAATGCCATTTACCAACTGAGGGCATTTTTCCTTAAAGATTGATTAAATTGTTTTCGTGGTCTCTTCCAAAGCATCCTTAATTCCTAGTTCCAAAACAAAATAATCTAGAGGCCTTTGAAATTGTTGTGCACCTTGCACCAATAGCTTGGTTGGATCAATTGCTAGCTTCCGCGACATTGCAACGAGATTAGAGGAAACTCTAGTTGGAGCTACTCCCTTGTTGTTGGAAGAAGATGTGTGGATGGCACAAGAAATGTTCATTTGTGTTTTGTGCTTGGGATGTTGAACATCCAGAAATCCTCTTCTCCAACATCCTTATTAGTCTCTTGGCTTCCATCCTTGTCATGTTGTGCAACTTGTTTCTCCTTGTTACCCTTGGAGCATGCTTGATGCTGGTCTTTCTTTGTATCCTTAGATTTCCCCTTGCACCTCTTTGACCTTAAATTTACCTCCCACATAGATGTGTCGAATGGTCTAGGTTATTGGTAGATATGGTCACGTTTGTATCCAAATTGGGGAGTCTCATAGCATGCACCTGTGCAATCAAGCTTGATTGCATTTGTTCATATGTGCCATTTGATAGTATTGGTTGATTTGGATGAGTTGGATATAGCGGCTTTTTTGGTTGTGCTTTGTTCTTCCAAGGAAAGGCTAACCATTTCCATATTAGATTGTTGGGCATGCAAAACTTGTGGAATATAGGAAGCGATATAGGGAGTCTATGGAATTGGGATGAATGGAGGTGGATCACAGATAGGGGAAAATTTTGTGGAAAATGGTGGGGAGGGGGAAAAGTGTTTGGGTGATGAAACATGTTTAGAACGGGAAATGGTAAACCTTGAAACATCTCCTACTTGCTTGGGATCTGATAACTTAAAAAAATGGTGGGTTTTGGGTCTACCCTAGTTTCACATTAGCTTTTGCTTCCCTTTATTTGCTTTGTGGCTTGTGTTCATCTAAGTCTGATAGTGTAGATGCCTTTGGCATCATTGTCTTTGTCCTGGTGGCAGGGTTATTGGGTGATATACTCATTTCATTCTTTTGTGCTTAGTCTTTTTTTTTCTGTTTTCTTATTCTTCCATAGCTTTTCTTTTAAGCTTGATAAAAACAATTGTCCTTTTGGTTTGATTTCCCTTCAACTTCTTGTGTTCTTCCTTGGGAGCTTCACAAGTCAATCTCCTCTAGTACATTGTTGGCAGGGTCAATTGACAAATACATGAGCCAAACAACCAACAAGTTGTTGCTTTGGATTTTCTACTTTCCATCTTTGTTGTTGAAATTTTTGTTGAGGAACTTCTTGATCAGCATCATTGGATAAATTCTCTATAGATGTGGCCCATTGTGACCATTCAACTACTTCTTTATTGCCTCGAGGGGATCTCTTCAATGTCTTCTTTCTTTTGCATAGATCCTTCTTTGGGATTTCCTGAAATTTCTCCTCTTCAGAGGTGTTTACTGATATGCCTTTGAAGCCTTCATTTCCTTCCCTGTAAGAGGACCAAAAGCTACATGCTTAACTTGTGCATGTTGTTGGCATGATAGGAAACTCTATCAATCCTTCATTCCTTTCCTAACTCGTACTAGTGTGCGGATTGCTTTTCCACACAAACCGTTCTTTCTCTTCTTGATTCAAAGCAACTCTTCCATTTCTTGCAACACAATATGTGGTGTCCCCATTTTTTTATCCAAATCCTCACGAGGACCCTTAGCCTATATGTGTTCCCAATGGCTAAGGGGGAAGGAAGAAAAGGGAACGTTGGGGGTCCACTTTAAGAGCAATTGGTGAAAATGGTACTTTATGATTTCTAATTTTCAATTGAGTTATGAAAAGTACTTGGTTATTCTAATATTCACTTAAGTGGGGGACTTTTATGGGTCATGGACACTTAAGTGGGAACTATACGGATTACTCTTTTAATATTTGAATAAAAGTGTTTTCCCTCCAATTTGGGCGCCCCCCTTTGGGGGAAAAGCTATAAAAGCAAGTGAATGGTTCTATTTGAGGATATGTATGTTTTGATAATGAAATTTATGCCTAAGCATGTAACGCTTGGTATTGTAACTTGGAGACAAAAACCTTCAAGGCGCATAAAGTTTGAAGATGGAAACCTTCAATCTTGTTATTGGCAGCACTACTTCAAGTGTTGTATTGGTTTTTTATCAATTTGTGTGCAAGGGAACATCACTTTCAGGGTTGCAATTGTACTTAGGGTAGTGTCTAGGGTTTGGAGCATAGTTACCAAATCTGGCTGGATCTTGACTTAATCCGGCCGGATGGGGGTTTTTTGGCTAGCCCAGATAACTTCGTCCGGGTCGACCTTATTTTTTTTCAATTTTTATTTTTTTATTTTTTAAGGTTTTCTGTGCAAAAAAGCCCAAAAACCATAAATATGATATAATATTAACATTTTACATTATTTTATTAATGTTTTTCATTGTATTTGTCAGTTTTGCATATTTATAAAACTATGCTTACATATATATCTGTATATGTTCCGGATCGGATTTTTCCGAACTTTTTCAAGAATTCTGGATTTCGAATTTTTTTGCCCTCTTGAATGGATCCGGATTTCCGAACTTGGTTACTATGGTTTGGAGGAGTAATTGCAGGTTTCAAGGGCAGAATTTGTCTTACAAGTGCAGCGAACCCTCCCTTAGGGTTGATGACACATTGCGAGCATGTTTGGACATATTCAAGGGCTGCTAGGGCAGCGAATTAATTGCAGCAGCTGGATGAACCTCTCCTAGGGTTGGATTCCTTGGATGTTAGGGCTAATTGAGCCTAAAGTTCTGATTTGTCATTGGGCAAATATTCTCCTCATTTTATGATAATTTCCAGCTGTTTAATTCTATGGAAAGAGATAATTGAAGGTAATTTTTCAGAGTATTATTATTCTGACTTATTTCTAATATCATATTGGGTTGGGCGACTTCATTTGAGGGCCTAAGATGGTGATTTGAGGGCTGCAATCATTCAGCTGTGTATTCCCAGCATTGGTGACTCCTTTTGGGAGACTATTTGATGCATTTGTGTGGTTATTTGATGCTCATGACTTGGCTGTAATGATTCTCATATTTTTGGTATAATATTCATGATTTTTGGCATCCTAATTGGCCCTTGAATTCAGATTTAGGGAAGGGTATGTTTGAGCTGTATTTTCCTGTGTATTTTGGAAATAGAGATAAAGAAATGCATGGTGAATGTTTCTCTAATTGTCCATTTCAGTTTTCAATATTCGTGCTAGGGTTTGAACAATTTAATTTCAGTATTTGTGGGATCATTGTTGCCTAGGGTTTACTGTGGTAAATTCATTATTGGCATGGTTTTGATTAGGGTTTGATGATTGATTGTTAGGGTTTGTTGCAAACCCCAATGTTGTTGAATTGTCCCATTTGGGGACATTACAAAATATCTTCCACTTTTCTCCTTGTGATTGCTAGCTTTGCAGACACAAATTGGCCAAACAACACTGACAAGAAAGGGTCTTTTAGTTCTAGGAGGGGTTCTTCTACTGTTGCTTCTTTCAAAATCTTACCCTTTGTAGTTTTTTTTGGTTTCCTCTTCTTGGGGCCTCCTGGTGGTTGTGTTTACTTTTGCCTTGTTGCTTCTTTCAATACTTTTGGATGGGGTACTGCTTGCATAGGTTGGACATACACATCCACACTTCCCCCTACCTATTCACTCTGCTAGCAGAAGCTATTTATTTACAAAAAAAGGTAGTTTTTAGGCGGGGATTACCTTATTCACTAATGGTCTAATCATTATGCTGCTTTGTAGTTGGGTCAATAAAACCAACCCTTCCAAATTATGCACCACAGTTTTCGTGATTTTGGGGTTCATAGTTATTATGTCTCTTATTTCTACTAAC
This sequence comes from Torreya grandis, assembly GCA_037957365.1. Lineage (NCBI taxonomy): Eukaryota > Viridiplantae > Streptophyta > Pinopsida > Cupressales > Taxaceae > Torreya > Torreya grandis. The sequence goes on along the minus strand of JARHVA010007179.1, from coordinate 322,457 downwards.
CAAACCCCCAACTGGAATTATTTATAAGTTGGGGTTTGCGCTTGCTGTATGTCTATTTTCTGAATGTGAGGTGCCACCAGTAATTGAGGGCACCTACTTCCACCCCATTTGGTTTTTTCCATTTCTTAAAGTAGAGAAGAATATCGAAAAATTTGTATTGGAATGTCGTATCGGTGCTTGCAAAAATCTTTATTATGCTCTCATTTATGTCATCAATGAAAAATTTGGGCTAGTTGAAAGCTCGGTCATTGTGGACCATCCGTGCACAATATCCAAATGTCCTAGGGGTATTTGCTTGTATGCCTAAGTCAAGTGAAAATACCTCCATATTATTTGTTACAAGCCTCACAACCTCATCATGAATATAGTTGAGTGAAATTCCCCTCAATTTACTTCTTATGTTGTATATTTTCTTTAACATGTATTGTTAGGGGAATTCCTAGTCTTATTATTGTAGCATTGACGTAGATTACAATAGCAGGGAACAATTGTTTTTTTCCTTGGCAATACCTACTCATGATGGTATGTAATAGCTTGGGGTTGTTTCCAAATGATGGAAATACGACTATTTTTTCCACAATTGCGTCTTTAAATTTATGAAACCGGGGTTTCCAACCCTGCTTCCTGCCCTCAATTTCTGTGTGGTCTAAAGTAAATTATAAGGCCTCTGCAATCTTTTGAATTGTAAAGGGCTCACAATCTGTCCATTTTGCTTGATGGTTCCGTGGTTTGATACCAAATTTTTCCTTTTCATTTTCTATTTGCCTTAGGAATGTGATTTCTGCATTCTCCATGAGCTTCAACATTTGTGGACAAGTGCGAGGGATTGTAATGGATCCCATCTCTACTGGGTTTTTGATACTCTATTGCCAATCTTCAATATGCTTCTAAAGCCCGCAATTTGCTCAATCACTCTCTTGCTCATTGGATAGTTTTTTGATGCCCTCACTCCTTGCAAAATTTGCTGAACAAGCTTCTATTGAACCATGTGTTTTGAAATGAATTTGCAGGGGTTGTTTTATAGATTTTGTCAATTAGATGCATTTAATTCAAATTTTCTTGACGAACTCTTTTATTACATTGAAAACTTCAATTGTCACATCATTGATTTTGCTACTTTTTGAATGAGACGACTATCCTTTTCATTACCATTGGTGCATTGACGCCATTTGCCTTTTCTTTCACTTGCCTTTGCCATGTGATCACTTCATAGAACTAATGTTTATACTACTATAACTCTTCTACTTTCTTATGCCTTTAGGACTTTCTAGATCTTTCTGACAAATTGTGTCCTCTAGATTCTACTTTGTAGCTAAAACACATAGCTATCAACATATTTCAAAAATATCTTTTCTTTTCTTCTTATTAGCAATTAAAACCACCTAGTTAACCATCTTCTACAATGTTAGATGAGCTGAAAATTGAAACCCTGTGCTACTTGTGCACAAATGCACTTATTTCTTGATTTTTGAGGGAGATCTAGTGATGGTAGGGCTTAAAACGATTACGATTTACTTTTACCTTTGAAATATTTCATTGCATGTCTATAAGTGTTATGGATCCCTTTTGTGTGCTCTGATGTACAACAAAATGCCCTTGGAATCATGTTTTTAGGTTGCCTAGGTGTGCTTGAAATCAAATCTAATAGAACAACACTCCTTGGCCTTCATGAAATTCCTTTGTGTGCAAATTTCTATGGTGGCATGCCTTTTGGCTTCTCTTTTGTACCTTTGGGTTATGTTTGGAGATAAACCCTAAACCTTGTCTCTTTTGCTCTGGATGGGGTGTCAATTGCATTTCAAGCGATTCCTTATTGCCTATGTAAGTAACAATTGCAATTTGCAAGCTCAGGATCAAATTCTACATTGGCATCACAAATTTTGTGCCATATACTAATTGGAACATAGTATGAACAAGTGCTTTCTTGTAGTTCGTTCAGTATGCTCATGATAATGCTAGAATACAATCTTCCCAATCACTTGATCTACATTACACATCTTGGTTAGCATACGTTCCAACACTTTGTTAAATTCCTCCACTTGCCCATTTGCTTGAGGATCGTATGCAATGCTTTTTTGATGGTAGATCATTAATTTGCTTGTTAGCACCTTGATAGTATTATTCAAGAAATGTGTACCTCTATCACTAACTAGCACGTTTGGGCATCCAAAACGGGCGATGATATTCTCATTTATGAACTTCACAACATCCTTCACATTGCAATTTGGTATTTCAGTTGCTTCTACCCACTTTGTGAAGTAATATGTTGTTGTGATGATGCATCTAGCATTTGATCTCTCTAACTGCTTGTGAATTGGCCCAACAAAATCAACTCCCCCTCTCTCAAATGGTTCTGCTGCAAGCACTAGATTCAAAGGCTTTTCATCTCTTTGCGTAGGTCATCTCATTATTTGGAAAACATCACAATACTTGGCCACTCGATGCACGTCTTGGAACAATGTAGGCCACCATAAACCACCATGCATGATCTTTGCATTCAAATCTCTTGCAAAGTGACCTTAAACATTTCTATGCACTTCTTGTAGAATGCTGCCCCTTTTGTGCTTTAGCACGACCTTATGGAGACTTCTTAATTTGAAAAATAACTGTTAAGGGTACTTGGACACTGCCAACAGACTAAGACACTTGCAATAACCAACCGGTACTATCTTAAAAGTGGTAAACAGGCATATGAAATATGGAGAATGTCTAGTATTCTGAAGGGTTCTTGTATAGACTAAACTGATTTTGAGAAAATATATTTGGAGAATAGAGGTGGATAAGATGGTAAATGGATAGACAAATAGAGGGAAAGTGTGCTCAAGAGTCAAATATAAGTGATCGTTCAAGTGTGTCAAAGTATGTCAAAGTTGAAGTTGCCAAAGTGCCAAAGACTAAATTTAGGTGTCTACAGATGCTCCCCTTTTAATCTAGTATTACAAATGCTAAATTAAAAGGATGAAATAAATAAATTTGGTACTTGTGATACTCATGTTTGGTGCTGACGGGGACAACCAAACTTCATCAGTTGCTCCATGCAAAGTTTGCAAGACATGTATAGATCGATGTCCTCTCACAATAAGAAACATGAAATAACTTTAATCATTGAAAAATCTTGAAATTAAAAAGCTAAGGAATGAATACGCCTGATAGTATGCAACCCAAGCTGTCATTTATTGAACTTGATTGGAGAATATCATTGGGTGAACATACCCAATGGAGATGCAACTACTGAAAGTGTGAGTTGAGGTTGCAACTGCGATTTGAGAAGGCGGTGTTAGAAGTTGAGCAACATAGTAATCTCAACCACGCTGCCCCAGGTATCAAAATAACCCTTTTGTTGAACCCTGAAATCAGATTCGTAAGTAAAAGGATCAACCACCGAGATTGATATAGACCCAAAGTGCTTACGTAGTACCATAGTTCCCCATCGATCCTCAATAAATAAAATAAAAAGTGTTTGCATGAAAAAAGTCCATGTCCCATATGATCCACCTATTCTCCAAAATGATGTAGAATGTCAAAATCTATCCAAAATATCATAGAATGTCTTAATTTTTCCTCAAAATCATGTAGAATATGTCTCAAGTTTCGTAATTTGACCCATCCGAACCATATAATGTCTTCAAATGTGAATTGCTCTATTTCACATTCTGAAACAAACACCATGTATTCTGCCCTTTTGTTATGAGGGATGAAGCCTACAAATCAATTAACTGGAAAAAAGAGTTTTGTGAATCATGTGTTATATAGAAAAAGTATAATCATATAAAGTACATGTACAATCATGATTAGATTTATCATCATATAAAATACATGTAATCCAAGGCAAGAGTAGTTGTTTGTTAGTCACACATAATATATAGTCATGGTAATTCTTTTGAAAACAATTGTAAGATTTAGCTAAATATGCCAATGAAACACAATAATAGGAATTGTAGTAAATGCATGCTATAGATCATGGCAACGCCAAAATAGGAATAGATAACACAATAGAAACATGCTAGAAATCACAACACCAAGCACATGGTAATAGTCAGTTAGCACCATAGAAAGATATGTAAATATGCGCATGCACACAATATCATAGTGAATAAGCCATAAACATGCTTCATAATGGAGAAGTACACAAGCATAAATGACATGATTCGACTCTGACTCGACACGGACACGACATGGCCATAACATGGATTAGAAGATCCTTTGACGCAACTTACACACGATGTGACAAGATAGTCAATCTACCCATAAAATATAGGACAAACAATATAGAAGACAACAATGATTAAGTAATGACACAGTCATCAACATTAAATATGCATGGAGCAAGCAATGTTAGTTTGCATAAACAATCAATGTCAATATCCAATAGAGTAAAGCACAATATGCATAGGAAATAGCACTCTAAAAGGTATGAATAAGAGCAAGTCATGTAACAATAGTCAAAGTAACTTAATACAGTCAATGGAATGGCATATAAAGATACAACTTGAAAAGTGTAATAAGATGCCCTAGCATGGGTATGCTCCTAATGTGGAAAGTTTTCGTGGGGGTGTGATGAATATCATGCATTTGTATGTCCATGTCTCATGTGTAACTTGTATGTTTTGCATCTAACTCGTGTATCGTGAAAAGCATGTGTAGAAAATGGGTATGTAACTCACCATGTATATGATAAATGATATTAAACAACTATGTGTACCATCAAAGCAAGCCGTGGATAGGTCCTAGTTTTGTATTTATAACTATTGGAATGTTTTTGAATTTTTGAATATATTTGAATTTTGTTTTGTACTTTTGAAATATTGATTCAAACAAGCACTTATCAAATGAAGCAAGGCCTAGGGGCAAGGTTGCGAGAAGAGAAGAATAAGAGCGATATGAACAATTAATAATATATGTCAATGTGTAGTGTGAACCAAATGTAATACCAAAGTGGTTTGAAGAAGGCAAGTGATATGCCTTCGAGATATGGTAAAGTCCCATCTCAAAGGAGTTTATGATGGAACTCAAGATAGGTGCATGCCCCCAGTGGCTAATAGCCAATGTGTGAATGTGAAAAAATGTGTAGGCATAGAATAATTGTGATCGTGTGCTAATTGTGGGCCATGACAAAAGAAAACATAGATAGTCAATATGGAGAAGTGGGTAAGTAGTATGTCGCATCGAGGTGTAATGTGTCTCAAAGAATGGAAACTAAGATCAAAATACTGTAAAGGGTGTACATGCACATGTCATTGGAGGATGCATTACATGAATGTTTGAAATGGGATAAGCAATCAAAGGCAAGGGCTGGTTAAACACAATAATCAAATCAAAGCCAAAAGCCAAAAGAATGACCAAAGCAAAATCGTATGTAAACGTCCATGTCAAAATAAAAGAATAGAAGAAATCAATGAATCAACTCAGGATAGGTTGATCAGGCAAACAAACAATAAGAAGCTATGTACAATAAATAGTATTGAAGCTAACCTAGGATCCCATCAATGAGATGCTCAAGTGGAGGTTTTGTATCGATTGGTGCAAATGTCACATGCCGTGTGAAAGATCCCTTCCCAAATCTGATCCATTTTTTTCAGTTTAAGTGGTTTGACATTTCGTCAAACACTTAGCATGCAACTGCTGAGATCTGATTTCTGATTGTTTACTTGCAAATTTATACTTGTTTCAATGCATGTAAGATATAATAGTTGCCTATAGAGGAAATGCAATACTTATCATAATGTAAGACAATGGAAATCCTTATTTCATTATGCCATAGGTTTTTATAATAAACTTCAAATCTGATCCAAAACTGATCAAAACATAACAACCATTAGATTTTCTCTAACATAATATTATTTCTAACAAAAAAAAAGAACTACATTAACTGCATACCCGGAAAAGGCTGAATCTTCATCAATTCACTACTGAAAATGATGGTCCATAGGCTGGAAATGATCATGAAAGACTGGTAAAATTACTGAAAAGTGATGGCAGCAAACTCCCCACTCAAACCCTAGCTGTAAGGCCCTTAAATCTGATATAAAATCCCTGAAAACCTAATCGCAGAATACCTTTCACACCCTTGCACTCACTGAATATGAATGCCCTTCGTATCTGGAGGTTTCCGTCCCCAAACACAAGTATCCAATAGAGGGATTCCGTCCCCTATGGCTGAACTGAAAGAGGGTTTCCGTCCTCAATCAATTTTCATTTGAAGCGCTGCTCCAAATTGCAAAAATCTGTTTTTGAGAAAATGACATAATGTTCTCTATGAAATGAAAGAGAAAAATATATAAATTCCAACCAACCAACTCTGGACTCCAAATTCCTTACATCTCTTTTTATGAACTTTTAGGTCTCCAATATGGGTCCCCCCCTTTGGGAAAAAAGAAATCTTTTATTTTACTTTAATTTAATAAAGTCACTTAGACTTTATTAAGTCACTTAAATTTTATAAAGTTACTTTATTAGAATAAAAAAATATTCTAATGTCGAAAAGTAACTCCATAATGAAAAAATATAACAATAGACACTTTTAAGTGACTTTTCCCATTGAATATTACCATTTTGCCCACCATTTATTCCCTCAACACCTCCATTAGCCTACGGGAATATTGAATAGGTTAATTTGCATAACCGAGTGATCTCCTTAGGAAAGAGGGGACATTACAGTCCTCCCTTCCCGAGATTGCTTGCCCTCAAGCAATCGCATACCATCACCTGGATTCCAAATCCATCTCATGAAAACTCTACCATGCGAAGGCTTCACCATTCTGATTACAACTGTAGACCAAAACTGCACTCTGCCCTGTTGTGATCCAATGACCAAAGCATCATCACAATAGTAAGATGTCAAAACATAAGCATACTCATTTAGCCCTCCATGAATGGTAAAGTCCATCATATCTGAATCAAATCCAGCGGTTATGTAGAGATCAAAGTGTCCCAATGTACTAGTAACACCAAACAATTTTCCAACCTCTGTAGATCTCTCATGGCTGTGTAGATTACTCCTCACAAGTGCAAGAAAATGTGTAGTCACTCCTAGTCGGTTGCTGGTATAGAACTGAACAGCAGCTTCCCAACTGAAAATGTGACCCAAATGAATGTCAATGTCATCACCAATGCCATATGGTGATAGAGCGTCATCCATACGCTATCCGCTAATGATGAAGAGATGATCAAAACCTCTCCAAAGTACCCAAACTACTGCTGTCCTCCAAATGTCCTGTAGGATATCCGTGAGCAATATAGTAGGACAGCCATCTCCTATCAAAGTATGAAGATAGTCCTCATGAACTAGGGCTAGTACATCTATGCAAACCTGCTCACCTCCATATCTAATGCCATAGTTCCACTTCACCTCCAAATTATGCCCAATACATGCACGTGTCTCCATGGCATGCATCACAAATCTAGGGAATAGAGCAACTACATACTCTACCCAATAGTCATCAACATGATGGAATTGTATCTCATTATAAGTAAACTCCTCAAGTTCTCCATTAATGACCAAAGGCTCAACCAAATCTTAATAACCAATGTCTCCATCTATACATGTAGGTATACTACTAGTGGTTGATCGACTAGGTGTGTGCTCCATCATGCAATCCAAGTGTATGTTGTGCCTTGAATAATCCTGATTATGCAAAAGTGAAGGACTGCAGTCCAAAATCAGAAAATCAGAATTGTTGTTATGCCTTTTAATATTGCCTTCCTTCACCTCTCCTTCCATGAATGAATGCTCATTCATTAGTGCAGGTCCAAGGGATGTCTTCAATGGAAAATCAAGTGTGTTATGTGCCATAATTTCTGACCCATGGCTGCAAGACAAATCCCCTTGTGTATAGATCCTCTTTATCTTCCTGACTTCACTCTTTGCGAAACTCAACTCCAAACAATGTGGCTCATGAACCTTATGATAAAAATCATCTGTATTTACACAAACTGAACCACTTATGACTCCTTCGTGTGAACTTCCATTATTAGTGGCTGGTCCAGTCTCAAACAAAGGCAATTCATGATGCAAATCAGGTACATGAACAAAGTCATACCTCTCCAAATCTGCATACTCTTCTTGCTTGTCACTATGTATTCTTCCCTTGGAAGAAGTAGAGATCTAAAGTAAGATATTTGTTGTTCCTTTGCTTGATCTAGCTGTTTGTGACATTCCTTGATCTCTTGTAGGTGCTGACTTTCTTGGGCAGCAATCAACCTTGCTTCCTTAGCTCTTTGCAACCGTTCATCACACAATCTTTGAGTTCCTTCCATGCTATGATATGAAAAATCAGATTGTTTGCAACTTGAATCCACAATAGTTATCTCATGTTTAGTCATCACATCTTGAGTATCATCAAGATCATCCTCATATGATTCATCTATCACCTCATGATTATGCAAGGGTAATGGAGTTCCCATAATCAGAAAATCAGGACTGTCATCATCAAGTGCTGGTCCAAGAGTTGTTCCGAGCTGAAAACCAAGTGTATTACTTGTCTTAATGACTGTCCTTCATTGACCTTCAACTCTATGATCCAATTTGTCCAAGTCAATTTGCTCATTACATAACACATTGCCGTCATATGTATTAACAACATCACCTTCAAGGTCGCCCAACTCATAATTTGATTCCTTGCAACTACCATGTAGAGATGGTGAAATATCCCATGGTATGCTTCATCCATCATCATTAAGTCACCAATAACCCTTGAAAAGGATCTTGTGCATAGATACCAACCCAAAGAGTGACTCCATGTTGACACTGCAATACTCTGATTTTCATATGGTTCTCACCGAAAGTGTATTTAATGCCGCTTGAAAATTTAACATCAATGGTATTCACCCCATCAAACTGTAGGCCACCATAGTACTCCCTCCCTTGTGGTAACCCCACAAGCCCAACTGATATTTCATGATGATCCAATCCAAAATAGTCCACTATAGGAAGTAACCCATCAACGATCCCGGATGGCCCAATAGACAATTCAGCTAGATTCACCTCATAATCACACACCACACCTGGATCCCACAACTTACTTCTGTTAACACAAATAGGAGATACCTCATGTGTGATGGTTTCTTTCAACAACTCAAGTTACCAATATTGAAATTCTCATGTTCTCTTCTCTCCGTAGGTTTGGATTGGGAGTCAAATTGATACACATCTGAACTACCATCACTGAAATGAGATAAGAATTCACCATTATAAGCTGATTTGGAAGTTTCAATGTACTCACCTTCATCATGCTCTTTTTCACCAACCTTATCATTTATGGTCATTCTACTAGTGTCCTCAAGGAGGCTAACAGTCTTAGAAACTTCATTGGATAGATCTGATTTTGTACCAAAAGTTGTTGCTTTGTCATCTTCATTAAACACATCCTCAACATATGTAGATGCATGCACTTCTTGTATACATTCTTCCATTGGAAGAAATAATGATCTAATGTATGATTATCTTTGTTGCCTTGCATTATCTAGCTGATTGCATCGTTCTTTGACTTGTTGAAGGTGTTGTTTTGCATGTGCAACCACTAACTTAGCCTTCTTGGCTCTTTGTAGCCAACTGTCATACAAGACTTGAGTCTTGTTCACATCTTCCAAGGTCTGATATACAAAATCAGAATGTCTGTGGCATAAATCCACAATACATAATTCATCTTTAACACCCAAACCTTGAATACCAATATTAGAATACACTACAATACCATCATCCACATGTGAAATGGATGTTACCTCATGATTAGGACTACTGTTGCAAAAATCAGAATAGGTGTCATACCTTGGTGTCATATTTTCAACATCTCTAATGGGCTGATCAATGATTGTAATCTTTTCCACTTAGCGATCAACATGATGACTCAATGGTGTGCCATGTGTCTCCTCTTGATCCAACATTATTTCTTCTTTAGGACTCCCACATGATGACTGATTTCTGCATTGATTGTGATCACTTGCAGGCTGCAAATTGCAAACAAGTGATTCCTCTTCCTTCCCTAGTTCTTGGATATTTAACACTTCACTTTTCCCAATGCTTTCTTTCTTTTCTTGCTGCTGATATGGACTTGAAAACAAGTCATCTTCATCCTCATCTGGTATACCCAAACATTGTGTGTATGAAAGCATGTCTTGTATCTCTTGAGGAAGAGAGCGATACTTATCCTAACTGGCCATAATTATTTTATTAAATGGAGACAAATCACTAGTGTGTCTAATTTTCCTTGAAAGTGAATCTTCAACATGCTGCAATTTTTTAAGCACCCTTTGTTGTGAATGGTGAAAGTCCCGTAAACATTTGTTCCATGCTAGGCAATTTCCCCATAGTTCCCATCTCACTGTCCACAACCACAACTCAAACCAAATTGAAGTACAAGCAACTGATCTTTACCCAACAGGGTGGCAAGATCATGGCTTTGATACCACCGAAAGATCCCTTCCCAAATCTGATCCAATTTTTTTAAAATGGTTTGACATTTCGTCAAACGCTTAGCATGCAATTGCTGAGATTTGATTTCTAATTGTTTACTTGCAATTTTATACTTGTTTCAATGCATGCAATATATAATAGATGCCTATAGAGGAACTATAGTACTTATCATAATGTAAGACCAATGGAAATCTTTATTTCATTATGCCATAGGTTTTTACAATAAAATTCAAATCTGATCCAAAATTGATCAGAACATAACCATTAGATTTTTCCTAACATAATATTATTTCTAACAAAAAAAAAGAACTACATTAACCACATACCCGGAAAGGGCTGAATCTTCATCAATGCACTACTGAAAATGATGGTCCAAATGCTGGAAATGATCATGAAAGACAGGTAAAATTACTGCAAAGTGATGGCAACAAACTCCCCACTCAAACCCTAGCTGTAAAGCCCTTAAATATGATATAAAATCCCTGAAAACATGATTGCAGAATATCTTTCACACCCTTGCACTCACTGAATGTGAATGCCCTTCGTATTTGGAGGTTTCCGTCCCCAAACACAAGTATCCAATAGAGGGTTTCCGTCCCCTATGGCTGAACTGAAAGAGGGTTTCCGTCCTCAATCAATTTTCATCTGAAGCGCTGCTCCAAATTGCAAAAATCTGTTTTTGAGAAAATGACAAATGCTTTTTATGAAATGAAAGAGAAATATATAGATTCCAACCAACCCTGGACTCCAAATTCCTCTTAAATCTCATTTTATGAACTTTTAGGTCTCCAATATGGGTTGCCCTCCTTTGGGAAAAAAGAAATCTTTTATTTCACTTCAATTTAATAAAGTCACTTTAATATTATAAAGTCACTTAAATTTTATAAAGTTACTTTATTAGAATAAAAATATATTCTAATGTTGGAAAGTAACTCCATAATGGAAAAATATAACAATAGACACTTTTGAGTGTCTTTTCCCATTGAATATTACCATTATGCCCGCCATTTATTCCCTCAACACCTCCATTAGCCTACGAGAATATTGAATAGGCTAATCTGCATAACCGAGTGATCTCCTTAGGAAAGAGGGACATTACACTGCGGCCAAGGTGTAGCGTGTATATCACTGTCGTAATCTGAAAAATAGTCATAAGTTGTAGAATATCTGGAATCGTTAGTATGATTGATAAAATCATGTATGTACTACATAGCTCTAGTAGTCAAAGTAACATGGACTCCATTGTATGTCAGGGGAATGCATCCGTGTGCTTTATGGAACATGCTCACAAGATTGCTCTAAGACTACCATAGGATGTGACAAACTAGGTAATGTATGTTGGACTTGAATAGGTGGTTGATGTAGAGGATGTTGGGGAATTGGTTGTCTAGGAAGATCAATTACCTGTCATGTCAATGGATTCTGGATTGTTTGCATAGGCAAAATCTATGCAGGTTGTATAATAGGCTGATGTGAAATCAGAGTAAGAAATGTCTTGGGCTGGAAGGGTACTCAAATGGAACACTTAGATTCATAACCACTTTGATATTATGGATACACTTCAAGCGTTGATGTAACGAAGATTCCATGGTCATCCTATTAGCATGCCAAGTGTGCCATTGTTTTGAAAAACTAAGAATCAAGTAGTAATAGTTGTAGGTCCTACCATAAATGGTAACACAATGCCCCAATAGGGTTTTGATGCTTTCCATTTTAAACCTTTTATTGTGTTTGTTATACCAATCAAATATCTATGTGTGTACCCAAGAGTAGTAAGTAAAGTCATATTGTGCATATGTTTTCCCTTGACCTGCTGTCCACCATAATATTTTATATGGGATCCCAGTCAACAAAAGTACGAATGAATAAAGACATATTGGTAGAATCATTGCCAACAACTTCATTGGTCATCAATTCTAATTGTAAGTTGTATTTGTATATTTTTAAATGTACTGGTAAGGCTAGCAGCCTTCTATAGGATGAGCTTGCTCAGTTCTAGGAGCATAGGAAGCCAGGGGAGGATATACACTATGAGCCATATGTATCTCAGGGTTAATCTTGGTTTCTTTTGCCTCATGTTTTGGAAATGGATCAATAAACATCTCAAGTTTTGCATTAGGTTGTTCAACCAAATTATTAGTAGGTGTGCTATAATCGTTGAGCTGAATAGTGTAATTTTCAATTGGTTCTTGTATCTTATGTCTTAACTTAAAGCATCTATTAGTTGAATGTCCTATGCTTATATCCCAATCACAATATGCGTTGATATTAAAGCTATTAGGTTGTGGCTTTATCATGTCAATATCCATAAGTGGAGGAAGGGATACGAAGTTACAATCAAGTAGTTTTTACAACACCTTATGAGGAGGTTTTGATAATCATCTAAATTGGCTCCGTGGAAGAGTAGAAAGGGCAAGAATGTTGATAGTTTGTGAAGTCGCATTAACTATTATTTCAGCCTTATCCTTAGATCATTAGACTTAGCTTTAAAAGATGCTTTGCTTTGAAATTTAGCTTTAGAAGGCATTGGAGGATTGTTCCCATGCTTCATTTTTTTCAAGATCAAAATATTGAAAACGTTTGTACACAATAGACTCATGGATGGCTGGCAATATTCTTTGTTTGAAAATATCTTGTAATTCCTTATCAACTATAGGATTTGTCATTTTTGAAAGCATAGTCTTGTAATGAAGGACATAGTCACTAATGGGCTAATTAGGTCCTTGTTTGAGTTATGCTATTTGAGCATAGGAGACTTTTTCTCTATTGTTATTAGAGAAATGGGCCAAGAATTAGTTAGTGAAAGGATTGAAAGTGTGTTCTGATTAAAGAGGAAGGTCGTAAAATCATCACAAGGCATAGTCCTTAAGGCTTTTAGGAAAATGTTTTGTTAGTAACTTATTATTAGTTGCATAATCTAATCTTGCTACATGGAAGGCTCTAAGATGTTCTAGATATCCTATACCATCAAATGGTGTAAGCTTGGGTGCAACAAATCCTATACGTAAGGGATAGTTAGAAATCTTTGAGGCCAAAGGGTTACGCAATAATTCTTGAGAGTTCATGGTATGGCCTAGTGTATTAGAGCCTTGTGATATTTTAGCAACCTGGGCTTGAAGATCAAAAAGTTGTATTGAGTATTTGTTTGCTAGGATTGGTAGCCACATTAGATAAATTAAGTATGGACGGTGTCACATGATTTATAGGCCTAGGAGGCACATGAGAGAGAGTATGTTGTGTAGGAATACCCATAGGTATTTGAGAAGTAAACTGTGGTAGTTTGAATACACATGAATAGAAGTAGTAGGAATAGTAGTTTGAACACCTAATGTACGATCTAAGCCTCTAAAAGGTGGATTAGTATCATTTAAAAGTTCATTATATGGTTCCTCAAAGGTGGTTTTCTTAGTTAACTTTTTCTTTTCTTCTTTAGTTACATGCAACAATGCTTCAATCATATATGGGTTTATTTGAACATTTTATTTAAGCTTAGCCCGATCTACATCATCAAAGTGGTCATGAAATTCATTATTATCCTTTGTGTTGTTATCTCTATGTATATCAAAAGCAGCATTCACATTAGTGCTATCTTCCTTTGTATCCATATTAAGGTTGTAAACGTTGTATAAGCCAAAAAAGTGAAATTCTTATAGAAGAAATGACCTAAGAATAAACCCTAAAAAAGGAACAATTTTAAACCTTACGAAAATTTTGAAACCCTAATGTATAAGGGAAATTTGGGTTTTTTTGTTCAAGTCAATAATCGGGTTCACCAAAATGTTTTGTTTATTTTACACCTAAGAGAGAAATAATGTAAAATATGCAGTAATTTAGATTATAGAAAATATGGCAATAAACCCGATAGTTTGAAGTGAAAGTGATAATTGAAATTGCAACTAGTTGATTTAGAAATGATGAAGCAAGAGAGGGATGTACTTAGCTAATTCTACTTGCTTGTTGCTCATAGAAAATGTCATTGAATCTGGACATGCTCTTATTTGTTTTGTTAGTTGCTTTGATTTTTAGTCGAAAACTTGTCTAGAGTTGCAAAGGTGTGTTGGTATACAATTTTGTTTTTTTAGAATTTCCTTAGATTAGCTTTACGGATGAAAACTTGCTTTGACCCTACTAGCAAAGTCAGAGGCTTGCAGCAATCGGCATAGTTATGGTTTACCAACAATGTGCGGGGGTTTGAAACTTTTTGGAGCCTTGCGCCTACAATTTGATTTTGTGTGTGCACGTTTCTTCGATTTTGCACTAAAATACATGTTTTTTGTCTCTTTCGTCCAAATCCTAATTGTGCTTGATTGACCACAAGATGCCTTTATAAATTGGTTACTATTTTCGGTTAGATTGACCGCAACCACTCCTCACTTAATTGTTGAGAGTTGCCTATGTTCCAATATTTCGAAGAGGGCACAAACCACACATAGTTCTCCCACTTATGTATATGTATGCAACATCTTAAACAATCTAGAAAGCAATGCTATTTTTTTTGATCTTTGATTCTTGGCACCATACAACATTGACTTTTCGTATTCAGATTTCGCTCTATGGTCCGCTCTAGGGTCACTCTTGGAAATTTGAGTTGTATCCCTTTTGATAATGTTCCAAGAGAGTTCTAGGTGATTTCTCAATGTTGCTAAGACTTGCGAAGTGAATAATAACCTTAGGCGGGATTTGTATTTATAGATGACTCTTTGTTAATTTTATGCTATGAACGACTTATGTAATATGTCTTGGCCGACCTTTGGAGACTTCCCAATTTGAGAAATAGCTATTGAGGGTTCTTGGACATTGCTGAGAGAGTAAGACACCTATGATAACATGCACTATCTAGATTTACCCTGTACTTTCTTGTAAGTGGAAAATAGGGATCTAAAATATGGAGAATGTTTGTAGGATTTTGAAGGGTTCCTATATAGACTAAATTGATCATGAATGAATATATTTGACAAATAGAGGTGGCTAAGATAGTAGATGGACAGACAGATAGAGGGAAAAGCATGCTCAAGAGTCATATTTATGCACCTTTTCCAAGTGTGTCAAAGTTTGTCAAAGTATGTCAAAGTTTATGTAGCCAAAGTGCCAAAGTCCAAATTTAGGTGTCGACCCCTGCATATCACTCTTCTCAGTGGAAAGAGATTACACATAAAATCTGTAACATAAAAACCATAAAAATGTTTCTAATCATAAGATGGCATCATCCTTAAAGCACATTTATAACTCAATTTGGTCTAGTCATAGAAAGATGGTATTTATAATAGTTGTGAGGAGACGGGGATGGTTACTGGTACCGTTACACCATTTTTTTGAAAAATAGATGGGTATGTGGAGACAACAATATATATATATATATATATATATATAATACTCTACAATACATTAAAAATGCTAAATAGTAATACATCAAAAATACATTTTGCCAAAAAAAATATAGTAATTATAATTAAATTAAATAATAAATTAAAATTAAAAAAAATTAAATTTACATTAAAAAAATTTAAAATTAAAAATTTATAAATTAAAACAAAAAATTATAATTTATAAATTATAACTTAGTACTTGAATCAATAACATTTGTTCATATTTTGTAATGTGTGATATTATGGATAATTAGTACCCTATCCAACTATTGACATCTATTCTCTTTTTGGTATGATTTTCCTTCTACTTTTATAATGGAATGTTCCTAAGTTCGTTGATTTTGTTAGATTGGGTCCAGCACTGCCTAGTGCAGTGTAAATTTTGGAAAGTTCAAAAATGACTTTGATGTGAAGGCATGAGATGTCTAGGCATAGCCATAACAAAGCGGAGGAGTGTCACTTGATGCAAACAAGTCAAGGCCAAAACATTCTTTTGATTGTGGCAAGTGAATGATTTTTTTGTGAGTTATTTTCTAGTGTTCCACTAAAAGACAATTTGAACAAATATTTTTGGCTGGGTTTTGTTGCTCGATCACAAATATATATCTTTTTATTTTTAATAGAACTTGTAAATTTAATAAGTTATAATTATAACAATAATAATAAAAAATAACCATTGGTAGTGCTGTGAACCAAAAAAATACTAACGACGACCTTCCTCGTTCGAACCAGACACTTGACTGTAAACGATGACCTTCCCTTGCAAACGACGACATGTTTTTTACATGTTTAGGGTTTACTCATTTTGGGTACATGACATTTAGATGTGGAAACGGGCAGGAGACACGGAAACAGGCAAGCATACGTCTCTAGGCATGGGAGACGTCTTCCTACCCATCTCCCATACTGGAGATGCGTCCTAGGGGATTGGAGATGTGTCTCCATGCAATAGTGGTATTTATCATTGAAAGACATTTATTACAAAATTTTGTATAAACATCGAATAATGGTATTTACCATTGAAGCACATTTACCACACATTTCGGTATAAGCATTGGAAGATGGTATTTATTATTGATGCACATTCACCACACATTTTGGTATAATTATAGGAAGATGGTATTTATCATTGTTGCACATTTATCACACATTTTGGTATAATCATAAATAGATGGTGTCTATCATTGAGGCATTTGTGTGGAATAAGGAAGTTTGATCTATGGAGGTCTTGGTCATGTAAGTAAATATATCATTGTAAAAGTGCATGTACAATATGGAAGTTCGACCTATGGAGGTCTAAGTAGTTAAATAAGTTATAATCATGAAAGTGCATGTATAATAAGGAAGTTCGACATATGGAGGTCTAAGTATGGAGGAGATTATGGAGCCATCTATTTTTGGCTCAAGGATGGTTTTAGGTATCGAATTGCTTTGTTCTAGGGTACTTGTGGGTTTGTTAATTATGGGTTCTTATTAAGCTCTTTTTGGTGAGTTTCTTGTGTTTTGGGCCACATTTACTTCCCTTTCCTCTTTCTTTCTCTCCCCTCCCTAATTTTATCTCTTCAACCCATTGGTCCCACAACTTGATGTTTCCCTTTGGCCATGTGAGAGTATGTTCTCGCCAGGAGGTGGAGACCGAGGAACAATTCATTTTTAGATGCCCCATTTATTATGAGATTTGGGAAAGATATCACTACCTCTATAATGACTCAAACTACATTCTACTACTTTCTTCAGATATATAGATCAATTGTGCCTCATTCTTTCCCTTTGTGAGGCTATCACCCTTTGCCGCAGATCCCTATCGGAGGAGCCTAGAGGCTCTAATGCCTCAATGTTGATCTTCTCTTTCTTCGAGCACATCCTTGCAATTGGTACATCACACATTAGAGATGATAGATTAGTTAGGTGACACTTCTCTCAACACAACATTAGTACTCTGACTACTCAAATCCCCAAACCTAATTTTTGCACCTTCTCATCGGCGTGGCTCAGTTCCCTTCCTACGACATGGATCTACTAGTTGCTAGCCGCTCCCCAGACCATAGGGGCAAACTAATATTACGAGTTTATTTTCGACTGTAGGAGTTACATTGACCTTGGATGTTAGGGGAGATTCTAGAGGAATTGTCTTGCTTCCTCCTAGGATTCCCCAGCCTAGCTCCTCCAACCATTGTCCTCCACAATGAGCATTATCAGATCTTTCACAATGATAATAGCTCAGATGACTCCTCCACATCAGGCACAAACAGAGACATTCAATGAGATTTCCATCCAGCCTTCATTGACACATGCTTTTAGGGCTCTTGTTTGCCCTTCATGGCTACTTGTATTGATTTCATTGCCATTTGTGTTAGTGGCATTCTGTGTTATTTTGTCTTTTGTACCTTTATTTCTATACTTCACTTATGGGATTCTCTCTTCCCAAAAATTTCTAGTGTTAATTGCTGTATCCTTGAGTCCCATTGACCTACTCTTCATCATCTATGGATGTTAATATTAATACTTTCTTTCTTTCTTTCTTCCCCTTGTTTCCCTGTTCTGGGCTTTTGACCAAGAGTGTAGCTATATGGTTCTGGTTTGCCAGTACTGTACCACGACAGTTCTGGTCTAGCATTTACTGAAAGATCAGAAACTGAAGGGTTAAGGGCAGATTTTGGTTCAAGATTTGAGTCTTAATGTTGCATTGTGCCACTTGTTATGTTAGCGAAAACACATGTAGGATTAAGGTTGCCATCCTTATGGACGTCTGAGTCCATAATCAACAAGGCTCAATGTGATTGGATTGTATTTGAGTGGAGGTTTCCCAATACTTTCCCAACTATACCTCGGCATCATGTTCACTGTGTTCACAAATTGAAAAACTGCATTTGGGATCTTCTAGCATTCTACAATCATTTCCCTTTGGGCATTTGGTTTTCAAGGTTTTCTCGTTGTTTCATGCTTGACAATTATTTCTATAGTCTCATTTCAACTCGCTTCATTTGATAGCAGAGATTGCAACAAAATAATGATATTCTTTGAGATATCGTCATTTTGCAGCAAATTTGGTATTTCTAACAATTCGGTCAATGCTTGAACAATGTCTTCATGTTGCAGTATTTTTACAATCTAGCCATAGCCATGTGCCTTAGTTTTGGTTGCTTGAGGTGTAGCAACTCATAGTCTTTGATCGATTGTAGTAGCTCAAGAACTTAATCATTTACTTCTTTGTTATTGCATCTAGATACTTCTTATCACTCACCTTTCTTATGAGTGGTTCTTTTGGGATTACTGGAGGTGGCAAGCCTTGTTTGTTTCATTGCAATCTGGTCACAATGAGTACATTTGTAGTCTTTCTTCCGGTTTCAAAAGCAATTCTAGCTTCAGTTTTGGGCTGCATAATTGCCATGTTCACATTGTGCACCTGTTTTTATATTACCATTGTTTTTCAAGCACGGGGCAATCTTATATGTTTGTTGTTCTGACACCTGAAAATATGCACAATATGCCTTCCTATTAGAATTAACTGGACATTTCCTTGCAATGTGATTAGCTTCACCACAATTGCTTTGGTTGTCTTTGGCCTTGAATCCTAAGTTGGTAGTGTACTTGATTTTGGTGACCGCCTTTTTTCTGTGGATTCCACCCCCTTCTGTTGGAGGATTCCATCTTTCTTGATGTGGCTGCAACTGCCAGTTCTGCTGCGGTGGCTGTTCAGGCATTGATACATTTCCTTGCTATGTATTTGGTCATGGTTGTTGTTTGGCTTGCACAACAAAAACATTTCTAGTGATATCATCTTTTTGACCATGCAACGCTCAACAATTCTTGTCAACATGTTTTGTTAACTATTGAAAACTACAATAGATGCTATGTGGTTTCCTTACATACCTTTTGAGCAGGTGACAATGTGATGTCCCAGGAAACTACAAATATCACAATACTTATTATGCCTGTCTGTAGATGTTACTGGTCTATATCCTACTATTTTATTGCAATCATTTGTGTGATATCCATCTTGACCACACCCAATATGCCATATACCTATCATTTGCTTCTTGTTATCTTGGATCTTACCCATCCGTTTTTAGCATGACATCCGGCTGTGCATCCAATTTAGCATTGTAGACAAGGTTTCACCCCAATATTCAATCTTTTCTACCTTGATTGCTGCAGCTACAACTTTTGCTTTGTTTGGAAACTGCGTCTAGGAGATGGCAAACCATAATCCCATGTGGAGGCCGTCTTGAACCATTCAACCTTATCATTTTCATCAAATTTTAGACTCATACAATTCATGACATCCAAGAACTATTTATCATAATTCAATGCGGATTCTTTGGTAAAATCTTCCTATAGCCAATAATAGAAATATGCCAAATAATAACAATATGCAAACCTATAACAGAGATCACACAACATGAGATATTTGTGGGCCAAGATGCTCTAATATCCAATACATGTAGAAAATAATTATTACCCTTAAGATAGGGGAACAGCATTTATTACTCCTTAATGAAGGAATAACTCCACATGTTTTCTCTATATGAGAATGCCACTTTGAGGGGGACAACCTCCAATATAATTCCAACCTAATAGAATACTCTCCATATACTTGACATCCTTCATAGTGATATTCACCACCTATATATAGACCTCCCATTAATAATGATGGAAGGGCAGACCACTGACCCCAATGTAGGCTGATGTATTATACAATATAACTAATTCCACAAATTACCCATTTGACCCAATTTAATTGAGTAAGAAGGAATGTGTGCCAAATGTCGATATGTCCATCATAACGTTCCATTCCTCTTCGACACATTATGTCCCCTAAACATGAAAACAAAACCAAGTAATAAGACTTATACATATCCTTACTTATACATATCCTTGCACAAAACCAAGTAATAAGACTTATACATATCCTTGCACAGCTGCTACCATGCTCGATCATCCAAACACCTGTATGTGATCTTAATGGGCGATAGCTCCCCAAACCTGGTTCAATATTCAGCTGCACTCTTTTGATTCCATTCATGGCTATAGTTTTTTCCATTTGGCTTCTATGTATAGCCACAATGATTGCTCCTCTGATTCCATTTATGTCCATAGTTGTTGCTCCTCTGATGGCATGTATATCCATAGCTATTGGACCTCTATTTTTTTGTATAGCCGTAGCGATTGCTCCTTTGATTCCATGTATGCCGATAGTTATATTTTGCTTTGATGCATAGTGACATGGCTCCATGATTGACCCCTGTCATGATGTTGTGGATGTCTATATGCCCCACCCTTAGTCTCTTTTTATTCTACTTTTACTTCTTCAACCTTCTTTTTTGGCTATCATTGCCACTTCAACCTTTTATTCTTCCATATGTAGCTCTTTAACCTTTATTTCCACTAGCTCTTTTGTCTCTCGAGTAGAAGAATTGTTATTTTCCTCCTGTTATTTTTGTTGTTGTTCTTCTAAATATTCCTTATACTTTGTAATGCCCCTCCTTTTGAGCTAATCCTTGGATGAGACCTTTAGCTTGAGTGTTCCCTAAGGCTAAGGATTTAAAGACAAAAAGGGGAACATTAGTAAGCTTCATGGTTATTTTGATAAAGTACTTTATTATCCAAATTTGGGGCCTTTTTGAGGGCCATTCTAAAAGTACTTTTGATAAGGAAGCTTGTGTATATCTTTTTATTATAAAAAAAAGTAACCCTAACCCTTCCTCTCTAATTTTGGTGCCACACTTGGAGGAAGTTTATGAAAAGAAAGGGAGGCTCCTTCGAAAAGGACATGTTGAATATTGATTTGGTAAATTGGATCAACTATGTCAAACTTGATTTCCATCTCTTGAGGACAAAAACCTCTAAGAAGTGCCATAAGTTTGGGGACGAAAACCTCCATCCCTTTTACTTGTGCAACTCTACTCAAGGGTTGTGATTGAGCATCAAAGTGCATGTTTTCATGCAAGTGGATCATTCAAAGGTGTTTTTAGACACCACCTCATTACGGAAATATTGCATACTTCTATGGAAAACAGGTTTGGTGAATTTTATAGGTGTTGAAGAAGAGCGAATCATCTGGGAGATTGTCCGTGTGGCGGAATACTATTCCAAAGGGTGGCGACTTGCCTAGGAGGCCAGGAACCACTTGGAGGGGTACTTGAAGGTCACAGGGAGTTGTTCGTGTCTTCATTGTATTTTTCCAACTAGGGCGATTGGTGGGAGAAGCAGATTTCGAATATTTGAAGTGCCAAAGGTGTATAATATATTACCAATATTTTATGCCTTTATTTTTGCATTGGGCGACTTGCTTGGGAGACATTGGAAGGCCAATCGGAAGGGTTTTTGGTGAGTTTAATATTCTGAAATGTATCTCCTAATTTTTCGAATAAGGGCGAACTAGTTGGGAAGAAGAAATAAGCTCATTGGAGGGTTTTTGATCTCCTTTCGGCAAGGTATTTGTGGTTCTCTACTTTCTGAATTTTTGTGATAAATTATCATAGGGTTTGGAAGAATTTTGGAAGGGAAAAGACCAGGGTTTCGTCATAAAAATTCTGCTAATATTTTGGGAGTGCGGTGATTCACTTGGAGAGTCTTTTCTGAATTTTATAGGGTGCTATTAGGCCCTAAAAGGTACACATAATATTAAAATTATTTGGGTATTTTTAGTGCACTTTTCTATGGTCCACTGACATACTTGAGGGTGAATTTCAAAGAGGAAATTGAATTATTTAATTCAGTAATTTTCTGCAGTTGGACGGATTGATTGTGAAAGGCTTTGTGGAGGTTATGGAGGGGCTAAAATTCGAAATATTTCTATATAAAATATTCTATATTTTTCCATATTTTTTATGGATTTTTTAAAGGGTTTGAGGGCTGATTGTGCAAAGAAAATACAGCTGTAATTTTAGAAGGAAAATCAGATTTTTTTGGCAAGATACTCAACAAGGTACATGCATCCTTTCCCTCTTTTATCTTCATTATCCCAAGTTGGGGACATTACATACTTTTCCTCACAATATTTAGATTCAACCCGATGCTATACCTTGACCTTCGTTCCTCATTATATGTGATATCCTAGAAGGATGCCTTCTTTCTCTTGTACTATTTTTTTTTGAACTTCTTTTGCACATTAATATTGTCTGTAGCCAAAGTCTCTAACCAAGGATATTCAAGAATGTTATGAAAACCATCAATAACCAAAGTACAAAAACTCTGATTGTAAAACATATTTGTACATAGTGAGCTTCGAATCTTAAAAAAACTGAATATATTTACCATCTATTTGAGCTTCCTTGATATTATTTGCTTGATCATGTAGATGTAAGGCCATGTTGATGTTGATGAAGTTATACCTACTGCTAAGGTTTGTGGATACAATGACCTCTAATCCCAACATAGGCCGACTCATTACCCAATTCAAATAATTTCTCAAGTTACCCATTTGACTCAACATAACTAATTAAGAGGGATGTGTGTCATATGTCGACATCTTCATCAACACATATACATCATAATATCATATCCCTAGGTACATAACATTCTCTTAATGTGTATTTTATTTCTTTGAGATCTTGTCTGTCCCAACATTCATGCCAATTCTTATTGAACTCTTGTTTCAGCTTATCCTGGACATCCTTTAATGTAAGCTTTACATCTTTGAACTTACAAATATACTTCGGAGCTCTTCGTATTAAAGATCCTATCAATTTATAGAGCTTCTTGTCATATACCTGGGCACCTTTCAGTTGCCATTTCATGTCACATGTCAAGAGACAGTTTTCTGGATGTATGGACCCTTTATATAGTGCACAAAAGCGCCTGGTGGTAAAGACATCATTTGTGAACTTGAGTCACTCCACTTGTCATCTATGGGTTGTTCCAAATGAATTAGAATTTCCAATATTGTTCTTAAGTTCTCTGCTCCCCTATCTAGTGTTTCCTCTACCTCTACCAACAGCTTTCTTTGGCTTCACTGTTTCTTGCAGTTGTTGTAGCTTTGATTTTCCAAACTTTGGTATTTTCGCAGCCCTTTTTACATGTCATGCAACACATGAGCATTTTTTGATTTGGTAACATTCTGCTTTATTTGTCCAGCCATGGTGGTTCATCTTCTCCTCATCCTCTCACCATGATTTCACATCCCTGTCGTGGTTGAGTGGAACTTTTTACTCTGCCCTTGCCTGGATCAGAAACAATAGTGCTCCAGTCGTGACCACCCTGCTAGTTTCTTCGGAAGGTAGTACCAAATAACTTAATCGGCATCATCACATATATGATTATTGATTACTGAATGTGCAGGGATCCCTAGGTTTGTTGCCTCTTGTTCAACAAAATATTCTATCTTCCCTTCAAGCCATCTTTCCACGTCTTGTTGGTCGGGCAACCATTTCAGCATGTGCATTTAGACACGGTTCATCATACAAATTGGTAACAAAACCATTGTTAACCAAATTCCTTTGTGATTTGTCAGAGGACATGCTAATGTTGCAGTCTAGGGTCAGAATCCAGCTTTACACTGTAAATCAAGCTCATTTGCAGTCTTACGTCGTCAGAAATATTCGATTGAAACATACAAATATATGGAAGTATGCTGAAGTCATGATTTTCACTGCGAATTAAAACATACAAAATAGAAATAGAATGGAAAGTACAATAATTTTGACACATCCACAATTACAAAGACAATGCACAGAGATAGAGATCTTCCTTAACAGTTTGGTCTGAATCATTTTTAGGTAGATTGTCTCTTCATCTTTCCTACATGAATGATTAATATCTTTTCATGACATTTCCTATTCTACTACATAATAATCGTATTGGTATCTGTTACACATTAGCAACTCTTGATTTTCCTATTCTTAAACTCTTTCTTACAAGCCGACCCATTTATCCGGCATTTGCCTTTTTTACAATTTTATATACATGTCATTTTCACAAATTTGCAAAACAATTACAGAACATATCTTCTAATGTCTACCTAACACAAGTCTTGTTTGAGTTCCTCCTTCACTTTGTCCTCATTTAGAAAACCATTTTTATTCTCATAAATTTTCAGTATCATAACATGCAAAACTTTGTCTTGATGCAGACTTCAGCAACTTTGCTTCCGTTATTTTGCCTCCAACAATTGTGTTAATCATTAAACTGGATGACCACCATGTCTCTCTCTTTGCTCTTTCCATCTCTTCTTCTTCATACCAGATAACAGTTTCTTGTCTTGAGGCTGGAACACAAAATTCATTTAGTGTCTTTGACAGGAATCTTCTATGCAGTAATTGTCTTTTTTGCTCATCTTTCTGGTGGTTTACCCTCACTCTCTTGAACTGGTTAAATGTCTTGGCCAAGAAGTGAGGCGGATGTGCCATCAACCAGGCTCCACAATGAGCTGTCAGCCAATTTTTGAGGGGTTTACTGCATATCTTTAGCTTCAAATATGATGAAATTATTGACTACCATGTTCCACAGGAATCTGTAATCTCTTTCAAATTTAAAGGAACATGCTGTCAATAACTTTTTCCCCTTTTATTTTCTATGATTATTGGATAACGATGAATTCACACTTGAGAAGGTCGTGATCATAGGGTTATGACTGCAGGGTTATGCTAGCAGATGTGCTTCTTGAGAAGGTCATGGCCATAGGGTTATGACAGCAGATATGTGACTTGAGAATGAAACTACGTTGGTTCTTGAATATACAGATGGCTAAATCTAGTTCAAAATAACAAAATTTTAAGCACACACATATGAACATATGCAACACTCGCACAGATTATCTGATATGTGTGTAGTATGAAAATGGTTATCTACAGAAATAGTCATTGTACATGGATATGAATAATTGGAGTGCTTTCATTATACTCAGATGCAATGTAGATGGTCTACACATATTATTGAGCCTTCTTATTGATATAGAGTGTGGAAAATGCTATTGAAAGAGATACTTTGGCTGTAGGTGGATTGGCAGGTTAGAGTTTATAACTGAGCTTGATCATGAGGTCAAAATTTATGAGTACAAAATTTGAACAATATGTAAGGTAAATAGAAAACAATATCCTTGTGGGCTTGCATAAGGGATGATCTCATATACCAAATTAGTGTCTCCCCTGGCGGTGATTTTGAAAACCCTTTTTTCCTTTACCTTATATTATTTAGGATGTTGTCATGGTAGGCAGGTTTCATAAACACAACCACAAGCATGTGACGAAAACTGAAAAGGGCCTAAGTACACCCTGATATTAGATCATTCCTTTTATATAATCATTTTAATTTATTTATTGACAAACATGTAGATAAGCCCAACAAAACACAATGTTCAAGTCCATTGTCTATACTTATCGCATATGCATATTTCATATTGTTGATTAATGTTGTTTTGTTTGATAAGGTTTCTGGATAGAACTGCATTAATTATATATATATATTGTGTGTGTGTGCGTGTTTGTGTCTGTCTGTCTGTGTGTATATATGTATTTTTTATATATATATATATATATATATATATATATATATATATCCAGAATATATCCACTATTCTGGATATATAGTGGATATATTTTGGATATATATATATATATATCCAGAATATATCCACTATTCTGGATATATAGTGGATATATTCTGGATATATATATATATATGTAAAATACATATATACACACAGACAAATACACAGACAGACAGACACAGACACGCACACACGCACTATATCCACTATTTTGGATATATATATATATATATATATATATATATATATATATATATATATATATACAGAGACAGACACACGCACACACGCATGCACCATATATATATATATATACACTATTCTGGATATATATATATATATATATATATATATATATATATATATATACACACACACACACACAAAGAGAGACAGACAGACAGACACAGATGCACACATGCACGCACGCATGCACCATGCACCACGCACATGCGCACACACAGAGACACACACACACACACACACACACATCAAATAAATACAACATTTTGGGTTTTCAATTATGGAAAATAATTTTGAAAATTTTAAGTCTTAATTAGATTGAAAATTCAGTTATTTGTAGACTTTAGTGGACTTTTTTATTTTTCAGTAGTTATGGTATTTCAACTTCCTTTATTTTTGTTAGATCAATTTAATTGCACACTAATAACTTTAACTTTTGTCTTTCAGATCATTTAGTTATGTAGTTTGTATCTCAAGGACTTTTCTAAGTTAGATAATTCTGTTTCTTTGCATGGTGAGATACTTTATTCAGGTAAAATGTGGTTTGAGATTTCCATGCAAATTTTTAGTGGCTGTTAAATGTGTGGCATTTTATATGCAATTTGAAAACAATGGGATATTGATTAGCTAGACATCTTATAAATAAATGCTATGTTGTTTACTGGCTGAAAAGTTGACAAAATTGCTTTTTGGATTTGTGATTCAGGTTTTGCTTTATTTAGGGCCACAAGGTTTGAAGAAAGCAATTGGCAGTGCCGAACCTTATCCTGTTCGAGGATTGTATAGTTTCAGTAATTACTTTGATGATATTGATGCTTATTATCAATGTCGTTTTGGAAATGAGCTTGGTCTTTCAACTGGATGGGCTGGGCTAGATGAATTGTACCGAGTAAGTTTTTGCTTTATTTATGTGTGCTCAAGTGCTACGGTTAGTATTGAAATAGTGTGAATCAAATAAATAAAGTATTCCATCTCTTATGATTATAATTTGAGAATTATTGGTAAAGAAACAAATTTAAATTATTAAGAATTGACAATGACCAAACTATCAACCAATAACATTGCTATATATGATTACTCTTTTATAAGATTCATCTTAAACATTGTGTTAGTGTTGTAGGCCCAGAAAATAGAGCTCGAACCACACAGAAACAAGCCGAGCTGTTTAAAGTGTGTAAAGAAAAAGTTTAGAGGGCCATTTTATATCTCAACCAACCTCAATTGTTTTGCAACCACAGGAGGACCGAGTGAACATGCATTGATTTCCAGCTATACTAGAGAGTTTCATTGGGAGCTAGCATTCTGTTGATATTTATCATTCTCCGATGTTGATTTCAGCTGATCTATATGAGTTTACAATATAAAAACAACGCTTCTCTTAACTTCCTTCAATAATGCTAATAAGTTTTGTGGTTTTCCCATGGCTTGAGAATATTGTGGGATGTGTAGATTACTAAATGATGGACTTTGAAAATTCAGGGGATTTATAACTTTATTGTTACAGGCCTAGATGTTGGCATAAGACAGACGCCCACGACCCCTTTAGACCCTCTTTTATATTTTGTACTCTTGATCTTATAAATGGAAGTCTAAACAAGTACAAGAGGGCTCAAATTTGTACTAAGGAAAAACGCCAAAAGGGACTAATAAAAACAAAAAAAGATGTTTGTCGGGCTGTGGTTTGGTTGGAAATTGGAGTACTTAAAGCAAGGAACTTTATTCACTAAAACAAATTCAAAGTTACAGTTTACATTTATATTAGCACACTTTATTAACTTAATACTTATTTTAGTAAATACAAGGAACAAAACATAGGTTCCATTTCATTTCCAGAGCTAAAACTCCGTGTAAATAGTACAACAAAGGTGCAAAATTTTGAACCATTTTTCTCCCAATATGACACCCTGCATGTCCACAAATATTATTGCAAAGACCAGGTTATCTCAAGATGTGAATCTCATTTCAAAACCTTGAAAACAACACTTTACAGAAATATGCAAACTACAATTAGAAAAAGATGCGACTTTTACTCGGTGCTGCAGAGTAAAAAGGAAAATTGTTTGTCTTGGTCTAATTGGCATTCCTACAAATGTTTAGGGTCTTAACCCTAAACAGTTCTTACACTGTTTGCATTTTACTGAAACTGCCTCCCCTTTTACTCTTTCACAAAAGCTGTGAATTACAAAGGAAGAATTTTATTGATGAGTTTCAAGTCTTGAAAATGAAATGATCTTCTAAGCTTAACTAAGACCCTCAGAAGTTTTCAACATCCTGCTTAAGTATTTCTCACCCAATTCTCATTTTATTGTGAACTTTTCCTCCATAATCTCAAAACTGAGTTATACAAGAAGGCGTGTGAATTGGAGTTATACAGGAAGGGGTGTGAATTGGATAGATGAAGCTAAGAATATTGAGGAAAAATAGGTATGTACACCCAAATAGGCTTCACACAGGTTTTCATGGTCATTCTATGAGCCAATTTTGTGCAGCTCAAGAACAATTGTGAAATTGCACACTTTTCAACACGAACTAAGCTTTTTTGCAAATCAAATGAGTGAGTTCATTGTTAGGAACCAAAGGATTCACTCTAAGGGACTAAGAAAACTTTTGTGAGTGGAATAAGGCATATAATATGCTTCCATTCTCACGCTCAGTGCTCAGGAGTCACTTTAGCTTTGTATTGAGGTTTGTGTAAGCCAACTTAAAGAGGAATGAAGACTGTTCCCAAATTTTTTACAAGCCCTCAACTCCATGCATGCTTTCAGCTATGAAATAAGTGGCTGTTTGCATTGAAGAGTCATTTGTTCAAGTTTCAAGAAAAACATTTAAAGTGGAAAATCATTGCAAAGATTTGATCTTTACAACTCTTTCCACTTGTTCCATTTGTCACTAGTTTGTACAAATTATGGCTGCCCCAAAAGCTATTGTAAAGATCATTCTATTGAATCATGTCTCATTGCAAGGAATCTAATACTATATCAACTTTACCCAAAAAGGTAAAGATCAGTCTATTGATTCATGTCTCATTGTGGGGAGTCTAATACTAAGCTCTCAACATATCATATTTACATAACTAAATCCTTCTTCATATTCCCCAAACTACATTGAAAGAAGGCGAATAGAGGCAAGGAATTGAAACGTTGCGAATGCACATAAAGCTGCGAACTATCATTGCAAGGTTTATCATATTTGTTGAATGAAAAGCTTGTGAACTTTACATCGCACACATGCGCACACTCATGGCCCACATTTTCTTCTTGTGATAGGACTCATCCTTCTTTAGTTGATCATTTTTATTAACTTGGAGGGGCATTAATTTCATCTTTTTATTTGTTCTATCATTATCCTTCATAAGCTAGTTCAACTGGCTGTGATAAAGGGAAGAGTCATTTTCAAGAGTACTAATTCTATCTAGTAAATCCTTGGAAGACAGGGCATTTATATTTATTTTCTTACCCAGCTCCTTTGACTTTTGATCATGCTTTTGCTCTATCTTGGAAAACTCTTTTCATCATCCATTTCTTTTCCAAGAGACAAAGGAGAGGAAGAATCTGGTTTAGAGTAAAAATTAGAAATTTCCTCATTAGATACTTGCGCACAATAGAGCTTTCCTTCACCTTTTTTGAGGGACCTTTCAATTATATTAGCACTACCACTACCCTTGCTTGCATTCTTACTTTCAGGGGGGATGCAAATGGTAATTGACTTAGGTATCTTGGGAGTACAATTTTCATTATCAACAACAGCAGGGGGGGGTAGGTTTAGACGAAACATTAGAAAGGCTAGCTTCTACAACAAAATTTTTTTTAGGAGGGCCAAAGGTTTGAGACTTAGCATGATGAAACAATAAATTTTTTTAATACCTGATGAATAGGAATCAAAGTCTTTTTTAATTGGACATCAAGCACAAAATTCTCATGAGACATCTTGAGAATGAAGGGTATGCTGATAAGCCTCTTATGATGGAAATGGTTCGAAAAAGCAAAGTGATAAGAAAGAGCATACTTTGTATCCACTCTATAGAGTGACAAACCTCATCACATGATAAAGAACCTAATTCCAAGGTGCAAAAATAGAATCTTTGAGAAATCTAGCTTGGAAATTGATGGGTTTTTCTTTTCCTTTAAGGAATGTCTACATGTTTTCGTTCTTGTCCCTCTTAGATTTGTAAAATTTCAGACCTTCCATTCTCATGCCTATAACTTGTGCAATACTTTCCTTTAAGACCTTGAAAGATACACCTCTCATAGTAACTACCCTTGCATTCCACGAATTAGCGAATTTTGTAGAGAGAAGAGAAACAAATCCTATAACCCTATTCATGAAATTTGTGAGACCTCCTTGCTTATGTGCCATAACGTTGGTTTCTTCTTGACCATTTCACAAAGTCACAAGGTTTGAGTTTGAGTTCGACGAGGATAAAATTCGGTTCGAGTTAGAGTTCGAGTTCAGATAAAAATCGATAAAAAAAATCGTCATTAAATTCGAAACGTAAAAAAACATAAAATATATAAAAATAAGTCAAAACAAGAACATTAAAGATAATTAAAAAATACATGTTACTTAATAAAGATAGCAATAAAATATTAAAGATACATATTTAAAAAAATAAAATAAAAATAAAAACAAACTTATAAAATGTAAACAAAATGTAAAATAAAAACATAACTTGATTTTAATTTTAGAATAACAAATTATAAATTATAAACAAAATGTAAAAAGAAAGTTAAAAAAAAAAAAAAAAAAAAAAATTCAAAACTTAAAAAAAAAAAAAAAAAAAGATTATAAATAAAATAAAAAATAAGAAATAAAAGCATGAACAAAATAAAAAAATAAATTTTTTGACAGTAAGGAAGTTGTGTTGAGGTTGAAGGCAAAGCTGCTAGTTGTTATGTTGAGGCCTGTTGGTTGAATATTTTGTCGATCAACGTACTGATAAACAAAATAGGTCTAATCAGCCAAAGTAGGAAGATTAGTCGTCCAAATGTGTAGTTTTACCACATCAGAAAGACACTGATCTCTCCTCTCATCAAGGGGAGGGTCCCTGTAGGTATGCTATATATATATATATATAAATAGAAAATAATACTCATGGGTGGGACAAACCATCCATCTCTCTTCCTTCAGAGATGATGCGCGCGAATCAAAGGAAAAACTCAGGGGAAATGACAGACAATACTCCTCTTCTTTCATAAGTACTATTCAGCAAACCACAAGAATACTCCTGGCAGTAACAAGAAAATGTAGCAAAGGATGTAATAACCAGCAAATCGAGATGCAGCACAAAGTCTTCCCCTGGATTGCTCAAGAGTAAGATACGAAGGACGATGAGGGCACAAAGTCGCCTCAAGGTCCTTTACACAGAAATGAAAAGAAACCACACTAAAGACAATTATGGGGTCACAAAGTCTCTCCACAGTTGACTCTTTAGGACACCTTCTTGATTGCTGTCACTAATTCTGCTTGTTGAATTAAAGGAACAGAAGATATATTGAAGAAAAAGACATAAGAACAATTTCCTCAATAACAAAGATATTACAGCACAAAGTCTGAAAAACCACTTGCTTTCTTATTCCAGTAACAAAATATGATCGGCAATATGAGCTCAAAGTCTCAGTAATGCTTTACAATTTGGGCAGAGTTTCGTTCTAATTGTCAAAAAAAAGATCCTTATTACAATAGAAGAAAGTCCCTTATATAGCCTCTTCAAGAAGGACTTGGGAGCAATCAATACATCATTTTGCGTTGGAATCTGTTAAGAAGACACGCTGGAACTTAGGGGCGCTTTACCCATTTGATTTTATCAATGCAGGGAAATAAGTCGCGCTTATTGAAAGTTTGCAACTTTCAATGTCCACCTGGCGATCTGATCTTATCTTCATCATTCCTCCTTGTCCGGTTAATTGAATCGGGTCCTGGATTTAGTTTACTGTTCTGTTCCTTCTCCGCTTTCTGCTGGTCTTGGCTTTGAGATCTGTGAATGTATTCTGGTCTGTATGTTTAAAGGATCAACGGCTAATTCACTGTGTTGAATTTGACGTTTTCGGGCGCGTCATTCCTTTGTCTTCTTTCGGCTTTTTTGTTTGGCACTTTTCCGGATTGAACTTGCCCTTTCGGGCCTTAAGAAATGACCCGTTTTGAGTCGGGAAGAGCCTCCCGCAAGGGTATCTACCCTTTGGGCAGTCTTTGAATGGCCTTCGGGCTTCTTCGGGAAACTCTTTGAACTTTGGCGATGAACCAACTGTTGAACCGTTCCATTGAACCAAGGCTTTGAACCATGTGTTTGAACTAACCATTGAACCAAGGCTTTGAACCTTTTCGTTGAACCAAGACGTTGAACTAACCGTTGAACCAAGACGTTAAACCAACCGTTGAACCAAATTTCGGTTCAATAGTTCAAACAAAGCCTTGAACCGACTGACGAACCGTTCGATTGTACCAAAAAATGAATCAAAGCATTGAAACTGAGTGGATAACCAAATGTTGAAACAAAGCGTTGAACCGCTTGATTGAACCAACCTTTGAACCATTTGACGCCAAACCAAAAGATGAACCAAATGTTGAACCTGCTGCTGATACTTGCCGATGAAAATTTCTGTTTGAACCAAGGTGATGAACCAATTCCGAAAATGACCAATTGTTAGAAACCGATTCTTTTGATTGAACCCACCTATAGAAGTCGTGAAGCCCGTTGAACTTGTAGAAATGAGCCTGTTTGCAGTCCGTAGATTTTTGAAAAGCTTGAAAAATGAGAAATTTGAATGCCCAAGACAAAATTTGGAAAGGGAAGAAATAATTTTGGTCTGTAGGACCAAAATAATTCAAATGTTGTCCCAAAAATAGTTGATATTTTTGGGGGACAACAAGGCTGAAGGCGAAGTTGTTGGTTGTTGTGTCGAGGCTGAAGGCAAAGTTGCTAGAATGGCAAACATAGTTGACCCAGAATGACAAACACAGTTGACCCGGAATGGCAAACACTGCACAACACACACTGGTTGCTGCTGGCTCTCTTGTACACCCAGGTTGCTGCCTCTCCTGTCTACTTTGGTGCGCCTTTGCTGTCCACCTTGTTGCGCCTTTGCCGTCCGCGTCCAAGTTAACAAATGCATGTGGTCCTCACTTGTACTATGGTTTTCCTATCGTTGCTCATAGAAAAATACTCTTTGCTGTTTGGATCTTCACTCTAACACCCTTCATTGGTTGGCCTCAAATTGCTAGGGTTTTCCTGCTTATTTTTGTGGCATGATTTTCTAGGTCAGTTTTCCCCCCCGAACTTGGTGATTTCGGGTGATTTTTATTGCTAGTTGAAAAAATCAGCAAATTTTGAATTTCGTGCCAAAAAATTGACAAATCTTGTGACACAGACTGGGGCTTGATTCTGCATCTTTCTCCGCCCATTGTGAAACTAGAGCTTTGATGTTTAGGTAAATATCCTAATTTAGCCACTTCAATTATGCCTCACCTTGCATTCCCAATTGAGGATAACACTATACATAGAATTAAGACTTTTATTGTCTTTACTCACATTAATGGTAATAAGTACAAATTTGTGAAGTGGGTATGATTAGTGATAATAACCTGACAAGTGTCTCGTTTGACATGAATACCTTCTAAACAGATTTGGAATTGATAGTCCCATCTTTGGATTGTCCATATCATGATTTGGATATCAAAAATATAATTAATGATACATAATTTGCTAAGACCATGTGGATTGCTTTTAACCGCTTGGTTCAACCATTGGAAAAATTTATCACCTTGAATAGAATATTTCCAAATGAAATCATAAGAAGTTCCTCCCCTATATAAATAATAACCCTTTGTTCTTGTATCATTAAAAACCCAGTAAATAGAGATATTACTTTTTCACCATTAGTGAGATCAATAACCCTGGGAGAAAGGGTTTCTGGTTCAACCCATTTCTCAAAATGTTAAATAGAGGCCCTCAAACCAGTCTGCCAATCAATTACCTTCTCTATATACATGTTTGATAGATTTTTTTTGAAAAGAATGTATGATGGATAAAACATCATCTATGATATTTTTAATAGTTCAACTTGGTTTGCTCTTGCTATAGAGACAATTGATTATATTAAGAGAATCTCCTTTTATAGCAAGGTGAGTTGTCCCACTCCCCATCTCTTTAGCCACATTATTAGTTTACACACCAAGATTAGCTGCATCGACTACTAAAAAGTTTCCTTTGCTATCTCTTAAAAGGCCACCTGCACCAGTCATCCTTGGGTTTCCTTTAGGAGCACCATTAAAATTTAGCTTGAACCAACTAGGGGATGGACAAATCCATTTAACTCTTGTTCTATCAGTCTTATTACCATCTAAATATTCAACCTCAGAGTTTAAAATGTTCTAGTTTGCTGCTATTTTTCATTCGCTATCATTAAAACTTTCTTTCTTTTTAAAATTAATAGCCTTGTTTGTCCATTTAACTCTTGTTCTATCAGTCTTATTACCATCTAAATATTCAACCTCAGAGTTTAAAATGTTCTAGTTTGCTGCTATTTTTCATTCGCTATCATTAAAACTTTCTTTCTTTTTAAAATTAATAGCCTTGAAGTTTTCATTGGTGGAGTCCACTATTCTTAAAGTCACCAGGGAGACAACTCTTTTTGTTCTAAAAAACCCTTAAATCCCTTTCCCACGACAAACCTCAGAAAACGTGCGGTATAGCTAGCTTTCAAAGTTTTTTGAGTTTGGCACTAAGGAAAAGAGGGGACCATTGGATTATAAAATCCAACATAGAAGCCGGTTGGACCCAACACAACTCGAAAATAGATAGGATAATCGTTAAAATATTATAGGCAAAGGGAAAGCAAGCAAGAGATGGAAAAAAGACTTAGCATCTTTTTCACATAAGACATCTATTTGGTATCAAAAATGCTCTTTTCATCAAATTATCCAAGGTAAGGAATTTATTTGGAATTGCAACCCAAAAGAAGAAGTTGATCTTTGGGAGTATATTCTTGTCCCAAATAGAATTCCAAGGAAAGCCATTTGGATCAACATTAAGTCCTATGTTATAACTTGATTTGACATTGTAAGCTCTATCCAAAGAGTCAAACCAAAGTAGCTTGTCATCCATAAGGGATTGGCTGATATGATAACCCTTAAGTAAAGAATTCAGATCATAAGTGATAGAAAGATCATCTTGATTGGAGGAATTCAAGGTGATTGGCTTCCAAACTTTATAGGAGTCAATCTTTGCAATATAATGAACCACTATTTCTCTCATTTCTCTCTTAACCAAGTTATTGATTTTATTCCACGAAGTAGAAGAGCTGAGAGGTGAGTTTAGAATCCAAGCATCATCCCAAAATATAACTTTTTCCCTTGATACCACATTCCACTTAATGCCTTTCCAAAGAAGATCTCTGCTACTCACTAAACTAGTCCAAAAACACGAACCTAAAGAAAAAGAGTCAACTGATAGAAACCTTTCAGCCTGAGGACTATCCAGGTTTTTAGCCTTAAGGATTTCCATACATTGGTTGTTTTCTTTTAAAAATATCCTTTTAATTTTGGCAATAAGAGCTCTATTCAATGACTTCATTCCTCTAATCTCCAAACTTCCTTGCCTCTTTTCATAGAGAGAGGAAGTTTTCACGATCCCTATTATGATTTCATCTTTCCAAAATTCGAGAGGTAGTCTAGGCAATCTAACCCAAATGGGTAGAAGATTTATATTTTCTTTGTCAGGATCAAATCCTCGCTTCCATTTTCTCAAATAAAGCCCTGCTTTCCCAAGGAACCAATTTCCTCCCACCAAGATTTTGACACCATATTCATGGTTAGAGAATGAGATTAAAAAAATCTTTTATCATAACAGATTTTTCGATCATCCTTTAGGTCACCATTTTCTATCAGCCCAACTCTTGAAATTATCTATATCAGATCTTGCTCCCACAAATTTGCCAATAAGTGCATTTAAAATTCTTGAAAGGATCTATTGATAATCAAATGAGGGTTTTGCAGTTGAAAATCATTGTCATCTGACAAAGATTCGAGAGAAAGGACCTCAGTAGGGGTCTGGTCTAGTTTTTTCTCCTGCGCTCTTTCTGCCCATGTTCTATTATCCTTATTAGAGTCTTCTTTTTTCTGATTCCCTCTTGAGTTCAAACCCGCAACCAAACCAAACTTATCTTTTTCTGCGCCTCCTAGGTTCTGAGGGTCCCACACCTGGGCCTTTGTCTCTAAAAATTCCCTGGTTTCCTTTGGAGTTGTAAATTCCAACTCCCTTCTTAGGATCAACATCGACACTTTCTTCCTGCTCAGCATCCATTTTTAGTCCTCTATCATTGCAAGTTCACGATTATTTGCAAAAATATAGGACAAGTTTTTTTGGAGAAGGAATCAAAGCTTTGTTGTCATTTAGAATGATGTTGGTGTTGATAAATTGATGGTTACAAATGACGACTTGCTTGTTTGGGATGTTGATAGGGTTCATTTTGTAGGAAATTTTTAGGAATAGTTTAGAGCATGTGCGCACCCTTTTTGGTGCTAATAAAACTTCTTAATAATTGTGGCAACTACATTTTCAATAGTGATATATTGTTTGCTTGGTCTAACTGCATTTGTAGTTTTCATTCTAAGAATAGACTGCAATGTGGTTTGAAGTTGTGACTTATGGTTTTTTTTCCTATATTTAACTTCTATAAGCAAAATTTCATTGTGACTTTTCAAATTGTAATTTTTTTTCATAAAAATATATCAAAACCATATAATTTTTTGCAAATTTTATCTTTTTCTTGCAAATTTGAAGTTATGTCACAAAATCATGCTATTAGTTCTTAAGTTGCAAGATATCATCATCCCATTTTATTAATGTGGCTCTTAATGACACAATTTCTTGATTTAGACTTCCTTTCTTTGAAATTTTCTTATTGGATCTATGTGAGTAAACCTCCTCTAATTTTCTAATTGTTAAAATTGATTATAAGTTAAATATCGAGGTTACTTCTGTGCCATCTTTTGAAGTGGGTGATATTTATGCTGGAAATCTACCCTTTTAAACCGTTTACCCTAAGGTTCCATAATTTTAATCACTAAAAATATAAGTATAGGACTGCTATCATCAAATTGTAATTATTTTTTATTATTGGATAAGTTGAATAAGTTATATTTTATCTCTCACCTTATCATAACTTGCACCTTTTTGTATCTCACACCTCTTTGTATATTGCTCCTTTTTGTATTTTACACCTTTTGTATCTTGCACCTGATGTTTGCTAGCTGGAAGAAGGGTTCCAAACTTTGAATATGCCTCCTAGTCATATTCCAACTTTTATGTAGGTTGTGATGATTATGAAAGTAGTAATAACTATAAGTTTGCCAAAGAATAGATGGGTGGGCCCATCTAGATAATTATAATCACCAGCAAAGCAGTGATACATTTAATTGCATACTTCTTCAGTATCCTTTAGAAATAAGAGATAGGCTACGTCTTCCTTGAAGATTTTGAAAACATCACTTAGTACTTTCCTGGTTTAAATGAAATTTGGAATCAACACATATCCGAGATTTACACCATATCATTTCTTCTTTGTCTTTGGGGCCATACGGATTGAAAGGAACGAAATACTATTTGAAGGGAAAGCTTGGCCATTACCAGAACCTTAAGACCATTGATGACAATGTTAGTCACATATATCGTTGTTTGTCAAGATTGTACACCCATTGTCACCATGTTTGATCTCTATTAATAGAAATTTTGGAGGCTGTTGTCCAAGTATATTCTCCCTAGGATAAGTCTCTTTCCAAATCATTCAAAGAAGCCACCATTCTATCCATTCTCCAATGTGAATAAAATTTTCTAGGTAATAATAATGAGACGTTTGAATATATAATGTTCCTTGGTCAAGTGATACACACTTATCTACACAGTCGTTAGGATGTATCATGACAAAGCCACCTACACCTCTTGCGTGTCAACCAGAAGTCATAACATGTAAAGATAAAAGTCAACTCCTAGCACTACTAATACATTGTTCACATTTACTCTCAAGGCTCTAAATTAGGAATTATAATATAACATTGTAACTTCTATAGTACTCTCACATGGGAGATTGCATTAAGGTTTAGTCCCATTATCAATAATATAAGGTACGTGTTAGAATCTTTCACCACTTTTGATTTATTTCATATCTCTAGAAATTCTGGTTGCTTAGTAGACTTGCTTAGTGAGCAAGGTGTTATTAGCCTAGAGACATCACTCTACTTTATCGAGATTCCAACATCGGTAAGCACCGATGTGTCTCTTGGAGTGTTACCAAATTTAGGTCTAGCATAAGCCCTTGCACAAAACTATGCCCACCTCTTAACGCACATATCACAAATTTGCTTTCCCTCAATCAACATGATATATTGATTGGCCAATAGGGAAATATTACACTTGAAAATCTTTTCGAGGATGATGGAAGGAGGCTTTGAGCTTGTAGATATTCTCATTTATGGTGCAAGTCGAGTAAGTTTCTAAGCAAGTTATAAGATCACTAGCCAAGACAAAGTCAATGACATGTTTCTCAACTCAAGCACAAAAGGTGGTCAAGGAAAAAGAATATGATAGAAAACAAAGGAAGATATACTGGAAACTATATAACATTGTACTAACAGATATGAAATGCAAAGATAAGATGATGATTAGAATAGGTTAGGGTGTTATATGTCAAGAGGTACATCTCAAAGGGCACATCTATGCAAATAGGTAATTAATAATACAGTTAGCTCGGAACAAGTCCCTTTTGGTTGAGATTGCTTTTCCATTGGTTGTTGCAAGAGATTTTCATCTCTTGGTATATTTTTGCAGTCGATTGGAAATTCTTTAAAATGTCCTCTTTACAAGTGGTTGAATGGCTTACAATCTGATTACAAATACTGGAGCCCTTTCTTGAATTACTTTCTCTATTCAATGGGACGATACCAGCTTGGTTGTCCAAGGTTTAAATCCCCTAAGTGTGTGCTGCTGAGATTACAAATAAACTGAAGAATTGACTTCATAGATTCATAAAAAATGTTATCGTGTGTAGGAAGTTAGAAACCAATCAACACCTAAAGCTACATCAACTCCAGCCAAAGGCAACACATAGAAAGTGTTATGTAAAATATAATCTTGTATTGCCAATTTATCCCTATAACATCTACCTTAACAGGTTTTTGTAGCACCCAAAACTACTGTAACATAAAAATATATAGCAGGATGGACAAACAAATGAATGTTTTGTTGACGCCGTGTCAATAAAATTATGAGTGCTACTAGAATCAATAAGTTCACTATTAATATTCTTTCTTGATATGCCCTTGGATTTTTAGAGTTTAGGGATAAATGATTTCAGTTAGAGCGGCTAGTGAACTGTGATACTATTGGCTGGAATTTTTTCCGAGTCAACTGATTGCTCTCAAAGTCAGAATGTTTGAACTTACATTATCATTGATTTGCATATCATTATCGCTTATATGTTTCATCTTTTTGCTTAGGGTAACTGGGGACATCCCTCAGCCCCAGGCCGAGTGTGGAACCATTATCGGTATTTAAGCACCATTATTCGTGCCCATGACTTAAAGACCACATTATTGCAGTGCCCCCTTGAACGGGAGAATGCATCAGGAGGTGGGCCACCTTTTATCAAGGAGGGGGATTTCAACTTGGATTGCCTATATTGCGTGCATTGCTTCTTATCATTACACCACAACCCAATGGATCTTAGAATACATAATAGTTTATTTTATTTAAAAATTTACTATTTTTATTTTACCAAGACATACTGAGGTTTTGCCCTTTTTTTGCCGAGTAAGAGTCTGAGTCTCAATACTATGGTTTATGTGCATGTCATGGAATTGCTCACAGAGTTTGCTGAAAAAGTTGATAAAAACCATTCAAGTGCGGACTAATCAATTACAGGACAAAAGAATAAACATTCTTAAGGAACTCCACAAATTATCTGAGGACAAATCATTTTTCGAGGTCATAGCATCCCCACCTCTTGGAAAGTCTTCCAGCACAGTTTACGTGAAAAAAATCCTAGAAATGTAGCTGAGGACATCGATACTGCAAATGGATAGGCGCTAGAATGTAACCCACAACTGGAAATGCAGGAAGTTACCTCCATCTATTTCTTTAAAGGTTCCCCTTTTCCCTACTATCTATGTTTTCTTCTTAGTCTTTCAAGAGGCAAGCTGAGCTATTACTATAGTCAAATATGTACCCAGTTCCTAATACTAGTCTGAATTTGTTTCATATGGCTTGTCATGGCCAAATTTAGTATGCATGATCTTAGTATCATGGCCAACATCATGTATTATTTGTATATCAAGGCAAATGGAGGTAGATTTTAGAAGAATCAAGGAAGGAAAAGAATCACTCTTCACTGATTTCTGGCTTTTTAATCTCAAGTTCCCTTTTTGACTCTCAGACCATGACTTTTTGATATATCTAGCTCCAGACAAATAGCATTCTGCTCTTTTTGTGTAAATTTTCAGTAGATAGTAATTGAAATTTTGCTTGCCACAAATAATTTTCCTGAGTTATGTTTTCCTTGTGTGCATTTGTATTCTGACTATTTCTAATGATTGCATATTTCACACATCAACTTTTCTTGGCAGCCTGTCTACAAATAATAGTCTAATCACTCTAATGTTTATGTTTAGTTGTTGACTATGTCTACAATTTTTCCATCGTGTTGTTACTTAGGCCAACCAAGCCTTATTGACCTACACTATACCTTTGCCCCTGCAGCTCCTGGTTCTCTTTGTAGCCTTCTTTCTTGAGGATGAGTTTTTTTTTTTCTCTGCAATCAAATATCACTATCTTCTTGGATCCTGAATTACTTGCAAAGCAGGACTCCAAACTTTTTCTTGAAATTTCATTGCCTTCATAATTTGGGGACATTGATAAAATGGAAACATTGGTTGATGAAATGTGCCAACATCCATTTTTGCCATCACTGAATAATCACACATACTTTTTTGGAATGCATTATCTTAATTACGTGTCCTATGTACCAGCATAGTCCAAAGCCTTGGATGGTTTTATTAATCTTGCGAACTAGTTGCAGTACCAATAGCCTCTTTTCAGATATGTTACGTCTTCTGGCTTCATTAAAGTTGTGAGAGTCGATTTCTGAAAGCTTTGAAATTCTAAAAGATCAAAATGCTGGGTGATTTGAATTTTCTATCTTTTTAGGTTTTTTTCTCTTGTGGACTTACTCCACCTCCTATTGTATGATCCTTAGAAAACCTATTGTCACCTCAGCATTAGGTCTTTTAAAATTGTTTTTATTTTGTGTTTGTCACCCCTTGTATTTTATTTGATTGGTGATGTTTGTAGTCAAGCTCTTTTGATGTCCTGATTTGTAATTTACGGATCCATTGATTGGATTGTTCTTTAATGGAAATTAACACAAGTCTTTCTTTGTGATACCTACGCCATTGTTTTCTGAAATATTGGTTTACAGAAACTTCAAATTGAGGAAAATGACTGAGTATTGCTGTATGATACTTCATAGTTTTTAAACTTTGGTGTTTTTCTCTCATAGTCTTCTTTTCATGTTCTATTCCTTGTGCATTGTTTTAAGTTTTTCCATTGTGTGCTTGCTGCTATTTCCGCATTCAATGTTCTATCTTGCGGGCTCTGAACTTGTCGTCACTAAGATTTTAGCCTTGTATCTTTTACATTCTATTCTTCTGAGACATGGAAAATGGCTCTTGTGCGCTACTTCTAGTGTTAACATATTGATAGCACTGCCATAGATGCTGCCACTATGAATATGTGGCACTATATATTTTTTTGAAAAAGTGTTAAAATTATATTATATAAAGAGGAAAAATACATCAGCCTCTGCTCCTGGAAGTTGAAATCAGGAATGAGATGAAACTCATTACAAAATATGAGGTAAGATTGCCCATGAACTATCCATATGCTGTGTCTGCGTAGTTTAAAGCCATGTTCAGTCCCACCAGCATAAAAGCTTTCTTGTCTGACAAGTAGTTGTAACAAGAGAAGAGCAAAGGAAATCTAAAAAGCTTCTTATATTCCTGCCCTAAGATGAAAGAGAGACCTAATCTAGAATATGCATATTCGCTGAGGTACAGCAGAACATTATGATAAGGATACAAATGCTTAATCTGCCATGTACACGAATAACCACATTTTGCAGTTTCAAAACTGTGCAACAAGACCAGCAGGAAATGAGAAGTCATTGCAGATGGATTGTTGTGAAAAGAGGGACTTTCATTCTTGATTATTATAGAGATATCATTCATTCCAAAGGATTAGTCAGCCCTTCCACATTATGAGGCCCCTCCTTGTACATTGCAGATTCCAACCAAGCTGTGAATATTCAACACGAGTGCATTTTACTTTTAGAATTTAACTCTTACTAAATATAATACTACGTTGACTCCTCCCTCCCTGCCTCCCTCCCTCCATGTGCTTATATATTTTGAGGGGTTTGGAAGGGGGCATGTAGCTCAGGGCTCATGGAAGGGCTGTTTTTCCTATATATAATCGATTATAAAAGTGCCTAATCTGAGAACTCATCAACTTTCCATATCATCAAATTTGATTCTGATGGAGTCTTATTAATGAGGTCTATTTTTATTGGATAGGTTGTTCCAGGGGAGTTAACCATTGTAACAGGAGTGCCCAATTCAGGGAAAAGCGAGTGGATTGATGCCCTCTTGTGTAATTTGAATCATCGTAGTGGTTGGAAATTTGCTCTTTGTTCCATGGAAAACCAGGTAAATGTTTGAGATACATATTTTCAATTTCTTATTTTGGGAAAATATGACTTTACATTTCAATTGTCTTAATTTTAAGTGAAAATTGGACTACCTAACATATGGAGTACCTATATGCAGGTTCGGGAGCATGCAAGAAAATTGCTTGAAAAACATATTAAAAAACCTTTCTTCTCTACTAAGTATGTATCTTCATCATGATTAGTGTGCTATTTAAAGAAAAACTTTGACTGAATTTATTTATCTGCATAGATTGGCTAGCAAATATTTCATTTCATAAAATGGGAAATATCAGTATTATATATTAAAATGGCCAGAAAATATTTCATTTCATAAAATGGGAAATATTAGTATTATATATTAATATGTGAGACAGTGTAGATATTAATAATTCTTAGTTATGGCCATATACTCAATTCCGATAAGTTTTACATGGCAGTTTGGTGATGAAAGTTTACCACCAATTGGCTAATCTAAATTTTGAAAGAATGGTAAAAAGCTAGTAAAATGGTCAAAAATAGCCTATAAAGATTCACTTGGTATATTGCAGTCCAATCATGCTGTAAAATACCGTTTATTTGCTCGCTGAAGTTCATTTTAAATTTTTGTAAATAAAAAAAAAGAGAACCAAACTTGTGCAATTAATTGCATGGAGATCAGAGATG
Organism: Torreya grandis; assembly: GCA_037957365.1. NCBI lineage: Eukaryota > Viridiplantae > Streptophyta > Pinopsida > Cupressales > Taxaceae > Torreya > Torreya grandis. The sequence continues at coordinate 278,534 of JARHVA010007179.1, read as the reverse complement.
TAAAAACTGATCTCTTCAAAGTACCAATCATAATCCTAATATATTTTGAGATAGGTCCAAACGCTTTTTGTGGACGAGCGATAAAGATTAATGAAGAATTGAAGTAAGCCTGGAATTTTTCTATATCATTTTCTTATGTGTGGCATACTGTTGATAAGTTAATTATCCTAGTTTTGTACACGGGAAATTAACAATTTAGCTGCCTCATTTGAAGAAAAATTTCAAAGTTTGTTGCCTTTGCCTTGAGGTATTAATTAGGACCCCTTATACTTTTTCCTAATTAATCTGTTGGCCTGCAGCTACTAAGTATGTTTTAAAAGAGCTTTTGGTTACATGACTCTTTAGCTATGGTATTTTCCATGAGTAGTGTATTGCTAACATACTGTAAGAGGGTTAAAATAGATGCATATGAGGCAATTCAATATAAAAGTGCATATATACAATAGATATCGTTGCCTCATGAAGGTCTTTATTTAGAGCTTCATCCATGATTTTAATAAGTTGAAAGAAGATTTCCATAATGAAGTCCTCAATAAGACAGAGAAAAGGGCTAAGGGCATCCAATTAACTATCTATAAGCAGGTTGGGGTTGTAATGCAACAAGTAATCCAATCGACATCTTGACTAATACCAAATTGTGGAAGGATTGTTGGAGGACTTGCTGGTTGGATTGATCAAAAGCCTTAGACATGTCTAGCTTTATCAATATTAAAGATCACTTTGAGATGAATGTAGAATGATTGCTTTCTTGAGCAATAAATACAAGCTGCAAAGGCTCCTGCTACTCAAGCATCCTCTCTAACTCTATGAAATAAGAGGAAAATCTCAATTCCTTTCTCTATAAATCCCTAACCAATGCCAGTGAGGTGTATTGGTTTAATATAAACATTTGCATGCCCCTAGCGCTCGTCATAAGCTGTTTTGCCGGATCATTTTTCCCAATGTCCTTTAATGCATTTTTCATTGCATACAAACAAGGACTCAAATATGCGTGAATATAGTTATCCTTAATGAACTTCTCTATATTCGTACACAAATAAGCTACATATGAAACTCCTTGCGCAACATTGGTCTGGCCAACCTTTTCTATGGCATCTTTTGACATTTGAAACTGAAATCAATGTCCTTGTGCTTTCTAGAGTAGTCAGCAACTTAGGAAATAAGGGCTTGCTATCTATGTGAAAATTATATTGATGAGTGTTGGTGCCTGATGTTTGTCCACCCATCACCAATTATTCACCCATGTGTCCTTTATCAAGGATGGGGATTCTTGGTTTGGTTTCTCTATGAGGCACATAAGATTTACTGGCCTGACATGTCTTATAGGAAGTCTCATTACAAGAAAGGGGGTGAAGCAACATGAAACATGATACCATTCAGAAAGAAGAATATGGACATTGTATCATCTGCGTCCTCTCATGCTTGGACATTATACATTTTTGTATTCAACATTAATAAAAGACCTTTCTTCTAACTCAACATTAATAATTGGAACTCTAGGAGCTTGAGATGCAAGTCTAGGAGCATGAGTGGGGTACTAGATGCAATTGGAGAAGAAAGGTCTCCTTTTGTGTTGCACAAGCTCATCACTTCAGACCTCTTCTCAGGTGTATTTTTTTTACAACTTGGTATGTGTTAAAGATGTGCATTAAACCCGGTGAGGTTCTCTGTCTACTGATGATTGCATAAAAATTATTTATGATGGGGACTTCTCACTGGTTTTTTTGGCTTGATTGTGTAAAGCATATCCACAAATTGAAATAGGGCTCGGATAGTTTGAATGGACGCCTTGCATATTGCTTGAACAAAGGTGATGGTTGATATGCAAACAAACTAGCATGGTTACCGAGTCCGGATTTCAGGATCTGTTTAGGAGGGCCAAAAAAAATCTGAAAATCCAGAACTCTTGAAAAAGTTCAGGAAAATCCGATCTGGAATATATACATGAGCATAGTTTTATAAATACGCAAAATTGACAAATACAATGAAAAACATTGATAACGTGATAGAAAATGTTAATATTATATACTATTTGTGGTTGCTGGGCTTTTTTTCTGCATAAATTCTTAAAAAAAAAAAAAAAAAGCCTGACCTGGACCAAACTTATCTGGGCTGGCCAAAAAAGCTTGGTTATGTTTATATGTGAGTTAGCGAATGATTGACTATGTTGATGATATTCATGCATCAAGAAAGTTTGGTATGATAATTTGATATAAAGATGCAATATTTTTTGGCATTTTACCTTTTGATCCTCTTTCGACACTATTGGAGAGGTTCGGGAGAGAATATATCAAATAGTTTTAGGGTGTAGCCTCCTAGAAAGAATGCCTAATTCCAACAATCTGCTACAACCAAATATCACATTGTAAAAAGGGTTACTCAACTTGCAATTGTAAATATATTAAACGCTCCCCCTCATACCATGCATATGTAAATCTAACACACGTTTGCTCTCGTACCTTGACCATGTTAATGTGTGGGTTATTGAAAGATTGACTATGTTGATGATTTCATACATTGGGCGAGTTTGGGATTACAAACTACAAAGATCTAGTGTTTTTTGATTTTCTGCCTTTTCATATTCTTCGTCTCTATTGGAAGGGTTTGTGAGAGAAGATATTACATAGTATTATGCTGTAGTCTGGCCAATGCTAACAATTCACCACAATTTAATATCCAACTATAGAGAGTGAGGAAGAGGGAGGATGGAGGAGGGAGGAGGAGGGAAAAAAACTTAACTACTACTAAGGACTTATAAGCTATTTCACATGTTGGGGCCAATTACAACTTAATTTATATTATCTCTAAGCACCAATGGCCAACACTTACATTGCAAAATATGAGGGCATGAATTTAAAATAACTCATAGCAACAAAATATTTATGTGTTCTCTTGAGGAAGCTTTGTCCCGAAGGTGAGAGGACCTCACTATAAGGAGGAGTGCAAGAATTTTTTTTCATCTGGGCAAATTAGAAACAAGTCAAATTAGAATTAAATAAAGATGATAGACATCTACATCTAAAATACTTATAATAATAGCTCAAAAATGCAAAAACATGCCCCCAATCTAAAGAAAGTGTCGGATCACTGGAGTTTTGCCATTTATCCACCTTTTGGCACCATGAAGATTTTGCGACTCAGAATGCAAAATTTGATATAGATATTGCTATGGTAGAAATAAGGTGTGCTATGGACTTTTAGTCACGAAAATGCCAAAGAAACAAAAGCTACAACCACCCAAAACCACTGTGATACAAAATTGTAACAAATTAGAGGCAATATGTGGACCCCCAAACCTTAGGTGCACAATCATTGGTATCACCAGCTACACTGTTGCCTCAATTTTGCACAAAAGATGATGGTAGAATGCAGATTGTGGTTTTTCTTCTAATTCATCTAGCTGCCTAAAAATCTTCAGAGAAGATTGGAATTAATTGAAACATAGGTTATTTAGAGAGTTGGGAGATTTGGATGCTGTTGTAGGAATTCTTCAGATTACGAGGGTTTTAAAATATTCTTTAGTTCTTCAACATTCGTATCCCCTTCTCCCTAGTTTCATCTTTTTTCTGAGTTACAACCTTTTCAGTTTTGACATGTGGGTTTTATGAGGACACACCTCGGCTTGGGGTAGGCACTAGATATGCCCTGGCCTGGGTCCGATTGCATCAGTATTTTCAGATGCACTGAATTGGTCTGATCCAATCTGGATTTTTTTTTTTTATATTTCTGCAAGCCAACATCTTAACTGACTTACTCGGCTCAGCCAAGTAATTACAATTTTACATATGTTTATGTAATATAATATTTTTACACGTAAATCTATCTACATGTAATTTTTTAAATCTAAACTAGGCTTCACGAATATTTGGATTTTTTAACTCCCATACAAATCCAGATTTCTGGACTTGATAACAATAGTCAGAATACAGACTCCAACTGAATTTGGGTTGGATTCATTTGAACTTGAATGAGATGTAGACTTGGCAGCATGTTGAATGGAACTACCAACTTTGGTTTTAAACTAAAGCTTTATTGCAGAAGAAATTCCTTCTGCAAATATAGCATTTATAGTTTCTCTTTATTGCCCTTAAGGTGCACTCCTCTATTTATTTTCAGTATTTGGATATTAAAACTCCCTTGGAATTAGTCAAGGCTTTTATATCTCCTGCCATAGTCACAAGGTTCGGATTCGAGTTCGAGTTCGACAAGGATAAAATTCGATTCAAGTTCGCCAGTAGATAAAGTTCTAAAAAAAATTCGCCATTAAGTTCGACTTATATAAAAACATAAAAAATATTTAAAAAAAAAGTCAAAAAGAAATCCAATAAAAATTAAAAATAATTGTAAATAAATAAATAAAATAAAAAATAAAATTAATTTAATAAATAAAATAAAAATAAACATAAGAATTTCAAACTTGAATTACATTAAAAGATATCAAAAAATTCATAGTTTAGAGCCTAAGCTCAAAATTGATATAGAACTTAAGTTTTAAACATTTGCAACATCAAACCCAACTTCAAAATCAAAACTAGCACTAGCACTAGCACCATCAACGAATCCTCCATCCAGCTCATCAACACTATCTATATTTTTCTCAACTCCTTCAAAGGATGGTTCTCCAAGATGAAGATTGTCATCTTCTTTTGCAAGATTGTGCTCAAGCAATCTTAAATTGATATGAACAAACACAAGATCTGACAACTTTTTGGCCCCTAGTCGGTTTCTCTTATTAGTATGGATCAAATCATGCGTGCTCCAATTTCTTTCGCATGCAGAAGCACTGGCACATTGACTGTGGACACGCACGGCAAGCTTTTGTAACTCTGGAGTAGAAGAACCATACGTCTGCCGCCATAAATGGGGATCCATGCTAACAATGTCTTCTTGTGCCGCTTTAAACCACTCGGCTACTCTCCCCCAGTGTTGAGACCACTAGCAGGCACAATCTCATTTACTGACACTTTCTCTCACAAGGGCTCATTGGTGCATTGAATCTCACAGAGTGCATGCCTTAAGGGGTGCACTGGGAATGGGGTGGGATCGGCTTGTGGCACTTTGCGAGAGATATTCTCATACTATTCTATCACGCATACATCCCTTCATGCAGCCTTCATACCTCCTATGATGTCTCCTTGAAATCTTGAAACCCTGAAATATGGCTAAGTTTGAAACCTTGAAACCCTGGAATCTGACTAACTCTGAAATATGATAGGATCCTCCAAAACCTAGAATTTGCATTATAGCTCCTAGCGGTTCGAAACCCCTCTCAAACACCCTGAAAGTATATAAATAAAATATAACTTAAAGTATAAGAAACTTATACTTAAATGTTTATTTTATTTATATACTGTTGGGTCCGAACATGAAATTCGCCGAACAGGGCGAACTTAAGCGAATTTTTAGTGAAGGGCATTAAGTTCGCCGAATTCCGAATTTTTAAGTAAAAATTCGGCGAACCTTGTGACTATGTCTCCTGCTGTTATTCATGTAAAGATTGCAGCTCGTAGTGTGTTTCTGATAATGTTTTTCCGTTATTCATGAGAGCATTTTTATATCCTGCTGTTAGTAATACAATGCTGGCATTTCAAACCTTGTGAAAGGTTGATTGTCATTCCACATTTGCTTGGTCATGCATGTGAATTAATAAGAGGAACTTCTGAATGTGAGTTCATTACTTGATATATGATTTGATGCATATATAATATTCTTGCTGTGTCTTGAAATCCTTATAATTTCCTTCTATTTACAGGTATGGAGATTCTCTATCTCGGATGAGTGTTGATGAACTGGAGCATGGAAAGCAATGGTTAAATGGAACATTTTGTTTAATAAGGCAAGTCATTTATTTATTAATCTGTGGCCTCAATTTTTTAATGTTTGGAGAATATTGTATTTTGCCTTTGAAAGAAATCCTTCTATAGTACGTTCAATGTGAAAATCTCAGCCTATCTCACTCTCCTACCTCATTCTATTCTCTTGTGAGATTATGCAAATCATAGTTTAATAACTCATACTCATCAATCACACGGCAGCCCAAAATTTTGACTCGTACTCAGGAGTTTCTCAGCAATTACTCAATATTACTCAACAACTTTATTGCTACTTAAAAAACATATATATTCATAAAATGAACTTAAATAAAATGCAAAATATTGCTAAATGACATGAGAAATGAATGTAGAGAATGCACAAGTATATTTTCTATTAATTTTTTATCAGAAAAGGGTACAAACTACAAAGTACAAAGGTAAAAATCTCAAACTACATGCTCATAGTCATATTAAATATCAAATATACATTTTACATTTCATCTTTAGCATATAAAATAAATTTGCTGGAGCTATGTTGTGGAAGGTAAAAATTCTGCCCGCAACAACATCATCCTCAAAGATATCACGTGGATCCTTACCAACACCTCCTGCTTGCTACCCCTGATACTATTGCTTCTTTTCCCTATGATCTTTTCCATGGTAAAGATGGGCTCCGCATCATCAACAATCTGGTCAGCGTATGGATCAATCTCAACCAAGTCCTTTGCATCACAACTCTCTACCCTCTTCACTTGTCTCATGCGAAGACAAAGATTGTATCGCACAAAGACAAGGCCGTTGAGGTGTAGTGTTGTCAACCTGTTGCACTTATTTGTGTGAACAACATCAAACATGCTCCAATTAATTTCACATCTAGAAGAGCTACATGGCTGACACAAAATACATACTGCTAGTTTTTGGAGATTTGGTGGTTTTGCACTATAATCTTCCTATCACACATTTGTAGATATGACATTTATAATTTTGTAAGTCAATTAGGCTTGAATGAATGAAAGAATTCTAGTACAAGTATCTATGAGTAACGAGACTAAAGGGTAAAAAACAAATGTCTCAATTTGTTTTTACAGGGCTAAGAGGTGTTTCTTCTTTTAACTCAGATACTTGAAGAAAAGAGTTTCCCTGTTGCATTCTTGTAATTATGCAACTCTTCAATAACTTCATCTTTAGTGTCATCATTAGGGATCATCCTCTCTATGCATGTATTGAGGCCATCTATAACCTCTTCATCGACTCTAAATGAATCCAAATAGACAAACATAGGGTTCAAATAGTAAATCGTTGCATGAATATGTCAGTGGAGCATCTTGTATTATCTTTGATCAATTATGCGTCAAATGGGTTCATATATATTTTTATTTTGCTTATAATATTTAGCTGACTTCTTGGCCACATCCATGGTCTCATACAAATAGCCCATTGGGTTTATCTCTCCATTTACCAACCGTAGAACTCGAACCAAAGGCTCAATGCAGTGGGCTGCACAAGGAGATCAAAAAAGTGTATAGTGCTTCTCCTCAAGAAGTCTCCCTACTCCTTATATTGTCGCGTTGTTTGGCACAATTTGGATGATATTTTGCACCCACTTTCATCACCACCTCATCCAACATATCACACAAAGTGTTTTCATATTTTACATTGTGGGAGGCATCAATTGACTTCAAAATGACCAGCTGCCCACTTGAAGCTGCTAGAGAACTAACCAGTGTTGTTTTTCCCACTGTTCACCCATCAGACAAAATCGTGCATCACTTTTTTTTTAAATTTTTTTCTATTATAAGAGTTTGCATATGTTTTGACGAAATCCTCCAACAATGGGTCTCTCAAATCATGAGGAGGAGCCATGGACCCATTCCTGACAATGGTCAATGCAGCGATCAAATTCTTACAATATGGGCTTTTTGCCACATTGAAAGGAATCTTGTTGTAGTATCAAAATTTTTACGCAACTATCTTTGTTTCATCGTGTATTTTCTAGTTACAAGTGGTATCTTCGAGTGAAGGTTGTTACCCAAGACTACTTTGAGGAACAAAAAAAGTAGCCAAACTATTTTCAGTGGATTAGCCTTGCTCTCATCCTCGACCCCCTAGAGTTTGGGTGATAGAAGATGCCTCAATGACATAATCAACCCTCATTGGCTTCTTATTCACTAGGGCTGCAAGTGCATTAGCTTTCCTTTTTTTTCTGCATAAGCCACAAGACAAGCAACAATTTCTCTTTGAGCATCAAATCGTGTCTGTATGCACATATCATATCATTCCCTAGTAGTTGTGTGATGTGGTATCTAAGGCGATAGACACCTCTAGTCATTTAATCTCACAATAATTGCATATAACACAATTGCTTTTTTCTGCCGGTTCACAATGCTTCCAAGAAGGGTCATTGGATTCAAGCTTACAACGGGAAATTGAACCGTGTGTCGATGCCATTCTTAAACAAGCTTAAACTGTATAAAACAAAAAAAAATGTTTTAGATTCTAACCATAACTGTTAATCAAAGGAAAAGGTAGAAGATGAAGTAGATACCATGAATCATACTAGAAAGATAATGACAAATAAAATAAATACATGTAGGTTGTAGGCTTTGTGACTGTGTTTTCCTTGAAGATTGAAATTATGTATTAAAAAATCGGTAGGTAACTGTATGCTGTGTGACTATGTATACTGTATAACCTTGGGCCTTGTTCAATGTTAATCATTGTATCAATATGTATTCCTTGAGGTGGCCTTGAAGTAACAATGAAAACCTTAGGCTCCAATGGTTGTATTAGTATGTAGCCTATGTACCACTGTCAATTGATTTAAGTATTGAGCGTTTGATCATGAACAATACAACTAATATTTAGTAAAATAGACAAACATAAATTTGAAAGTCAGAAGAAAAGTGACATTGCAAATATAGGAATCCATGTCTTTGTCCTGAGACCTCAAGTATTAAATTTGGTATTTGACAAGGCCCTTGTTCCTATTGTTGTATGCAAACTAGATTAAAAAATTGCAAAACCCTAGTTCCACTGATTGTGCACTATATTCGTGAATTGCAAGGAAAAAAATGCAGAGATAAGCATAACATCGTTTTTTCAATCTGTGCTTTTATTGCAACCTTGATGACTTGTGGCAATAAAGTCGTGATTTTTTCCGAGTAGTAGTTGTAATTACTCAACAAAAATGCAAAAAACTACGTGTGATTTATCAGAAGATTTATTGTTCAAGGTCGACTCGTGGTTTATTGGCGAATTATGGGGAGTTTTGAATCTGTGATGCAAATATATCTATGATTGAACAATAAATGAAATGAATTGAATGAATGAGATGGTTGATAAGGTGAAAGGCACTGCCTTTATATACACACCTATCACACTAAATCAACATATGATAAAAATGTAGGCTAACCTTTAGTAAGCCACTAACTGCAATGCATTATAATTACACTTGCAAGGTACACACTACATCATGTAAGGTAAATATCACAAGTTACACTTGACTCAATGGAACGAATGGACCCAACGAACCCATTGGAAGACCACATATGTTGATGACTCAAAGGGACTTGTAAAGATGGGTTTCATATTCTAACATCTCTCCCAAAACAAAAATGTGGGGTCAAAAGAAGGTGGCTGGCTTTAACAGGGCTATCCTTTTGAAAATGAAGAGGATTTGACAACCTGCTCCCCATCCCCAATGACAAATTTTGAAAACCCGAGTAAATATCTCCCACACTCTGCAAAGTTTATCCTCAAATCTTAAAAAACTAAATAATTCAAGTAAATTGTTAAATGTGGTGAATTCCTCACTAGTCTTCAAGACTCTAAAGTCAAACATTTGTGATTCTCCATAGTGAAGAATGGAAGTATCAATTCCCATCTCAAGGTGAGAGAAGTAAGAATATGCTAAGACAAAGTGTGGTAGCCTCAAGCCCCTGTACAATGTCTCCCCAAAGATATAGGAATGTAATGTAGTGAATCTATCCAAGTGTTAACGATCAAATGATGAAGGCTCTTGTGAAGTAGGACAACAATCCATCACTCCCAACGATCAGTGTTGTGTACAAGCTCCAAAACTCACAACCGCTGAGATGGAGTGCCAATATTATGAAGCAATATACTAAAATCTCATCATCACAAAAGCTTAGTTTGATTATGCTTCTCAACAAGTGCCAAAAGGTGAAGAAAAATATTGAGAATATCAACAAGGCAAGGCATATGATGCTTTGCCCAAATTTATGAACCGTGGAAATCATAGGCGTAGGTGCTATGCTCAGAAAATGCCAAAGGCACCCATATTCGAGCCAAAGAATGTGGAATATAGCACCAATGAATCACAACATGATTATGTTGTCATAAGGAACAGAATAGAATCCTCTCCAAGAATGTATTCTTTAATGAAAATTTGAAGATGGGTCCCTTAGGACCCTCAATCTCCAATAATATATCGAATTATATCACGGAAGCAAAGATAAATGCCACATAATAGGGAATAATCCATGTACTCTAAACCATGTCTCCATCAATGGTTATAAGGAGCTCATCGTCTTCTTCCAATATTCTCTATCTTTGACTCCTAAATGAGTATCAAACACTCTAAACAAGAGATAGACCCCTCTTTGAATTTGTAAAGATGTATCCCTCGTATACTCCTTAACTTCTTCTAGTATCTCATGATAATACTTAGAAGTGGAAGTAGTGTCACATGTCAAGTCAAGAATCTCTAACAGGGTGGGGTCAACACCCAACTGTCTCTTCTTTGTAGTCTCAATTGATTCAGCATGTCTAATAACAACCTTATCATCCTATGAATGAATATCATGCCCCCTGAGTGAAGATCCTAGGAGATTGTAACTTGGTGGTATCCTTGCGTCTGCGTCAATAATCTTAGTAGAGGTATCATTGCACTTCCTTGCATTATCGATTAAAGTAGTGGTAGAACTCCCAATAGGCATTAGAACATTTCCAAACCAGTGGATTTGTAGTCCTTTGCTTCCTTATCAAGCATACTGAATGCAACCATTTGAAATCTATTGTTGAGATTTTTCACAGCCAACTTAGTAGGCCATGACTCAACTTTCTTGCCTAGTCGAGCTAACTGATTAACATTTAGAAGATTAATGCTTAAATCTAGTACATGGTACACCTCTAATATTCCATCCTTTTGAATAATGTTACCATTACCAACAATAGGAAGAGCAAAACCATCTGCTAAATGAACTTTCTCATTGTATGCATTTCCAAGAGATTGGAACAATCTTCCGTACTTGGGCATGTGATAAGTACATTCAAAATCCAAAATTAACTCAAAATTAGAAGAGTATGTATCAAACTAAGAAGTATGTGCAATAAGGACATTAATTTTATCGCTACCACTTGGTTTGGCTTGGCTTTCTTTGAGATCTTTGATATCCTTCTCGCGATCCCACATCATCCTGTAGGATGAATTTTTCACATACCCTTACTTGCCACAATATGTACATTTCTTGATCTCCTTCTCATCTTTGCAACCTTGCTTGTGATCGCTCTCATGCCAACCACTTTTGTTCTCATCTTCATCGCTATCGTGGTGCTCCTTGAAACTTTGTTTCCATTTTACCTTAGTCCAGTGAGCTTGTTGCTTGGAATCTGTGGCACCCATTGGATGGGCTTTTCCCATTCCGCAATCAATTGGGAGCATTTGCTTGCAAAAGACATGCTCTAACCTTCTGTGTCACAACTCCCTGAGAATAATGTGTTGAAAAGAACACATCATACCAAAAACTTAGGGTTTCTAGGGCAATCTCAATAATCTCACCATGCTTTTTTTGGTACTCTTTTTCGCACTTCTCTAATTGAAACAAAAATTCGGTCACATGAGCTAGGAAATCCTCAATCCTCCCATATGATAATGGATCATTCTTGTTTAGCTGTCAAATTAAACTGTGAACCCTTGATGAATCAACTTGCTTGAGTTGTCTTTTGAAGTCGTCCCACATCTTGTTTGGGCTCTTTGACCCCATAATGTGAAAATGAAGCTCAAATAGATGTAATCTGGATCATCATTAACCTAATAGCTTGGTCTTCCCTTTCAAAGTATGCATCCTTCTTCTCCTTGGCTGAAGGGGTTTTTCTCATCCTCGTAACTATCCATCAAAGGCCTTTGGTTGTCAATGTGATCTAAATGGAGAACTCCCACATGTAATAGTTGTCTTGTTAGTATCACAACCCTCATGGAATTGCCTCCATCTTCCAAGATACTAAGACCACTTAAGAAGTGTGCAAAAACTAGAAATATAATAACATTATGAAAAACTTGGAATAAGCTTTCCAATGGTTCTAAAATGGGCTCAAACAAAGGCTGTATTAAAAAATTATAGATGTTTGAAATTCAAGTACATTTTCCTAAAATGCATGCAAATTTTGAATTAAATGAATACAAAACACATTTCTCTAATTGAAACAAAAGATCCTTCACATGAACTGGGTAATCCCCAATCTTGTCAAATGATAGTGGATCATGCTTGTTTAGCTCTATAATACGTGAACCCTTTATGAATCAACTTGATCGAATAGTTTCTTGAAGCTGTCCCACATCTCCTTTGGGCCCTTTGACCCCTTGATGTTAAAACAAAGCTCAATTGCAATTTAGGTCATCATTAACCCAATAGCTTGGTCTTCTCTGTTAAAGTATGCATCCTGGTTTTCCTTAACTGGAGGGATCATTCCATCCCCATAACTATCCACCAAAGGTCTTTTGTCATCAATGTAATCTAAATAGAATATTCCCACGTGATAGTAGTGTTTTGTTGGCACCACACCTTTGGAATTGCCTCCATTCTCCAAGATACTAAGACCACCAAAGAAGTGTGCAAGAGCTATAAATATAATACCATTGTGAAATGCTTGGCAAAAGCCTTCCAACGGTTCTGTTTACCCTAATTCTGGCTTCTACACAAAATAGAGAAATAAACATGTTGCAACTAAGTAAATCTAAACATACACAGTTAAAATACAAAAATCAGGCCTATGTAGATGGCTAAATATGAAAACAAGCCCAATTGTCACAAACATAAGCTAAAACAATGCAATGAGTTGACAAAGAGGTTAAAAAAAGTATGCACCTTGATTGTTTGGTATATTTAAGATGGCATTTTGACTGTGTTGAATGTGTTTGACCTTATTTAAATTTCTGGACTTGCATTGTGCTCTAAGACAAGCCCGTAGTCATATGGGCCTGTCTGTACATGCCTGGTGTGCCAACCTTGTCTCTATTATGCCAATCCTATCTCTCTATTGTCAGTTTTGTCTCTGTAGGGTTTCACAGTTTGGTTTTTCTGGTGCATGTCTTCCTGATTATGACTGTAGCTTCAGTTTGCAAATGTGCAGTGCATAATATGGTATATGACTGAATCTTCACATTGACCTAACTTGTGCACTAAAAAACAAACAATAAAAATGGAGTTGGACAGCCTCCCCAACGTTGTAAACTACGTATCCTACACACTTTGAATCAGACCTCCAAACAGTTTTGTGGTGTGTGGATGCTATAGCTCGAGCAAGGGTTTCAACCTTCTGTTCCCTAGAAGTGATCAATGCAACTACTGAATTATAATTACCCTCCTTTGGAACTAGGGATTATGTAGAGAGACCAAGATGGATAAATGTTGTAAATGTGTAGTATTTTGAAGCACAACTTGAATGGAGAAGCGTGGCTTTAGGCTTGAGCCTGGGTGTGTGGATGTTCTTTGTATTGATTCTCTCTTGATTCCTTGATTTTTGATTCTTAATTCCCAAATCTATGCAAGACCTTGTATTTATGGTATGATTTTGGATGACTCGTGTGTGCTAGCCAGTTTTGAAAATGCAAATGGGAAGGGTTAAGGTGCAAGTTAAGGGGCAACATGATGAAGGACCTAAAAAGCTAGAAGGGACAAAAGCTTGTATGGCCACAGGTTGTCTCGGGCAGGCCTGTACAACAATGGTCTTGTCTACAAGATAAGTAGGGTTATGTTTTTGAGATAGGGCTGGATAACATGTGACAAGTTGTTAAAATGTCCTAATGGATACCTTCTGGATAAATATTGAGGTGCCTTTTAGGCTCATCATACCAAATAGAGAGTCATGTGGGGTTGGGGCCAGGGCCATCCTAAAATGGATTAAAATGTCCAAGTTTTCCAAATAAGTCAAATTGGGAACAAAATATGGGAATAATGGTTTTGGGCCAATTGTGGGTGTTTACAGGCTTGAAAATGGGCTCAAATGAAATCCATATGTAAAAGTTACGATTGTTTGAAGTTAAAGTACAATTTCCCAAAACACATGCAAAATTGGAATTAAATGAATAAAATTATTCAAATTTGAATATTGGTGGGAAATCAATTGGATGTGCCCCATGTCAAACTCATAATTGCTGACTATGCAAACCCACAAGTTGACTAGGCCCTCACTGTATTGCTTTGCCAATACTCGTCCTCTTGTGATTGTCTGGAAAATCAAATGGTAAGAAAATACATAAATATAAAATATTTGGTCTTGAATAGGACTCAAGCATGTGTTGGCCAATTCAACCCGAATTTTGGATTTTATATTTTTTTTATAAATTTCAAGGTTGTCCATACAGCTTTACAGATTTTATATGGAACCAGTCATAGTGTGCTACATGGCACCTCTCAAGAGTCAACTACCAACTCAAATTTCAAATCACATGCCAAATAGGTCACTGGAAATCTGTGCTGCTGAGCCACAAACTGTCCAACAAAAAGGTCTTATGGTAGGCAGGATGGGGAGTCGACCCCCCTGCCCTTCCCTAGCCGGGCATCTTGCGCCCAATTTTGTAGACATTTGGGTAACACCCATCGTACACCTTTATGTGGCATGTGGTGGTTTTAAGGACTAGTGTTTCCCAATTCGATGCTTGATCAACCCTTGGTCATTTGATCAGCCCTTCATGTGACCTCTCCTTTGCTCCGTGTAAGCTCCCACTTCTGGGCTTGGCAGTGGTCATGGATATGATCGTTTGCTAGTTCATAGGCACCAAAGATGCTGGGTTCTTTGAGGAAAAAAAATGAAGGTCTAGATAGAAGAATTGAGAAAAGTGTAAAAAATGGACCCCTATTATTTTTTTACCCAAGGATTCCAAAAATATAATTACATCTGAAAAATGCTTCACTGAAAAAGAAATTGCTTTAGAAGCCACCTCTTTTCCTATACAAACGAAATCTTTTGCTGTAAAAGCTTCTCTATCCTGAATTTCTTCATATGAGTTTCTCGACTCTAATTTTTGCAATTAACATAAATCTGAAATCAGAATATGATTACTTCTCACGAATCCAAAAATATAATTACATCTGAAAAATGCTTCACTGAAAAAGAAATTGCTTTAGAAGCCACCTCTTTTCCTATACAAACGAAATCTTTTGCTGTAAGAGCTTCTCTATCCTGAATTTCTTCATATGAGTTTCTCGACTCTAATTTTTGCAATTAACATAAATCTGAAATCAGAATATGATTACTTCTCACGAATTTTTCCATATCCGTCTTCTTCTTCAATGATTCAACTCTTTATAGAGAAATAATTGCCACAAAAATTCTATGGCTCTTCTCCATGCACGCTCACAAAAGCCAAATTAGAAGAATGCTTAGGATTTTCGCATTTCAGATGCTCAACTCTGATACCATCTGAGATTATGCAAATATATCCATATGAGTGAACAATAGTTAAATACTCCAAGCACATAGAAGATAGACAAATCAATTGTTTGGCTGCGTTGAAAGACACCTAAAGATGAACAATCTATTATATTATAGATATGGAATGAATGAATTGGATAGTTGATAAGGTGGAAGACATTGCCTTTATCTATCCACCTATAACACCAAATCAACATATGGTAAACTGGTAGGCTTTCCTTTAGCAAGGCAATAATCCCAATAGATTATAATTATCCCTGCAAGGTCTACACCATGCAAAGTAAATATCACAAGTTACTCTTAACCCAATGGACCTAATGGACCCATCGGAACACCCTATATGTTGGTGACTCTAAAGGATCCGTAAAGATGCATTTATATTTTAACAATCCATACCATAAGCCATTCCCAAAAAATAAAAAAAAGTATTGAAAAATCTTTATTCCCCAAATCTGCCCTTGGTGGCATTACGGAGATTTTAGCTATCAGATTTATAATCCAAGTTTCTTATGCTATCAAAAGACTAGATGACTTAGTCTAGAAGTAATGGTAAACCTATTTTTAAGACAAAAATTTACTTGCACTTGTCATTAGTTGGAGACTTTATTGGTTACCGCAGCAACCTCCTTCCTTTTGTATATGTATATACATATATTGATAGGTAAGTTTGGGACAGCATTGAGACCGAGCAGATTTGGGGATGCAAATGAGGGCCTTGTATGCACTTGGAAGAGGCTGTCTTAAGGAAAGAGAGACGCCTCTATATATTTCAATTCAATAAGACAATAATGCTAACTTACCTTTTGTCAAACTAAACATTTAAATTCCTTTATTAATTTACCCCTGTATGACTTATGTTTAGCTTGCACTTCACACCAGTATTCTTCTAAACTCCCTACACTGCTTGGTCATTAGTTTTGCATACTTCTCAACAATCCTGCATGTCTCTCCTTCTTGGCTTGAATGGGTCACGTCTCCTACACACAAACCAAATCAGTGACTGTATTCATTCAATATGTCGTTTGCCATTGCCAAAAAACGACCCTTCACCAACTGCCATAAATGATGATTCACAGACAAATATATTCACTATTTCACCTTTCAAAAACTCACTTCAACTATTCTCGGTTGTATTTAGGATACAACGAATATGAAGGATTAATGTTTTGTAGGTGAATCAGATAGACACACGGGTTTTTCAACAGAATACATGACACACAATGAGTTAACTACCATGGATGATATTTTGGGATGGGGAACGCTCAAACCTTATCAAGATGATTTGTACATATTTAAGTAAAGTTTTCATTTCAAATTAAATGGAGTTCATTGCCTTGAATGGATCTTACCCCCAACATCAAATAGGGAGTTTAACGCCCATGACAAATCATTCATTGCACAACATATATAAGAGTTGTAGCCAGCAAAATCAAGTGTGTAATAGTTGTGGTCATTCCAAGGTCTAATCACCTTTGCAACATGCCATCATCCTGCATCTTGAAGAATTGGTTGTGTTCATGGTGCTATTGCAGAGAAGCCCATGGATTAAAGTTTGTTTTATAAATTCTCACAGATCCTTTTGTAGATGCCTCTGCAGTCTTATGAAATTAAAATTGCGTAAATTTACCAGAAAAATAAGAAGCAAGAAAAGATGCAGCCATATTTCCACAGCTGTCAACTTGAAGTTGCCAACCCTTGTCCAATGGCATCCGCTTAGAACAACCAATCAAACTAGATGACAAGTAGATGCTGGTATACATTCTAGTGCAAAAGTCTCAAGATTCAAGTGCTAGACCCAGGAAGGTATGCTGCACCCCCATTAGTCATCTTATTGTACCAACTGAAAATCCCAATATGGGGCAGGGTTTTAGAGCCAATCTCCCTCCTTTCTCCCCTTGTTCACACAGCATGTTCAAACCCTAGGCAAGCTGGGAAATCTCATACTAGTTGTTCGCAGTCCTTCCCTGCCCTCAACAAACAAACAACCTGTCCATAATCCTACCACTCATCCGTTCAGAGGAACCTCAAGCATGTACTTTGATCATGAGAATATGCCTCAGGTAACCACAGTTGACCAGTGGACACTTGGCATTGTATGCATATACTTGAGGCTCACAAGGCATGCCCACTCAATTTACTAAGTCACCCAAAATAGCAATGGGAGGTCCCTCACTATTTCATGCCATAGATCAGTGCATCAAAACCCTGATCATTTAAATTAATTGACTTAGGGGACTAAGCAATCCACATTAGAAAAAGTGCTCCAACATCTTGTGATGAACAATCATCCACAATCACTGACAATTGAATACATTGAACAAGTCCTGTTTTATTAGAGGACCTTGACATATGGCTTTCTATGGCTAATATTAACTGATTCATAATATTGTGCTGTTATCAGAGTTTCAATTGTGAACAAGTCCTGTTTTATTAGAGGACCTTGACATATGGCCGTCTTTGGCTAATACCAACCGATGCATAGTCTTGTGCTATTATCAAAGTTTCATATACTTGAAATTCATAAACTATCATCAATTTTTTTGGAACTTCAAATAGCAAACGAAAAAAGAATTTTAACTTAAACAGAAATATATTGAGCTAAAATGATCCATAAAGGAGGTTTAGAAAGTTCTGGGCTGGGTTGGTTAAGTGGGTCCCCCTGCCCTGTGATTTTTACCAAAACTACACGAGGAAAGAAATGCCATTAGCGTAAAATGACTATTCATGGAGTTCATCTTGAGATGACGTAAACACACGAGTAAAAATCCCACAAAAAAAATCAACAATATAATTAAAATTGCTCGCGAAAGCTTTCAACTATCCAGTCCTGTTTGGAGACTTTGTTAGGAAAATAGATGCTGATGAAACAGTGGTTCTGAGTTGTTCAGGCCCCTCTGTCAAATGCCATGCAAGCCCTGTGGGAGCTCATGAACTGCGACCGTCACATTGGCTCCCAAGGAAGCTAAATTCATCGTCCAGTGCCTCAGCATCCCAACAAAAATAATTGGCCTATTCATGAAAAATTGCCTGGTTCTGGAGCAAACCCAACTCAGAACTATCTGAACCTCCTGTATGGGTTATATTAGTTCAATGTGTTTCTGTTTAGGTTAAAATTCCTTTTTTGTCTGCTATTTGAAGTTCCCAAAATTAGGATGCTACCTTATGAATTTCATGTATATGAAACTCTGATATTAGCACAATTTTATGCATCAGTTAGTATTAGCCATTTAAGGCCACATGTCAAGTTCCTCTAATAATTAGACTATACAAGTTAACATTAAATAATTGGAGCTTCATAGTGTAGTATTATATATTTTTATTCTTTTGGGATTTTTTTACTACGTGGAGTCTTTTAGTACTCAAGTCATCAGTACGATGACTATTTTCGATGAGTAATCATTGCTGTTTGACCTTTCACTCATGGGTCATAGATCAAATCAATAGTATTTGATAGTTTTAAGTTTTCCTGGATAGACTGCAAAATGGATATACGATGTAAATGGAAGCTTTAGAGCTGTAGTAAACAGCGTGTTGCAGCGTTACATTGTTGTTTTCAGTATTAAATGATAAATCCATGTTGCTAAAAAGTATATATTCATCTTTAACACATTTTTAATAATGTACACCAAATCAACTTGTTAGGGATTACTTAAAGTTAAGAAGATTGTTTTGGATGGAAACACAAAAGCACACATTCATACTTGCTTTTATACATAAGGTTCCAAACCTTGAAGAGCTTACTTACAACGTGGACTGAGCTTCCTTATCTTTAGAATAACTCTGCAAAATTTTCTTCTAGTAAATTCATTTGTTAGCATTTATGATGAGACATCATTAGCAAAATAACAAATTAGATCAATATAAACAAATGGAATTTTGATCAATAGCTCTCAAATAAGATCTAAAAGAACATAATAACATATCTTGGTGATGTTATTTAAAAACAATGGATCGGCAACTTGAGCCTTTTGTAAGTTGGCCCACTTCCAGTGATTTGAAAACCCCATGTATTACTAGTGCAATTTGACTCCCTTGATATGGGTGTTTTAGAGCGAATTGGTTCTGTATAAGGAGGATGTACAAGCTTATTCTATCTTCAAGAGCTCCCTTGTGTTTATGGTGCAGTAAAGGAAAGGGGATCAAAGTAATGACAGCCTTGTCCTCGCAGCATGAGGCCAAAACTCAGCACCATTACCATAATACTACTGAGAGGAGATATACTGAGCGTGCTCAAAGATAAATTAGTTTGTCTCTTTGAAGTTTACAATTCTTTATGGATTTAATACATCAAACCATGCATGCATTGTTTTTTAATTGACATAACCATCTTTAATGCAGATCCCATTGATGAACTCAACTTCTAACCAATAATAGGCTGTTAAACAATCATGAACTAGTCATGTTCAACTGCTATGACATTCACTTGAAGGAAAATGTCTTGAATGGAAAGTTAGGACCGTTTCACCCATTCCAATGCATACAAATGGGTTTAAAATGATACAAAACAGAAAGAATACTTGATCAGATTTTGGTATCATCCACATATGTCCTTCAGGCAGAAAAGCTTTCCAAACCATGGTTAAAAAACTTGCACTCAAAAGAACTCAGCAGCACAATTTTTTTACTCTCAATCGCCACTTAGCAAAAAACTTGGCAAACTCGTTAAAATTTCTGCGAGCTAAAAAAAAATATAAATTCATAAAATAACTTGAATAACATGTACAGCACTATTAGAACTCATACGAATGGTTGTAGAGAATGCATAGGTACATTGTCTATTGGTTTTAAACCAAAAAGGAGTACAATGGTGATCAATGTTTTCGTTTACCCATCTGCTCCTTCCCTCTCAAAATCTGCGATCTTTTCCTTGATAAACATGGGTTTGACATCTTCAGTGATCAAGTTTGGGTGTGGATCGATATCATCCAAGTCAATTGCATCATGACTCTTTTGCCCTTCCACTTGTTTCACGCGAAGACAAAGATTGTATTGCACAAAAACAAGGTCACTGAGGTGTCGTGTTGTCAACCTATTGTGCTTCTTTGTGTGAATGGACTCGAACATGCTCTAATTATATTCACACCTGTGTTGCAGGGGTATGCCCCCTAGCCCGACGCCTCCTGTTCGGAGGTGCCTCCGGCACGGGGACGTCCCGGGGATGCCCGGAGGCGTCCCGGAGGCGCTCGCCGGCGTGCTGGAAACATCCGGCACATCGGCGGGCGCCTCCGGGACGACCCCAAGCGCTTCCGAGGCGTCCCCGAAAATTTCGGGCAACTGTCGCAGAAAACCCCAAAAAAAAAAAAAGAAACGCACGAAAAAACCCTGCGATTTGCACTTGAAAAAATGAGCTTGATCAATATAATGGGATCCTTATTAGAATCGTGGCATGGATTTTAACTTATAACTACTATGGGGGGAGGGTGTTCTTCGAATGCCCTTGCGGGAAAGATATTGTTCCCCGCCTTTGCCCGCAAACAATTCCGGATGCTCGAGTTGGGAAATAAGTGGAAACGGGATCAAATTAATTAATTTTAAATTTTTCATTTAATATAATATAACTATTAAAAATAAAATAAAATTTTATATTAATAATTTAAATACCATTAAGTTCGAACAATATATTCATATATAAATATAAACTATAATTTATAAATTAAAAAATATATAAATATTTAGTTTTAAAAACTTTAAATATTTTAAAAACAAATAAGATATACAATTAAATATTAAAAAATATATATAATAAAATATAAAATACAAATTTAAAAACTTAAAAACAACTAAAAAAAATAAAAAAATAAATAATATTTTAATATATAAATATAGAATATAATTTATAAATTAAAAAATATATAAATATTTAGTTTTAAAAACTTTAAATATTTTAAAACAAATAAGATATACAATAAAATATTAAAATATATATATAATAAAATATATATATAATAAAATATTAAAAATATATATATAATAAAATATTAAAACTATAATATAACTATTAAAAATAAAATAAAATTTAATGTTAAAAATATAAACTAAATACTATTTAGTTTTTAAATTTTTAATATTATAATTTATATTTTATTTTAAATTTACAGTTTACTATATCTTTAGGTAGTATTTAAATTTTATTTTTAATATTTTTAATTTTAAAATTCTTTTAAATTTATATATATATATATATTTTAAATATATATATAGAGACGTACCCACGACGTATCCAAATCAAGGTTTTTGAAAAATGACGTACCCGAATCGTACCCGTACCCGTATCCAAACAACGTAGATTCACACCCAAAAGAGTTACATAGTTGTCTTAAAACTTGGATGGCTAGCCTTTGAAGATCTGGTGTTTTTGTGCTATAATCTTCCCACCACAAATTTGCAAAATATGACAAACTTTGTAAGTCAACTAGGATTGTATTATTAAATAAGTCTAATAGCTACGTACGTGTAATGAGACTACAATCAAAGGAGTCAATTTGTTTTTATTTAGTTGTGGGTCATTTTCTTTTGAATGCATAGATTCGAAAAAAAGAACTTACCGTTTGCACACTGATAAATCTGCAAGTTATCAAGAATTGTCTCTAAGGGTTTTTTTAGGAGTCATTCTATATATGCATGTGTTGAAGCCATCCATAACCTCCTCATCGACCATAAATGAATCAAAGGAAAAAAAATTGAGTTTTAAGTAGTAGGCCATTGCATATATATGTTGGTGGAGTTGCTTGTTCCATCTCCATTCAATTATGTTTCCAAATGAGTTCATATTTTCCTTTATTTTTATCATAATAATGTGCTATGGCTTCCTTGGCCTTGTCCATGGTCTCATACAAATAATCATTGGGTTATTTTCACCATTGACCAAGCGTAGAACTGTGACGAAACGCTGCATGATCAACATAACATGAACTTTTAAAATTAAAATTAAGAGAAATTTGAACAAAAAAAACTATAAAAAAATTGATAAACAAAATATCATTAAGTCTAAACTTACTTTAAGGATCTCCTCTATGCTCTTCACAAATACATCATAAAAAATGGTCTTCACAACCATTTCCCCTTTGGCCTTCCTCCAATATGGAGGCTCCAACCACAATACGCTCACAAATATTTGCTTAAGAGATGCTAGTGAGGCAGCAATGCTCTGCAATGTGATAAAGTTTATGGCGATTCTGTGACTCTTGATTGCACAAGGCCCTTTCCGTTAGTATGCTTTCTTATGTAATTTTTCCTATATCCTGAAACATTAGATCAATGCAATTATTGCGTAAGGCTCTAAAAAAGGGTAGGGTGCTTCCATAGTTACCATGTTCGAAAAGTTCGGGTTGTTCGGTAGGGGGAAAAAGTTCGGAAGTTTGGGATTTTGAAAAAAGTTCGGTTCGGTAGTTCGGCTAGGAATTTTTTATAAATTATAAAAAATATATATATCATATAAATATTATTTACCCACTTAAAACAAATAAACAAATTGTTAACAAATTCATAAAAACGATATATAGTTAATAACTTAAAACTTAACACATTGTTAACAAATAAAATTTAACACGTTAACAAATAAAATTAAACACAAATAGAAATGATAAATTATTAAACACATTTTAGCATTATAAAATTTTAGGGTTTTCAATTTTAACAAGTGTAAAATTAAGTTATTAACCCTAATAAGATAAAACATATTTATTCAAGTTCAGGGCAGAAGATAAAATTAACTATATAGAAAAACATATAAAAACTTAAAATCACCATTATTATTATTTTATGAAATAATAAAAGAATTATATTAAAAAATAAAATTAAAATATTTAAAATATAATTATAAAAAAATAAAATAAATAATACAAAGGTCATAAAAAATAAAATAAAATTTAATACAAAATTATAAACAAACCATAAAATAAATTAAATCAAAAACAAATCTTAAAATAAAAAAGAAAAAATTATAAACAAAATTAATCACAAAATATTATAAAAAAAATAAAAAATAAAACTTAAAGTAATAAATAGCAAATAAATACAAACACTAACCCTACCTTAACAACCCATGGCCATCCAGCGTTGAGCTCGTCCAACCTCACACCGATCACACTTCTCTCTTTTGCGCTCGACCACAGGCAAGGGAGAAACTTGACCGGTCCCTGCATCAATGCTTCCGGCTTCCCCTTCCAACTTCACCCTGTCCACAGCAAGCTGCATCGCGACTCCACGCCATGGTTTACAACAGATGCATTATTAAATCGATAGCTCCAGCCTCCAACACAGTAGGAGCAGATTATTTGCCACGATTTTTACCTCGAACTGCACATATAATTGTAGAATGTTTGTCGTGATTTTAAAAAAATAGGACTTGAACGCTCGAACATTACTAAATATATTCGGCGAGCAATAAAAATTTGGTTCGAACCGAACATGATAACTATGGGTGCCTCTCCTCAAGAAGTCTTCTTTCTGTTACTTATGTTGTTGCATTGTCACTCACAACTTGGATGACATTTTCCATACTTATTTCCATGTCCACATCCTTCAACGTATCAATGGACTTCGAGAACACTAATTGTGGACTTGAATCCACTAGAAAGTTTATCTACGTGCGATTCTTTTCATCCGTGTAACCATCAGAAAAAATATTGTGGCCATTTTTATGCCATAAGTTTTTTGATCATTTCTTATAACCTACAATTCTTTTTACGTCTTCCTCCATCAATGGGACATTCAAATCATGAGGACTAAGTGCCTTGAACCCCTTCCCCGCAACAATCAGTGACGTTGCCGATGTATCCCAATGTGTGCTTCTCGCCATATTGAATGATATATTGTTATAATGTCAAAACTTGCAACAACCATTCTTGTTTCATTACGTTTATCCTAGTTCCAAGTAGTACCTTTGAGCTAAGGTTGTGCACAAGAATTATTGCGAGGAAAAAAGAATTTTGTGATGTTGAAGGCCATTTGGTTTGAACAGTCTCCAATAGATAAGCCATGTCCCTGAATCTATGGGCCAATAGAAGAACGTACTAATACTTAAGAATCAATGAGGGAATTCATCATGGATGTAGCTATTGCAGCTCTCCTCTTTTTTTGATTTTTTTTCCCTCATAGATAGCAAGGATAGCATTCATCTCTTTTGTAAATTTAGGGTCCATATTTTTGCACACTTGATCATGTCGGATTTGATTTGTGCAAGGTGGTATTTGTGGCGATTGATTCCTTGTTTCATCATAAAACCACAATAATTGTATATCATAGTGTTGTACTTCGGTCCTTCTATGCCATGACTCCAAGTAGGGTCAATAGATCTCCTATTATGATTACCTAAGGGTGAGGATGCCATTGTTGTATATCATTGCAAATGCAAACTGCAAACACTATAAAAAAGAGTGAAAATAAAAACCCTAGCTACCTATCAAAGAAGAAAATGGGAAATAGATTTTTTTTTGTTTTCAAACCCTACAGGCTACAATAGTTTTAAAATGAAAAAAATAATTTAAAAAACCTAAAATAAATCAGAAAGTGCTTGTCAAAATCCTTCAAATTATTAGAATAATAATGCATATTGTTTTAAATAGTTTGTTTGATTATCAACAAACTATTGTTTCTTATGTTATTATTGTTGTACGGGTCAAGCCTATTTTTAGCTTCCTGTTTCTTAGTTGTTTTGCCTACTTTCCTTGTTTCTAGGAGTTGTTATAGGCTTATATATATGAGCCTCTCTAATAATGAATATATAGCGGATTCTTGATTCTTCTTTGTACGTGCATTCTTTTATGGTATTCAAAGCTCATGGTTGGAAGACCCTGAAGGAGAGAAGACACTGAGATTAAGCCTAGGAGAAAGAATCCAAGGTTTTGTTGGTTAAACTTTATTCTTGGTCAAGCTTGGAGATAAAAGAGTGAATCAAAGCAAAAAGACATTCTTGGAGATTAGTTCTAAGAAGGTGCAGCCCAGGGAAGATGTGGTGAGAGACAAAGAAGAGTGCTAGCCAAGGAAGAGGCGTGGCAGTTGTGAAAAGAGGTGTTCCAAGTAAAAAGAGGTATTGAAAGAAGTTTTTTTGAATTCTTTTTGCATATGTATATGCGGCATTCCAAAAGAAGGTAAGGCATGGCATAGGATTGGAGGTGTGGTGTCTTATTGCATTCTGCTGATTGTTCAAATTTGTTGTTTTATTTAAGACCAAGACACCATTGAAAGGCCTGCCTAAACAAGGTGCAACACCATTCCTTAATTGCATTCCCTGGTTTCTGTTTGGTTCTAATTTTTTGCAAGGAGCAGGGCTGGCAAGAAAACTTTGGTGTTACTATTCCAATCAGATGAAGAGGTGAGAAATTCGGTGTTCCAATTCCATTCAAACAAACTATAATTTAATTTGGTGAA
Organism: Torreya grandis; assembly: GCA_037957365.1. Taxonomy (NCBI): domain Eukaryota; kingdom Viridiplantae; phylum Streptophyta; class Pinopsida; order Cupressales; family Taxaceae; genus Torreya; species Torreya grandis. Next base: position 252,675 of record JARHVA010007179.1, on the reverse strand, counting down.
GTGCCACAGGGGCTTTGCTATTGGCTGATTTAAGATTGGAATTTTTGAGCAAAGTTTTTAAAGGATTTATAAAAAATTAGAGCAAAGTGAACTGTTTACATAGTTTATTCAAATAAACTTTATTATATTTTACTTGTGACCTTGAAATTTCCCTATAAAATTACATGGTTAATTTCGTAGCTAAAGAATGGTAAGGTGGAAAATGCTAAAACTTTGCCACATTGTCAATTTTTATGTCCTTTTATGCATGCAAAAAGAATTTTTGAAAAAAAGTGTATAAAACTTGAAATTTAATTGCTTCTATGTTTTTTAAACAATTTTATGAACACTGGTTAATTAAATTTCTCATAAACTATAATATTTTTTTGTTGAAAATTGGAAGCATCGTCCAGTTTTAGGATAAAATCAATATGCAAAAGGAATTTTTGTAAAAGTCTTTATAGTTTTTCCTATTTAATTGTTTTAGTTTAAACTTATATAAAATGGCTAGTTTACAACACTTGTTATTATCAGATTTTCATAAGTTAGCATACAAATTTTTTAGTTTATGGAGTCATAAGATACAATTTGTGAGTATTAGAATCTTGATCAAATTGTGCTTGGTAAAGAGACTAGACTAGATCTTCACCCTGATGACTCTAATAAACATCATAGAGAAGCTTTAAGATTGTTAAAACTTTCACTAATTGATAATTTGATACCAAAAGTTAGAAATACGACTTTTGCATCAATTATGAAAACATAATAGAACAAATTATCAATGCTTCTAAAGCCAACAGGGTATTATATTTAAAAAATTTGTTTTTTTGCACTAATATGCAGGAAGGTGGGTTCATTTATGAGTGTTTATTGTAGTTGAAAGACGTGACCAATAAAAAACAATGGAAAAACTTGTGGATGAACAAGATTTAATTGTTCTTCTTATGCAGAATTTCCCATCGTCTTATGATTCCTTTGTGGAGTCATTGCATATGATCATAAAGACAAACACTAGATTTTGAACACTTAACACTTCTCATGCAGAAGAAAAAACAACAACATTCAATTGCTTCAACATCAATATCTACAAAAAGTGCATTCTTGGCACAGTCAAAAGGCAAGGGGAATCAATGGTTGACAAACAAGGACTCTTAAAAAACTAATGTAAGTGCATCAAAGAAAACAAAATGTAAATGTTTTTATTGTAAGCAACCAAGACATTTTAAGAAAGATAGTAGTTGTAAGAGACAAGAAGATATGGGTAATGCAAACATGAAATCTAGACATTTTAATGTTGCAAAAGAAGTTGAAGGGGAAACTTCTACTGGATTTGCCTTTGTAGCATCACATGACCAATTCAGTGAGTCTTACACTTGGTACTTCCAACTCATGAGCATCATGACACCACACGTGTCATCAAGATTGGTATGTAAACTTTATTGAGGATATTAGTAGTGATGAAATTGTTTTCTTAGGTGATGGATGGACACATGATATTAAAAGATGCGGGGATGTGTAAATCATATTGAATGAGTATGAATACACATTTGCTAATGTTAGATATGTACTTGATATGAACAAGAGTCTTTTATCCATCATTGAAATCACAAAAAACAAACAACCAATAGCAATGTTTGAAGGAAACAAATGTAAAGTAACGACATTCAATGATGAAATAGTTGCTATTGGTATAAGGGAAAGGGTTCTGTACAAACTTGTAAATCCTAACATAGTAGAACAATATGCTTTAGCAACAGTTGAGCAAAGTAGTAATCTTTGGCATGAAAAATACAATCATCTTAGTTACCAATATTTGAATATCTTGAGTAAGAATCAAATGGTGAATGGGTTTCCATCCATTCAAGACAATCAAGATGTTTGTACAAGATGTTAGTTGGGTAAACAATTAAGGTAACCTTTTCCTACGGGTAAAGCATGGAGAGTAGAGAATGTGTTAGAATTGGTACATACAAATCTTCATGGTCCTATGAAAACTAACACTGTATCTGGTGCTCTTTATTTTTTGTTGATGGTGGATGATTGTTCTCAGAAAATGTAGGTGTATTTTCTAAAGAAAAAATAAAAATATTTTGTTAACTTTGTTGCATGGAAAGCACTGGTTGAGAATCAAATAGGTAAAAAGGTCAAAACTTTTAGATTTGATAATGGTGGAGAATTTGTCTCCAAACAATTCAATGCATACTGCACATAGGGAGGTATACATAGGAAATATACAATTCCTTAGACTCCACAACAAAATGGAGTATTGGAAAGGAGAAACAAGACTATCGTGGAGATGACACATTGTATGGTGCAAAGCAAAAATGTGCCTTTTCGGTATTGAGCAAAAGCTGTCAATACTGCAGTTGTAGACACTATTTTATGGATTGTATAGCACCCATCTTGTACACTTGACAAACTCAGACCTTGGTTGTTCCTCTTAGTTCTCGGCATTTTCCGTTTTTCGAAGTCTTGCATCTGTTCTTCTTTGTTTCCCTTGGCCTATCTCTTAGTCCAACTAGTCTTATGTTGATGACTTAGACCTTCTATGTTGCTCAAAATATTTAAAATGTGCTTATCTTCTGTCTATGCAAGTTCTGAGTCCGTACCTACTTTTTTGCTCCCTAGACACTAGTGTCCGGGACAGATACCGGTGTCGACGTTAGTGTCTTGATCCAACGCAAGTGTCTAGTGCTCTAAAATTATCTGATTTGCAAATGAAATGTATCCTAATGGTCAGCCTAAGTGCTTTAATGTGAGTTACTTCTCCAAAGGGATTGATATAAATACAAGATCAACCCTCATTCATTCCTCACCTAAAAACTTCTTACCTATTCATCGGGCAACTTACAAAAGGCATTCAATCAAGCACCCAACTGAACAAAACTTTCTCATTTTCTCATATTTTCATATCAGTCATAGGGACAACACATACACAGGTTTGAAGTATTGGAGTAGTCCAAGAGTTCTATTTGGCAAGTTACAAGCTAAGTCATTGTTGTACTTGTTTTGCATATATTGTATGATTTACACACAAGCTAACATGTAGGGGAGAACTATATCAGTCTAAGGCCCTCTTCGGAGTATTGGCTATGCAAGGAGTGTTCATTGACAGAGGGGTCTTTGGGGTCAACTCGACACCTTGTACCTACTAAGCAATTTTTTCCCAGGGTCACTATGAAGATGTAAAACTAGGGTTTTGCAAATTCATGAGGAATGACAATCCATGACCTAGATTTGAATGCACTAGAGTGAAGACAAAAAACCCAGAAGCATCTAGTTAGTCGCATCCTTTTCTGGCAGAGCATTAGGTTCAGACAATAGCATTGATGCAACCGTCCCAGGTTTACGCTAGTGTCCACTGCTCCAAAAGCATTCAATTCAAAATCTGATCACTGTTCAAGAATCCTCTTCCAATCTATTTTCTACCTGTTCTAGATCCAAAACTGCATTAGCATTAGAACAAACTAAGTACATTACTTTGTCATTTCTATATTTAGCATAGTTGTAACTATTTTTAGTCTATCTCAACTTAATGAATTCAACATATGTTTATATTTGCGTTTAGCATCCAATTGCCCTGCTTTAGAGATTTTTTTTATCTGTCCTAGGTTATCTCTACCCTTTTAACCCTAGCTACCCCAATCTAGAATCCAATTTAGGGTTAAACATTTGGTGAGCTCGATATTTGAACTCCAAACCATAGGTCAACTAAAGTTTTTTGCTTTTTCTATTGTTGATCCCTGATTGCTATACAATATGTGCAATATGGATGCATCTATCACCTAGCTTGGGATCCAATATATCATAGTTGCTATTGTTTGCTACATTACTTCCCTTGTCAAAACTATTAAACGAATGCCTACCAATAATGAGAGGATTTTAAAGCGGAAACAACACTTGTTCTTTTTTCAAAATTCTTTTTGCAATGTTATAGAGCCAGTATCTAGATGCCAATGTGCATGCTCTCAACCATTTTTCTACCTAAGCCTTATTTGAATGATAACTACCATCTCGCATGCGTTATTCGTCCATGACTTATATGGGATTTTGCGATCCATGTTGTTACTACTTGAAGAGGTAAGGTTGTTCAACCCATCTCACCACTTATTAATATACAATAGGTGCCTCCTAAACCTAAGCTTGTAATAAAATCCAAGGTATATGACATTATTGACCAATTGAGCAAGACTCGTGCTAAAATTTCAATATTTGAGCTCCTAAAGCAATCTAATTGTTTATAAGGATATCCTATGCGAGGCATAGGTTCCAAGTGATGTTGTGATTGTTTATTTTGCGGATATCATGAAATATTTCAAGAACAATGCCAAGTTCATTACCTTTGATCCAACAGATTAACCATCCAAAGATATTGACCAAAATTTGCCTTTGTTTATACAAGTGACCATGCAATATAAAGACATCAAAAGGGTGCTTATTGATAATGGATCAGGTCTAAATTTGTGTAGCATAAACTTCCTAACCACCATGGGTATTACCACGAATATTCTTCAAAAAAAGGTCATGCATATAAAAGGGTTTGATAATTCACATAGCCCTCCGATTGGTCAAATCATATTAGATGGCATTGGGACAAAAACAGTTTCAATTACCTTTTGGGTAATGTTCTAGTCACTACATTACAATTTACTTTTGGGTAGACTTTGGATACATTCAATGGACGCTGTCCCATCTACACTGCTTCGATGTGTAAAATTCGTACATAATGGGGCCTTATTATCCATGCCTGCTGATGATGAGCCTTTCAAATTTTGTAAAACGATACATTCCGAAACTGAAGGCATTCCTATAGTTGTATCACTTAAACAATGCATTCTTATTGAGCACATACATGTATGAAATAGGTGAGTCAAGGACAATGGCTTCTTTGTCTCCGTCAATAAGACACCAAATACTAAGGTACACATCAATGCATATCAAGAGCAAGAATTGTTACTAAAGGAGCCAATAGAACCACAAGAGCACTCACCATTTGAGCTTCTTTTATTGGTTAATATTGAGTAAAAAGATGGTCATGTTTCAGATTACTATGACAATTATGATGATACCGCTTATGATATGATAGATGAGTAAATGTGAAAATTAAAATTTGGTCCACTTGATCACCTATTGCACAACCTATTTGAACCTATGTGTCCTAGCACATTTAAATTAAATCCACTTGCAGAAAATATAAAACTGAATCCAGATAAGAGAAAAACAAAAATAGCAGACAAACATGTAAATGCTTGCTACTCCACACATCCCTCTTGGTTAAAAACATTGAGTCAGCTGTACAAGGGTCAAATACAAGTACATCATGTCTAATGTGGAGTCTTCTCAAAAGGCTTCACACTAGATACAAATTACAACACAACAAGATACAACAAAATACTACAGATACCATACTATCTTTATTACTTGAATGTAAAATGATTTCTTTACCTTCCACCAGACACAAATCACATAGTAGACTTCTACCTACAGAAGACAAGGTACCATATTGTAAATATGATTTGATCATTGATCATAACACCAATCAGTGTTAGGTATTAAAGGAACTAATTCAGAAATATGAAGATTTAACTATTATTGTAAATATTGATGGGGTATATTACCACCATCTCTAGTTTGATATTAACAAGTGGGATACAACTTGTGCCACCACATTTCTCGCATGAGACATACTACAAATGAACTAACATACTCTCTATTAATGCCATAATCTCGAGGATACATTTGGTTATCTATAACCTATGGCTCATGTGTGGAATCTTCCACCATATGGATATTAGACCGCGAATCAAATTTGAAACTAAAGTGTGGACGAATTTGACTAATTGAATGGAATGGTAGGTTAGATACTACAAATATGTGTGTTACTTTTCTTGATATGGATACAAATATTTGCATATAATATGATGGGTATGATTATTTGCTTGCAACATTGGCTTTCAGTAAACCATTAAACAAAAACATTGAAGTGGTGGTAGTATAGCGATATAAACAAAGCTTGAGCAATATCTTACATGGTCCTACACCTTTTGACGATGAGGAGTTCATAGTTCCCAAATCCGGCTGCATCTCGACCAACTCTGGGAAAATCCAGATTTTTTTCATTTTCTGAATTTATTCGATCGGTTTCGGTCATTTTACCAAAAAATAAAAACTCTAAAAAAATGCTGTAAATGTCAGTGAACTAGTAAAAAGAGCGTTTGAAAAACCTGAAACGCATTACGTGGAAGAGATCGATTGATAGCAGCTTGGTTTAGTTTGTGTCGGTGGAAGAGAGAGCATCAAAGCAGCGATGGCAAAGGAAAATCACTGGCTTGTGGAAGAGAGCAACGACGGCAGTGGAAAACGACAATAGACTTCCAACGATGACGACAGCCCAAGCAGCGATGGGATCTTGCAAATGGCAACAATGATGGCGAGGGTAGTTACAGGCTTAGTCGATGCACACGACAGAGGGCACGCATGGACAGAGGTAAGTTATTTTTTCATTTGGTTTTTTTCTTATTCACATCAGCTACCTTTAGATTTAGGGTAATTATTAAATACAGGTTTAGTTTTAAGTTTAATTTTAATTTTAAGTTTAGTTAAATATTGAAAAATAAAAATAAAAATATATAAACTCTAAAATTATAAAATATAAATTAAAAATTATTTTAAGTTTACATATTTTTATATATATAATATTTAAAAATAACTATATTAATGGTTAAGTTTGTATATTTAATATTTATATTATAAAATATTTAAATATAAATAAAAAAATATAAATTAGGTTTAAGTATTCGTAATAAGATTATGTAATATTAAATATAATTGCATTTGCATTTATATTATAATTTATAATATTTTTTGTTTTTATATTTTTTAAAAATTTTAATTTTAATTTATATTACAAATAAATTATTTACATAATATATGATAAAATTAAAATTAGTGATATCATGATATATTTTTATTATTTTGTATAGTTTTATAATTCTATTTTATTTAAGTCGTTGAATATTAATATTAATAAATTAATAATGTTACAATATATTTTTATTATTTTTTAAAGTTTTATAATAAAAAATTATAGATCATTTAAAATTAAAATTAATAATATTGATATGTTTTTATTATTTTTTATAGTTTTATAATTTTATTTTATATATGTCATTTAGTTAATTTTGCAAGTGTTAATTTAATGTCCATTCTTTAGTAAATTGAAATATTTTGTGTGTGTATATATATATTTTTCCTGAATCGGATTTTACCTGATTTTTTTTCCGAACTTTTTCAAGCATTGCACATTCCACATTTTTTGGCCTCTTGAACGCATTCGGATTTCCGAACTTGGTAACTATGACTTCCTTGATTAGACATCTTCAAATATTTCAAAAATACCAAAAAATCAATTTTTTTTCAGCACCTACATGTTTTATTGGCTTCTTGGCGTTTGTTTTAGTTCCATGTTGATGGATGGCATATAAGTTATTCTATATACACGTATGTCATGTTTCTATTTGAGTGTGATATAGGCATACACAGATACATGACCTATTCCTATTTTCACATGTTGGCCCTTTCCTCTACTCATGTCCTATAGACATTGGGGACATCTACCTCTATGATCACAATACTCTCAGGTTATATCATTCTATGGTCACTCTACATTATCATGTTTTGAGCTGCTATATGTACTTACTCATGCCTTTATTTAGTTTTAATTCTAATTTAAAATTAATCTTTAAATTTGAATAATTAAATTCTAATATAATTAAACTCTAATTTAAAAATTATTTTTTAAATTAGAATAATTAAATTCTAAATTTAAAATTATTCTTTAAATGCACTTGACGTTTTTTGTTAACACATTGGATCCATGGGCTACTATTATATATTTATATTGGTTGCTTATGCTTTCCTTTATGCACTTCTTTGAGTGTCTTGCTTAATCGAGCATTTGAATATGCTCCTTTGTTTGTGGCCCCTGTGTCTATGTGTGCTTTCTTTCACATTTGAATATGTCATTGTTTGTTGTATGGACATTTAGATATATCATCCTTGCTTTTATGGATATTTGACTAAGTCATGTCCATTTGATTGTGTGGCATTTGAACATGCCCCTTGTTTGTTGTCTCCTTGGACCATTGCTGTTTGACTTGCCTTTGAGTGTTTTTGTGTGTGCTTGAGTTTTTTGTTGAGCTTGTACTATATCTATCTAGACGTTGCCATGATCCTTATCATGCAGTTTAGGCTTTCATGTGATCACATTGTTCTATGCGCGTCAATACTACATTTACCTAAACATGTACCTTTTATATGCTACATGGTTTCATTTATAGATTACACAATTGTCTTATTCTTTTGAGATGAGACAACTAACAATTTCTATTCTTCCCTCACCTTAAAGTGGGGGCATATCAATGGGGGCATGCCAAAGAGGCATGTTCTTCACATTTGGCATAGGTTTCAAATTCAGTGGGGACATGCTTTGGAAGCATGTTCTTTACACATTCAATATTTTGTACTTATATTAGTTTTCGGATTCACTTGGGGGTATGTCATACATGCATGGCTTCCACACATTCTCAGTTTCAAATTTAGTGGGGGCATGTCATATAGGCATGGCTTCTACACGTTCATAGTTTTAGATTTAGTGGGGCATGTCATATAGGCATGGCTTCCACACATTCTTAGTTTTCAGATTCAATGAGGACATGTTTTGGAAGCATATTCTCCACATTTATTTAGTATTCAACACACCTAGATTCAACGGGGGCATGTTTTGGAAACATGTTCTCCACGTTGATACTTATATCAATTTTTAGATTTCTCCATATATAGTGGGGGTATGTTTTGGAAGTATGTTCTTCACACTTACACAGTTTTTGAATCGGCTAAAACATAGTTATATAATTCATATTCATAGTTGTGGTAGTATTCTAAATATTAGTACTATTGTTATACATAGTTTCAGCATGAAACATATCTAAAGTGCATATGTTATGCAATGTGCACCTAATATTATAAAATCTAAATCAGTTTTAGATTTCAAAACACTCTTAGGTATTGTCACAACCCACTATGATGTACTTCTATGCACTGATATCCAAGATGTACTTTTACGAACTGTATTGAACCAATTTATTGTAGTAGTTGGTTTGTTTTTGGTATGGTTGAGGTGATTAAATCACTCAATCTCGCCAAGTTTTTAGGTTGGAATTGATTGTATTATCCAACCTTACCAATTTGACATTATGAGTTGACTTTGTTCCCTCATGCTCACCAAGTTATAAGTATGATTTCGTTGCACGGTTGAACTAATCTCAATTGTCGAGTGTCAACTCATATTTTTTCCAAGGTTGGGGGCATGTGCCTTCCAATTTCTTTATCTCTTTCTATCTCCTTAGATATATGCATTTTCCAGATTTATACGTATTTGTCCTAATCTCAGTTTCAGAGTCTTACAATGATATATCTTTCAAATCAACTTGCCAATAAGCAAGACAATTACATATACACAGGTGTACTCGTAAACTTTGCTCTTTCAATTTTAATCTTTTCAATTCCAAATTATATGCACTGATTAATTGACCTAGCAAAGCATTCAAGTTGGAGTCAAGCAAAGGCAAGGTGTGTTATACACACCTAGGTATGCATTTCTTTCTTTTAAACTAACAATATGATTACTAGATTAAAAGGGGGCAAATGTAGACACTATTCTATGGATTATATAGCACCTTGGTCGTTTCTTTCAGTTTTGTATTTTTTCCACTCTCCAAAGTCTTGCATTTGCTCTATCTTGTTCCCCTTGGTCTATCTCTTAGTTTGACTAGTCTTATATTGATGGCTTGGACCTATCTTGCCTACAATGCTTAAAACTTGCTTATCTTCCACCTCTGCAAGTGATAAGTTTGTACATACTTTTCTGTTCCCTGGACACAAGTGTCTGGGATAGACACCTGCGTCGGTGCTAGTGTCCTGCTCTGACGCAAGTGAACTGTGCCCCAAAGTCATCTAATTTGCAAATGAAACGTATGGTTAGTCTAAGTGCTTTTATGCAAGTTACTTCTCCAAAGGGTTTGATATAAATACAAGATCAATGCTCATTCATTGCTCACCTAGAAAATTCTTACCTACTCACCAGGCAACATACAAAAGGCATTCAATCAAGCATTCAAGTGAGCAAAACATCCCTATTATCTCCTATTTCCATATCAGTCATAGGGACAACACACACAATTTTGAATTACTGAAGCAGTAGTCCAAGAGTTATGTTTGCCAAGTTACAAGTTGGGTCACTGTTGTACTTGCTTTGCAGATATTGCATGATTCACACACAAGCCAACACGTAGAGGAGAACTACATCAATCTGACGTCCTCTTCAGAGTATTGGCTACGTAGGCAATGCTCATTGACATAAGAGTCTTTGGAGTCAGTTCAACACTGTGCCCACTAACCCATGTTTTTCCAGGGTCATTATGAAGAAGAAAAAATAGGGTTTTACAACTTTATGAGGAGTGACAGTCTATGACCCAAATATGAATGCACCAGAGCAAAGGCGAAGAAAACCCCAAAAGCATCCAAGTAGTTACATCCTTTTCTAGTAGGTATTCTGTGTAGGACACTTGCATTAGGTTCAAATAGTAGCATCAACACAACTGTCTTAGGTCGACACTAGTGTCTGCGGCTCCAAATGCATCCAATCTAGAATTTGATGAGTATTCCATAATCCTCTTCCAGTCTGCTTCTTTGTTTCAGATCCAAAACTATATTAACATCAAAAAAAGTATATTACTTTGTCATTTCCATATCTTGCATAGTTGTACTTACTATTTTTATCTTATCTCAATTTAATGAATTCAACAAATGTTTATATCGGAGTTTAGCATGCATTTGGCCTGTTTTAAAGTTAATTTATCATTTTTGTGGCCTAGGCTATCTCTACCCCTTTAACCCTAGATACCCAATCTAGAATCCAATTTAGGTTTAAACAACAATGTTCATCTTAAACATGAGTCCATGTAGAGTTGTGCAAAATATTACTTTAAAAACACTGTATTTGGTGCTTTTTATTTCTTGTTGATAGTAGATAATTGTTCTCAGAATATGTAGATGTATTTTGGAAAGAAAAAATCAAAATGTTTTGTTAACTTTCTTGTATGGAAAGCATTGGTTAAGAATCAAATAGGAAAAAGTGTAAAGTCTTTATATCTAATAATGGTTGAGAATTTATCTCCAAAGAGTTCAATGCATACTATACACAGGAAGGTATACATAAACAATATAAAATTCCTTACACCTCACAATAGAATGGAGTAGTGGAAAGGAGAAACAAGACTATGATGGAGATGACATGTATGGCGCAAAGCAGAAATGGATCTTTTCGGTACTGGGCAAATTCTGTCAATACTGTTGTTATCATCTTAAACATGAGTCCATGTAAACTTGTTCAAAATATTACTCTAGAAGAAGCATGGTCAAGAAGAAACCCTGATTTAAGTAATTTTCATATTTTGGTTGTACTATTTTTGTATTAATTCCTAAAGAGAAAAGAAGTGGTTTAGATGCAAAGAGTAAGGAATACGTGTTTGTTGGCTAATGTGAGAATTGTAGAGCATATAAGTTAGTAGATATCTCTAAAAATAAAATAATTGTAAATAGAAATATTAAAATAGATGAGAAAATTTTATATTTCTCAAAGGATGGTAAACCTATTGATACTATTAGTCTCTAGATTCCAAATGATGAATAAGAATCACGTTCTAGTACTAGAGTGGAATATGACTTAAAAAGGCAAACCCTAGAAAAGTCTAGCTTAATGGAAGGATCTAGTGAAACACAGTGATTCAATTAGTCAGCATAACAGGTCAAAGTAGTTTTATAGCACACTGTAGGATGTTCGGCAAGATGAGATTTCAAATTAATTGGAAGGTAGATCCACCAGATTTTGGAAACAAGCAGTATAAAATCCTGAGCATGTAAATTTTGCTCTCAATTCAGTTGTTTCACAAAATTTTGAGCCAAATATATATGCAAATGCTAAAACAAAGCCTGGATGGGAATCTGCCATGAAGGTGGAGTATGATGCATTAATAAAAAATGGAATTTGGGTTTGTTTGATCTACTCCATGGTAAGAATTCTATTGGTTGCAAATGGATTTATAAAGTAAAATATAAATCAGATTGTTCTTTAGATAAGTAATAAGCCCATCTTGTTGCTAAGGGATATGCACAAGGAGCAGATTATGAAGAAACATGTGCTCCTACAACAAAAATGGTAACATTCAGAATGGTTATTTGTATTGCTGTTCAGTTTGGTTGGAAGGAATATTAGATGGATGTAAAGAGCGCTTTCTTGAACAGAGACTTAGAGGAAGAGGTGTACATGGTATAACTACAAGTATTTCAGATTTCTAGAACAAAGCATTTGGTTTTTAGGTTAGTGAAGTCCATACGTGGACTTAAGCATGCTCCTTGAGCTTGGTATTTCAAAATTGATAAATATCTTAGAATCTGGTTTGAAAGATGTGATGTAAAATCTACTCTCTGTGTTAAATTGATTGGTGATGACATAATGATTCTTGTTGTATATGTTGATGATCTTGTTGTCACTGGAAGCAACACTGATTTGATTAGATAGGTGAAAGCTAACATTTGTTATGTGTTTGAAATGACTGATCTAGACTTGCTTCAATATTGTCTAGATGTAGAGTTTTGACAGTGTTACAATTTTGGTTATACAATTTCTGTATTCCAAACAAAAAATTCAAAATTCTTATTAGAAAAATTTAGAATGCATGATTGTAATTTAGCAGCAACACCTATGGAGGTTGGGACAAAACTATCAACTAACATTGATTTACCAATGGTCAATGAAATACTCTGAACAATTTGTCAAGGGGACAAATAGTGGATTTCAGTCAACAATGTTAGAACATAATCCCTCTCCTATTCGAAGTCAGAGCTACCTTTATTGAAAACTAAAATGGATGCAGGAAATAAAGTCATTTACAACAAAAATGTTTTCTTGGGGTAGTGTTTTTAACCACAAAGTATGAAAAGGTAATAGAAAGGAAATGTAGAGAAAAGGTAGTGTGAGAAAGAAATGTACATGAGGATAGAAGGAGAAGAAAAGATGACTTCAATTGGCCAAACACAAACTTACTGGAATAATTCGGAAAAAGGGATTTTAATATGAGGAAACCTTCATCATTAGAATGGGTGGGAGACATATTTTGATCTTAGAAATAGAAAACATACACAAAAAAGGCCGAATATCGCTAGGAATAGAGATATAACAACTTTGTATTTCCTCGTAAAAATAGATAGAAAACCTATTTTTAGCTCACCAAGACTTCACAATGACATAAATTCTTATAATGTAGTTTCGAAGAGAAAATTATACAATAAAATATCTTTTATATTGACTATCTAACAATAAACGTAGCAATTAAAAAAAAAAAGAAGAATCAAACGAGTTCATGCATACGCATACATTATCCACTTGAAAATATTTTGATCACAAAGTATGCAAAATTTTTCATTGTATTGATTCTTTTATGAGCTACAAGTACAATCTCTTCTTTCCCCTTTGCTAAAAATTTGTTTTATTATCAAAAAATCCATTTCAAATGAGCTTGAAATTTCTATTTATGAGTTACAATGGGTGGTTATACTGTATAACCACTCTTTTGAAGTATAGAATCCCTGCAAAAGCACATTGATAAAAAAACACAACTTAAAAGTAGCAAAAGTGCTTTGACAAATTTGCACAACTTGAAACTTGCAAAAAGGACTCAACAAATTTGCACGACTTAAATTATGCAAAATGCTATTACAAAAATACGCAACTTAAAGTAGCGAAAATGATTTTGACAATTTACAAGTCTTAGAGTTAGCAAATTTCAACTATTATCTATTCATCTTCATCGTCAAGCACAATCTGAACTTTTTTTTGTTCTTTGTCTTGTAGCTTGTTCCTGTATTCGTCAAATCTCTTCATGGTTTCCTTTACTTTCATTAAGGCCCTTTGAATGAATGAAAGCAATTTCTGCGTCACAGTGGTGATCAACCATCTAGTGTGAGGTTAGTTGAAGTCTCTTCAAAATTTTATCAAAATTGTCAAGGATATTTTGATATTTGACAAATTTTCTGATTGACTCGTAATTTAATGCATATTTAGGAGTCATCTCTTTTTCAATTAACTGTTTGAAATCATCTACAATTTCCCTGCTGTGAAAGCACTTTTCTTTCGTCATTCACAAATGAACAAGGAAATTTCTCAATTTCCCCTTGTATCTCCATTATTGCATGGGCTACCAATGATTGGGACTCTTTGAATTTCTTCACACATTCTTCAATGATACGAGTTCAAAATTTAGCAACACCTAGAAACTCTGAGAGATTTGCAATATCTTCTTGTTTTATTACTCCTGTGATGAGATCTTCTAGATCAATATATGAAAAAGATTCCAATTTTGGTATCATTTGCTTCCATTTACTTGCTTCAAGTGCATATTTGTCTTCAATGTCTTTTGCAAATGTCATATTCAGACTAAATGTCGACATAGATAGTCATGGCTGAGTTTACTGTATTAATCCCTTGGTTCGATCTCTCAGACCATTTTTTTGTTTTTCTCCCCATGTGCCCAATTTCCTTAGCGGCATTTAGTGTCTCAGAATTAGAATTTTGTTGAACAATTGAAGACTTAGAAGAATGGATTGGTTTTACCAACTTCTGAACAACCGATGTGAGTTGCTCGACTTTTCCTTTCAATTGTTTTTTGGTGGTTTTATCTTCATCCATCTTTTCAAAGAGTGCCAATTGTAGATTGCACATTTTCTTGAAGTCCTAATCTGGTAGCTTTTCCTAGATGCACCTTCGATATTTGATAGTCAGTGGCATTGACCTTGTCTTTGTCTTTTCCGGTAGGAGAGATTTCCACCTCAGCATATCTTTCTCCTTTCTCATTTGTAATTATTCTAGAAACCGTTTTCGGTTTCTTCATTGCACGAGGACTAGGAATAATTAAGATACTAAAATCAATTTCTTGTGGTTGTACAACTTTCTTTCTCTTTTTAATCACTTCATTCAACCACTCAGGGACTTCTGTGTTAGGTGATTGTTGTACAACTGTAGGCTCCAGTTGATTTTGAGTGTTTGGAGGAGGTGGAACAACCAAAGCTTGAGAATCAATATGTTGAACATCATCTTGATCTTCTTTAGTTGATTCAATGGTAGTCTTGAGAATTGGGACAGTGTGTAACTCAACGTCTTGGGGGAAAGTGAAGGTAATGGAATAAATATTTGAGGAGTGAATGTAGGAAGCAACAAAGAAGTATTTGCAACGATGAATCCCTGAGTTGTATTCACCACCACGCTTTGGGCATGAGCAATGTCCAGAGGAAAGATATCAAGTGCTGCAAAAATATCAAGAGTACTTGATGACTTTTCTCCTAGCCCTTTGATTTTTAGTTTTAATGGTTTCTGCACTTGAGTAGTCATTGGGACTGCTTCAACTCTTTGTTCCGGAATTCTTGTGTGTATTCATTTGCTTCTTTTGTAGAAAACGGGCCTATTTTTGAGTGTTGTTGATGAGTACTGCCCACTTCAATATCTTTCATGGGTGTGGGAAAACCTACTTTGCCCACATTGACTCCTATATTTTTCAACCATCTAAGTGTTTCATTCACCACTATTTGAGTTATGATTTCTAGAGATGTAGATTTTGCTTTGTTCCAATCAATTCATGGAAGAGGCTTTGACTCAATAATTGCTTCTTCACAGTGGGATCCAAAACATCCTCATCATCTTCAAAATCCTCGGATATTTTGGTTATTTTGAAATCAATGACTTGTTTCAGAGTAAAGTGAGAATAATCACGAGCCCCAACTTCTTTCTCATCTTCACAATCCATCAAAAAATCTTCGAAGTGAGGTACATGTTGGTATGAAGAACTGAGAACATTTTCGATCATACCTCTAATATCAAAAGGTCTATTGTTGAATGATTGAAGAGTTACTCGGGTCATTTCTGCATCAGTAGCCTTAGCCTTGGTCAATAAAGCACATGCATACCTCTCTATGGTTATTGGGAAGTGTCTTCCATCTTTGTGTTTACTAGACAAAAACTTATGAGTCTCTATTGTCTTACCAATTTCATTAAGGCCCATCCATCATCTACAAACTTTGGGAGCATATAAGGAGATATATCACATCCGCAAAGTTTGAGATATGTGAAGGTTGGGAATGAAATAAACCAAGCTCCCCATCTAGAGATTTCAGTTGATGCTGCAATTGCTAGCCTGACATTGTAGGGATTAGGCTCAAACATCTGAATGGCATAATGTAAGAATGCATCATTGACTCGGTGAAAATGATGTGAACTTTATTGCAAAGTGAGTTGTGGGTAGAATTCATAGATTTTGGATGAGGCCATGTCACCAACTATGTTCAATCAACGATAGATCCTTCTACGGGCAATTGTATAAACTAGATATGAAGTCATATAGAATTTGGATGTTGTGGTGACCTCTATCAATTGTTTGTGAATGAAATCGTTGATCCATTGACCCCAATTGATATACTGTTGATTCTTATGAATGATCTAAATGTACTTGTACATCCATGTTTGAAAATTCTTAGTGGTGGGGTCGCTGACAACTCTGCTCAGAAGTGTGACGATGTCATTGATTTCATCCTTAAAATCAAACCTTGAAATGGTTTTAGGCAATCTTGTTGCCGCACTTTTTGACTTTTTAGCCATTCCTTGTTGAACCATTTGGAACAAGAGCTAGTATTAGTTTCCTAGAATTGTTTAGTAGAAGTTGGGGAAAGATGAACATATGATTCATGATCAGGTAATCTAAGCATGTTATCTATATGTTCTGGCCACAAACACAGCATATAATACCATTTTGGATTCTTCACTTCTCTCCTTTCTTGGTCATAGTGTTGGGCCATGGTTAGTACCAATGCTGGATGTTGCACTGATGCTGGGAAAGTTGCTGCCTAAGCCAGGCTACCGTCATGAATGCTTTGTCCCCAGTCTGTCTTATGTACCACATTGATTCTCCACCAAAAGTCATCCATGTCAATATAACCTAGGTCCGTGTTTGTCACTTTGTTAATGTGAACTCAAGACTCGAAGGAGGAGCAACTCCTTTGAATTGATACTTTATATTTGTATCATCTTTTGTTAGAGTATCATTTTTTAGAATATTCTTCTTTGGAGTACTCTTCTTGGGAGTGCCTTATGTTGACATTTGATGAAAACCCTCTACTTGTGTGAAGAATAGAGCTTCTGAACTGATCTTATGAAGAGGCGGATTTGAGAGTTAGTTTGAGTAGATGGTGGAATCCGTAGGTGTGCTGAACAGGGGTGGAAATTTGTTGTGTCTAACAAGAGTCAGAAATCTGACGTGTGCTAAACATAGTGGATTCCAAGTCTTGTCTGAACACATATCGGGTTCCGAACGAGGTCCAAATAGGCTACGTGATCTGAAATGTGTTGGAGCAGACGATGTGTTCCGATATTAGTTTGAGCACATTGTGAAGTCTATTGAAGAACAAAACAAAGCTCAAAACCTTGATGAGCAAATGATTAGCCAACTAAAACCTGCAACTCGACTAAGGGTTTGGACAATTTTGGAGATTTGGCAAGAAAAAACAAGGGCTTTGAAGCTAGAAAAATGCAGTGAATGTGGGAAACCCTAACTGGGAATGACCAAGTCTCCAATGTGCAAGCTTGAAAGCCGAAAATCTCAACCCTAATCCGAGTAGCGTGTGATGGATCTAGAGGAAAAACCTTCAAGAATAACGAGGTAGGAGTAAACAGGCAAGCGAGTAGAGCAAATAGAGGTAGCATAGAGCAAAGTGAGGAAGAAATGAACTAAAACGGAGTTTTAAAGCAACTTTGAAATCTTTGTGCGTGCGGGGTAACTGACATGTTTATGACAAGGGTGCAAGGATGTCCAAGCAGGCGTTAAGATCTGCAAGGGTATCTAGCAGGTTAGCGGATTATGATGAGTTTTCATACATGTAGTAGGATCCAATAGATGTTTGGACAAGGCTTGGGTTTCGACAGTGTGTTTGGCATGGAGCAGAATTCCAACATGTGTTTAGCACAATCCCAAAACTTGCAAAAGAAAAGGGACTTAGACAATTTTTTGAATTTCACCAACTTTTGCCAACACAAAAATTCTCTGAAAGGGATTCTTTGACTTTGATGAACATGTGACACATTGATGATGAGTTTTAGACTGACTAGACTAGATTTTGACCATTTGTAAGAAAAGATTTCAAAAGCACAGATTTTTTACACTTGTTCAAATTTGGCTACATCACAACTAGACCAGATTTTTGTTTTTCAGTGAATTATCTTTCTTGCTTCATCGCTAAACCACATGAAGAACATTGGCAAGTTGCAAAACAAGTTTTTAGATATGTTAGAGGCACTCTTGACTTTGGCATTTTATATAAACAATTTGTTGATTTTGAGCTAATAGGGTATATTGATTTAGACTGGGTAGTATCACTTGATTCTAGAAAATACAACAGGTTATGTTTTCACTCTTGGTTATGGAGCATTTTCATCGCAGAGTAAACTTCAAGGTACAGTTGCGTTGTCTTCTACTAAAGCAAAGTACAAAGTAGTTGTTAGTACATGTTGTGAATTGATGTGGATTCAATTTGCATTGGAGGATCGACTTGATTCATCAACACCCACACCTATTTTATTTGACAACCAGAGTGTACTAAAGTTGGTGAAGAATCCAATTTTCCATGCCAAGACTAAGCACATTGAGGTTCATCACCATTACGTCTGATAGTTGGTTACCAATGAAGACATGTCTTTATTATTGTCTTACCTCTGAACAACCAACGGATATAATGACAACCTTTGTCTAAAAACAAATTTGTAAAATTCTGAGATGAGCTTGGAATTGTTTCTGGTAGAGTCATTAAGGGAGGGTATTAGAAAAATTATGCATATTATTGTAAAAAGTTTGTTTGATTATCAACAAACTATTAATCCTTATGTTATTATTGTTGTACAGGTCAAACCTATTTGTAGCTTCCCGTTTCTTAGTTTTTTTGCCTACCTTCCTTGTTTCTTGGAGTTGTTATAGGCTTTTATATGTGAGCCTTTGTAATAGTGAATATATAGCAGATTCTTGGTTCTTCTTTGTATGTGCATTCTTTTACAAATCTGATTGAAATCACTTCACAACAACTGGTAACTCAATCAAGGTACAAAGGAGTTGTTAGTACATGTCGTGAATTGATGTGGATTCAATTTGCATTGGAGGATCTTCAACTTGATTCATCAACACCCACACTTATTTTATTTGACAACTAGAGTGTACTAAAGTTGGTGAAGAATCCAGTTTTCCATGCCTGGACTAAGCATATTGAGGTTCATCACCATTACATCCGACAGTTGGTTACTAATGAAGATATGTCTTTATTATTGTCTTACCTTTGAACAACCAATGAATATAATGACAACCTTTGTCTAAAGACAAATTTGTAAAATTACGAGATAAGCTTGGAGTTGTTTCTATTTCAATCATTAAAGGAGGGTATTAGAATAATTATGCATATTGTTGTAAATAGTTTGTTTGATTATCAACAAACTATTATTCCTTATGTTATTATTGTTGTACGGGTCAAACCTATTTGTAGCTTCCCGTTTCTTAGTTTTTTTGCCTACCTTCCTTGTTTCTTGGAGTTGTTATAGGCTTTTATAAATGAGCCTTTGTAATAGTGAATATATAACAGATTCTTGATTCTTCTTTGTATGTGTATTCTTTTAAAAATCTGATTGAAATCAATTCACAACTGATAAATGACCAAATGTGATTTAGTAGAGCAAAAGACAACATAAAATTGAACACAAAAGTGAAAAATAATTTTTTTTAGTGCTGACCATTATTAGGCAGCAGGTGTGTTTGCAGTATGGAATCACGAGTACTTTCAAGTCTGTATTGCAAACTTGCCAAGAGAGTTTCTCGGCTGGCATCTTGGCTTGTGAGTTTGGGAGTTTCTTGGGGATTAACATTGAATTTTGAAACTATGTTCCAAAGAGTTCACAACCGCCTTCACAAGTCATGTGGGACGGATACCATAAGAAATAGAAAATTGACATTTTTACAAACACTTAGTCTAAACTTTAAAGGATTTCTGCTTGTTACAGGAAAGGCATGCTCCACAAACTTTTTTGATCCTCTAACTAAATCAAAAACCTATTTTCTGGAATGCTATTCTTTTTTCTTGAAAGTGCTAAAAACTACATATCCTTTGACTCACCTAAATTCCTATGTTTTTCTAAAAGAGCTCTACATGCAGAGGATGACCCAAACTGATTTTTGGTAATCCCTTCATGTTCTCTGTGCCTAGAAATTTCTTTTGGTACTTTGGATGCCCTTTTGAAACTGCCCCAAATTTCCCAGCCTTTTATTCCTAAGCAAAAGGAAAACGTCTTTTTCGTCCTCCTTTTGTTTTTGGTTATTGACAATTAAGATCATATTTACTAAGTGTTTTTGGGTCCCTCGGGTGTTTTCCTCCCATCCTCTTCATGGTTTTCTCTCCTCTATGTTTTTTTCTTCTTTTTCCCTTCAAAAAACACCCAATCATCATCTCTAAACATCTTCTTTCAGCCAAATTGCCTTTCCTTTCATGCCTGGTGATGTAAGCTCGGGTTGTTGCTGTTCCTCCATGTTCTTGGAAGTCAAAGCATCAATATTGCTGCTCCTATCAAGGCTGAAATGTTTTTAAGCTTCCCAATGTGCATATTCCTTCAAAAATGGCACAATAAGAGAGAATGGATTTTTCTTCTTTTAAATGA
This sequence comes from Torreya grandis, assembly GCA_037957365.1. NCBI lineage: Eukaryota > Viridiplantae > Streptophyta > Pinopsida > Cupressales > Taxaceae > Torreya > Torreya grandis. The sequence goes on along the minus strand of JARHVA010007179.1, from coordinate 231,848 downwards.
TGTGAATCTATGTTGTTTTGTTGGAACAATGTTATTGGCATCTTGACAAGCTTGGAGGTTGCTTACACTCTTTCCGGTATGCTTCCAAAGCATCCAGTGTGTCATTGTCCCAAAAATGGCTCAAAATAAGTAAACACGGAGTTTTCTCCAAATAACAATGAGACCATGCATTTTGAGGATGCACACATCTTTAGGAACAAAATCCTAGTTGGAAAAAGTCTTCAGATGGTCATGAATGTTCCCAGAGATTCCCATCCTTCACTGTGCCTCATAGGCCTTATTCCCAGAGTGGGGACCTTTTTGAGGTTCGAAGACAGGTTCAGACACCGCATGAAGATTAGCCCTTATCAAGTAGCAATGTTTTTTGGTTATGCTGGATAGCTGTCCCGTACCAAGTATACTCTTGCATCATTTTGGGCCTGATTGGCCCAAAGAAGATGCAACTTTCTTTCTCGAGTGTATTTTATATGGATAATGAATGTGTTCACATATTGATTAAGAGATGAGATTAAATTTATTTTGATGTTTAGGGGCAAACTATTGTGTTTTGCCTTGTTTCATGTGAGTGAATATTATGTGTGCAAAAAGACTTAAAAGAGATGAATTAAATAAAAAATGGTCTTTTGATTGAAGTTTCTATAGATTTTTTTTGAAATTTCCATAGGTTTCAATGTAATTGTTGTAGTTTTAAGCCTGCCTAATAAGGGGTGCCAACAGGTATGAAGATGAGGCACTTCCGTCAATCCAGTGGGTTATGAAACGTGCAAAGGCAGCAGTTTTAAGGCATGGGATACATGGCTTGGTGATTGATCCGTACAATGAGCTTGATCACCAACGGCCTTCTAATCAGTAAGTGAAGTTCCTTTCTTTTCTGCATGTTAGATCTCTATCCCAGACATTGAAATCAAATGCCAGAAAATTGATGTTCTTGTTATTTTAATGTTTTTTTACAATCTAGGATAATGTGCAGGCTGTTTGTTTTTGAAAGATTCCTTTAGTTTAAAGCTTTAAACCTGTAAATCCTAAAAAGTTCTCATGAATGCTAATTAGCACAATCCTGTGACAGGCAAGGCTACTGAAGTGTTCTTGAGCAATCTTGTTATCATGATTCATGATTCATGTTACTGTTATTGTGTTGCACTAACAGAAATTCCATATACCAGAATATATATGTTCATTTAGATGACTAGACAGGAGTTATTAATTTTTGACTAATGCTTATTTATATGTGAGCTGCTATTTTTAGAATTTCATTTCACTCTAGAACAAGTTTATTTTAATAAAATCTAACAGGACTCTGATGGATCCTTGTTTCATTCTTTGATACTGCAGTCATTTGATTAAAATATTAAGGAAACACGATGGTTGCATGCTGTCATGTGTTTTAACGGGCAAAAACGACCATGCAACCAAAACAGCCATCTGCGTTTCGTTTATTTTGCGAATCTTTTAATTTTCTAAACTTTGTAAGTTTGTAATTTTTAATATAAAAAATATAAAGAATATCAAATAAAGATATTAATATTAAAATACTAATAATAAAATGTTAAAATGAAAATATTAGAAGTTAAAATATAGTTAAATATATAGATTTAAAAAATAAAAAATAAAATTATTTGTTATATGGAAGATTTCTTGTACACAACCTATTTTATTACAACCTTTTTTATCCCGTTTCTTGTCATGTTTTCGTTATCATTGTGTTTCTTGTTTATGGAAACATAGATTACAATGTTTTAATCTCCTGACAGAGTTTAATAGAGGATTATATACATGCATGTGACCTGCAAGAGTGCTCTTGGTTTTAGTCTTACAAAGCACAAGTACATTTCTGGTTGTTATTGGGACCTTGTATTCTTAGCTTATGAGTTAAATGGGCAGAAATGCTGATATCTATGTAAGTTTGAGCTCTTAAATTTTAAAAAAAAAAAAAAATTCTCCTTGTTAGTCAACTACGTGTCCTTTCTGAACCCCCAGAATTTATTTCTCTGTTCCCTTTTTTGCTTGATTGCAACTCTTTGCTTAGAAGTTAATTAAAATTTCCAGTGTAGAAAACACAAATATCTTTGCAACAATTAATCTGATCTCATAATTTTTTCGTTGTTGTTCCTACTTGTTACCATTGAATTTTAAGTCATAAATTGCAAACTTATAAAATATCGGACAACAAAAATTATAGGCATTTGATTCCAGAAGAACTCTATCACCTTATGATTGCATGCTTATTATTTAAGTAACATATTTAGATTTGTTTCCTGTCTTGATGACTGAAATTGTTATATATAGATCAACAAAGGAATCACCTCTACTCTCCTTCCTCCTTCCTGCTTAGGATTCATCCCATATGCTAATTTATACTAAATCTTGACAGCTTGTCGTTGTTTGACACTGTAACCTGGAAACTAATTTTAAGGATTGACTTTTTAAATTATCTTTATCACTGATATCATTATTGCATTTTCCCCATCTCTATGTTTTTGTCTTTAGTGGAAGAAGGGTTCTCACGCATTATGTTTACATTGAACAACTAAGATAAAGCCTTAATTTATGAAGTTTATTCTTAATTGTAAAAGTTTTTTAATCCAGTTTAAGCTAAATGAGAAGGGTAAATCCTAATGTATCAGGTTTAGTCCAAGGTTACCTTTTTATTGAGAAGTCACATCATATCATTGATTGAACGTGATCAATAGTTTAAGATCTAAAAAAATATAGAAAAGAACTGAGATGTAAAAAATCAGTATTTGTTGTATTGCCATGAATTTTTATGGGGTTAAGTGAACTGTGAAAAACAAAAAAAGGATTTCCTTTATTAGAAGTCTTTCTTCTCGTAAGAAAATTGCACTCTGCATTGAAAATGCATGTATGTACGATTTTACCAACCATAAAATAATTTTAACATGTGCCATGATCACAGAACGGAAACTGAGTATGTGAGTCAGATGCTTACATTGGTGAAGCGCTTTGCTCAGCACTATGGTTGCCATGTATGGTTTGTTGCCCACCCAAGACAGGTATGTATATTCTATATATCTCGAGTAGTATTCTATATATCTCGAGTAGTCACGTTGAGCCCAAACTTTCTTGGTCTTCTTGGTAATAATAGATGCATGTTTTTCACTTGATACAATTAAATGTTTTCTAATCAGTTATATAATAGTACATCTTGATCAATTATATTAAGCTCAAGTTCTCTCAGGATTTTCTGCTAGGGGGCCTGTGGTTTTTAGTTGACATTATAATGTGTTTTGCAAATTAGTTACAAAATTGGAATGGTGGTCCTCCCAATCTCTATGACATCAGTGGTAGTGCTCATTTCATCAACAAGTGTGACAATGGGATTGTAATTCATCGAAATCGGGATGTAGATGCTGGTGCTCTTGACCAAGTGCAGGTTATTTTCTCTTGAAATTTCTCATTTAAGCATTTCTAAGCACATGTTTTGAATTTTTATCCAATAATGAATGAACATTTCAGGTTCTCATTAGGAAAGTGCGGAACAAGGTAGCCGGCAACATTGGCGAGGCATGCCTAACATACAATAGGTAACCACAAATAATTTTCTTATATAGTATAAATAAATAGACAAATTGGTTTGTTCTCTTTTCATTCTTGGACATCTTCATTTGTGACTGCTTACCCTTAAAGATAAATTCATATTATCCCTTTAATTCCATTTCTTTGTACCAATATATTATAAAAAGTGATAATAAAGCATTCCCATGATATGTGGCTTGGAAGAGTTGTCTATTTATGGGGAGTAAGTTTGTCCAAACCATATCCAACAATCTATAGCCTTATATATGTCTAATCTAACCTATACTAATCCTCAGCAAATATACAAAACCAGTTTTGAAATTCAGAGTCCACAAATACATGGCAGCCCAAAATTTTGACCTGAACTTGGAATTTGGAAAATTAGGAAAATTTACAAAGTCATAAAATAAATTAAAACAACATGCAAAATATTATTAAAAAGCATAAGAAATGAATTTAGAGAATGCAAAGCAAGGAAAATTGTTGAAAAATCCTCCAAATCCATAGCAAAGAAAAAAATGATTTTGTTTTTTGGCTTGTTGGTGAGTTTTTGGCAAAACTCACAAGTTTTTAGCACAAACTCCAGAGTTCTTTTATTCTAAGTTTGGTGAGTACTTGCCAAAAACTCGCTTGCTGAGTTTTGGTGAGTTACTTGCAGACCCAAATTGGCTCACGAGTACTCACGAGTTTGGCAACTTCTATGCGGTTTTTAAAACAATGCACAAAACCATGTTCAAATTGGTTTTTATAATTAATTGAATACGAAATAATTGGTTACATCTGTGCCCCTCTAAACAAGTCAGTATTCTTGTCGATGATAGACTCAAGAACAATAGCGCAAGAACTATGAGGGGGAAGGTGGGATGAGAAAGACATCCTTGATTGTGGAGGACTTGAAGTAGAGGGTACATGGATTGTTAAAGGATCTACCGGTTTGTTGACATTCTTGTTGATCCAAGCTTTGTAGATACGACTATACCAATCTTGAGCCACTTCACCTATGCACGAAGGGCTTGTCCCTCTTTTTTCTTGTTCTTCAAATGGCGGCCAACTCTCAATTCCTGTTATCTAATGTGCTTTCCCATCTACATTATTTCTTGCATCTTCCTTGAGAGCTCCTCGTTGGCAGCTACTAGTTGATCTTGTTTCACCCCTACCTCCTTTAATTGAGTTTGCATAACAACAAGCTCTTATTCCAATAGGCCTTAATGTGTTGTCAAGTCGGTCATCTCACCACACAACTTAAACAATCATACCTTCTCACCACACAAGTCAAACAATTATACCTCTATATCTTCGTTGACATCATTCATGTTGATGTTTTCTCCTAATGATTTTTGAGGGCAGTTGTTGTTATGGTTACCTGACCCGCGCCATCAACAAGGAAGTCATTGGTTGCTGGACAGTCTTTGGCAAAGTGCCCCCACTCATTGAATTTTTAGCACCATAGAATGAGTCGATCTTAGGAGTTGCATTGATTCTCCCACCACTCTTGTGATTGGTCTAGCATCTATTATTTTTTTCTTTGATTCCCATATCCACCAAAAGTTACTTCCTTGCTAGTGTTTTGAGGTTTGGTCTGTGTGGTTGGTAGTGTAAACATTTAACTTTGTAGAAGCATCATGCTTTTACAATCACTCTTAAGGAGAAAACCCCTTAATTGTGTAATTTAATTTTAAGGACGAAAACCCTTGTCATCACAATAACTCAAGGATAAAACCCCTCGAGGATTTATATTTTATTATTAATACAACTATATTTTATTATTTAAATTATTATTCCAAGTGCAAGTTTATATTTATACAATAATTTCAAAGGGAATTCCAAGGAAGAATTCTTGTATGCTATTCAAATTAAGGATATTACATAGGGTAGAAATTGTGATAAGTTTAAAATCATTATTGCCGAATAAGTTATGAATGATAACTTGGTTGTGGAAGTTCAGTGGTTGCAGTTCATGAATCGATCATCACCAAATCCTCAATCCATGGAGTTGAACCTTACATTTGAACATAGATTATATACTCGGCGATTACTCACCGAACGGTATTGGCAGGGGTGGTGAGTCTGCGCGATTTCGAGCAACGAATACTCCTTTGGGTTTTTGTTCGGTGAGTAATCACCGAGTATATAATCTATGCTTCAAACGAGTATTCGTTGCTTGAAATCGCGCAGACTCACCACCCCTGCCAATACTTGACCCTCAACGAGTACTGTGCTAGTACTCGCCGAGTGTCAAGTACCCAGTCAAAACATGTCCAAAACACCTTAGAACGCGACCGAACCTTCCAGAAACGTTGAGAACACTGCAAAAACGTGGGGGAAACACAAAAATTTGTCTTATAAAATCATACACCTCCACACATTGGAATCACATTGTGTTTGGAGTCTCTCTAGAGCTTTTGGATCAAATTGGAAGGAGATTTTCTGAGCAAACTTTCCAGGTTAGTTAATTTTTTATTTCATTTCTTCTAAGTTCTATTTGTTGGAAGTTAAACATATCACGTTACATGAAGTTAAACATTTCATTTCTTCTAAGTTCTATTTATTATCTTGAGTCTACATCATTTGCAATTTTGCATTGGATTATTGAAATTTGATCTCCCATTAGAGTCATACTTAGTAGACTGTGTCACAGTGTCATTGTGTGACTGTAGTATAGCACTGCTTGGAGTTGTCTATTGATATTTGATTTGGGAATTCTATATCCTCAATAATAGGCTAATAGCTATGTTATTTTAGGGTGTTGTTTTAGTCTAAACATAGATCTAAAGCTTTATTCGTTTACAGTTGCACTATTAATTTTACTTATTTTAATAAAGCATTGTGGATAAGTTGAGTTGTAATGGGCCACTTCACATTGATAGATTGATCAAGATGTAATGGATGAGCTTCACCAAGATCTCTTACATTGATCAGAATAGACAACTCCTAAAAGCCTCTAGGGACACATGCCCAAATTTAATATTTTCTAGTGTATTTAGGAAGAGATTTTCCTTGTATCCCTGTTGTTAGAACTTAGATTTATGTAATTTATTTCTTCTGTAAAGTAATATAAGATGCAAAAACAAAATATGAAGTTTAGACTTTAGAATTTAGATAACTGGGTAAATAAGTGTAAGATACATGAAAATTTTTAGACTCTTGGCAACAACTATTAGTTATTTACTTATTACCCTAGATTTATAATTTTATAGATTTATAATTCAATAGATTTATAATTTTATAGATTAATAATTCACAAGGGATCCTTACATTGGAATGCCAAAAATCTATTTTTTTAGTTTTACACGCAACCAAATCAAAATATTAACTTCATCTCCTAACAAATTCTATGTAATTTACTTGTAAACATATTATCATGATTATGTAATTTTTTTAATGTTGTTTTGATTCTTGAACATGCTACAAATTTACCATTAGACTTAGTGTACAGTGGCATCCGGCTCTACATCTGCATCTGCATCAGGATCAAAATCAGTCATCGGTAGCCAACCGCCTCCCCCTAATGCACATACTGCTATTTTGAAGTATGTCATACGAGTTGGAATGTCCCAATCGATTACAATTTGTATGTTTTGCTTGAAGAAGATTGGTGGAGGCATCAATCGATTCATGTACTATCTTGCATGCATTCCTTCACATGATGTTTTGTCTTGTCCCATTGGAACGGAAGAGGCAAAAAGAGAGGATTGCAGAGTTTGCATTGCTGGACGAGAAGAAATTAGAGAGGGCAAAGATGCAAGCAGTCTTAACAACAACCATTGGTCTTGCATCAATAGAGGCAGCAATGAAAGAAATTGTGGGCTCTAGTCGTGGTCCACGCAAGCGAGACACATCCACCTCATCAAGTTCGAGCCAACTACACAATTTTTTTGTGCCTAGAAACATACCTAGGGCACAACGGTTGCTGCAAGGTACAAGATGGAACAAGGAGGTGCACGCAGAAGCAGATAAGGCATGTACAAATTTTTGGTACTTCAACAACCAATCTTTCAGCTTGGCGAAAAGCCCATACTAGGAATATCTGGTTCCAACATTGATAGTTGCAGGGAAAGGGTACAAGGCACTCTCTCCAGTAGACTTGAGTGGGAAATTGCTCAAAAATGCATTTGAAGATGTGAAAGTAATTGTGGCAGATTAAAAGAGGTTGTGGCGAAAGTTTGGATGCACCATTCTTTCCGATGGATGGACTGATGGAAAGAACCGCACCCTCATCAATTTTTTGGCGTCTTCAAATTGTGAGATGGTTTTTTTGAAATCCATTGATGCATCTAGTAAGATAAAAAATGCAAAAACATTGAGTTTGATGTTAGAGGAGGTTGTTTTAGAGGTGGGCATCGAGAATGTTGTCCAAGTTATCACTGACAATGCAGCAGCATATGTGGCAGCTAGACTTCTCAAGGACAGACATCCATCACTCTTTTGGACACCTTGTGCGGCCCATTGTCTTGACCTTCTCTTGGAGGACAGGCAAAATTGATTGGGTGAGACCGGTTGTAGAGGAGGCTAGAGACATCACAAAATATATTTATAATCACCCTTGGGTTCTCAGCTTGATGAAAGAACACACCAAGGGAAAGAGCTTGTGCGAGCAGGTGTCACAAGGTTTGCAACTAACTTCCTTATGTTGCAAAATATTTGCAGTTTGTTGACAGCTTTGAAGCAGATGTTTGTGTGCCAAGCATGGGTGGACTCAACATATTCAAAGAAAATTGATGGAATCAAAGTCTCAAAGGTAGTTTTTAACGAGGACTTTGTGAAGAGAACTACAAAGATTGTCAAGGTAACTTCAAATTTCAATTTCAAATCGATTCTTTTATTTTCAATTTTTAAAGTATTTAATTTAATTGTAATTTTTTAACTTCAATTTTTTTGTAACTTTATAGGTGTCGGAGCCTTTGGTGAGGGTTTTGCACTTGGTGGATGGATAGCAAAACCCAATGGGTTACATTTATGAGGCCATGGATAGGGCCAAATAGGCCATCCAAAACTATTATAGGGGGATAGTGTCATATTTTATCGCATTTGGGAGTTGATTGATTGGAGGTGGAACAATCAACTCCATCAACCCATCCATGTAGCGGGGTACTATCTTAACTTCAGTTTTTTCTACTTCGATGGCTTCATAGATGCTAATTGGGAAGTTATGGAGGGCCTCTCAACATGCATTGAGAGTATGACACTTGACATTGAAACGAGAGATCTCATTATTTCAGAGTTGTAGAACTACAAGCAGGCTAGGGGGAGGCTCTATTCTTCGGCACTAGCTATCTGAGGGAGAACCACACAGTTACCAGGTAATATAAAATGAAGTATTTACTTGTACCTTACAAGTTACAAATTTACAATTGTTAATTACTGACAAACTTTTGAATATCTTGTTTATAGGGTCATTGTGGGAAGATTGGGGTGGAAATACCCTAAATCTTCAAAGGCTAGCCCTCCGCATTTTATCTCAATCTTGTAGCGCTTTTGGATGTGAGCTCAATTAGAGTTTGTTTGATGCCATTCACATGAAGAAGTGCAACAAGTTGAGTCATCAACGTCTCAATGACCTGGTTATTGTGCAATACAACCTCCGACTTCGCACAAGAAAGGTGGAGAACACATCAAGGATCCTATTGATCTAGATGAGATCGATCCCTATGGTGATTGGATTGCACAGGATGAGGAGGCCCCCATGTTCATAGAGGATGAGATTGCTGATTTTGAGAGCCAAGCTATGGAGGGTGTAGTTGCAGCAGAAGGAGATATTGGATTGGATGACATCCCTGTAGATGTTGAAGACGAGGCAGAGGTGGAGCCACAGGTGAAACATTCTAGCTAGAGGGAGGAGGGGCAGTCAAGTTGGAGGACTAGACTCAGTCTCCCTTAGTTTTCACGAGAGCGGGGAAGAGAAAAATGTAGATTCTTGTATATGTATCAGTTTGTCGTTGCCACTTGACACTCTGATAGTTCATACTCATAGTTTTATAATTGTGTTCGCATGGATCTTGATCATGCAATTTTGTAATTTCTAATTTTTTTATAATGGCATACAGTTTCCTTTGCAAATTACATATGGATAGTTTCTGGTTTCTGGCATATGTAATTTCTATAATATGGATTTGTTCATACTTCAACAACCTTTGCAAATTTCTGGTATTTCTATAAAATTTAAGTTTTTTTAATAAATTTGAGTATTTTTTTTTTGTCGAATAATGGTGAGTGGTTGTCGAATAATTGCCGCGTAAACTTTTAGGGAGCTAGGCGAGTACTATCCAAGGATGAGTATGCGAACTATGGTTTGAAGGACAGTTTGTGATTCCTAGAAAAAAAAGGTAGTCACAGTTAAGAAAATTTCTCATGAGGCAGAAATTGCCCAGACAACCAAATACTTGGTAATGAGAAGCATTCATACCCTCTCACTTTGTGAGCAAGGTACATATCATGTTGATATTCAAAATTTTCTGAATGAGTGTATTGTGGTGTTTAGACATTTGCTCCTAAGATCGCGGAAGGAATCTATGATGTGGGAAAGAAAGGCACAAAACTTTATTTTAGAAAATAAGACTTTGAAGCAACAACTTGCTAAACAACAATGATAACATAGAGAAATGGAAATGCAATTTTTAACAATGCCAACGGAGTAAGGCAGTTTTAAATAGGAGGTTGAACAATTAAAATCAGCACCACAAGGCTACGTAGAGAGCAAAAAGGGTGCAGACAATGCAAAGTTTAAAGCACAAGATGCAAGGCGTATGACTAAAGAGTTTGAGGATGAGATAAAATTTGAGAAGGAATATAATGCCATTTTAAGCTTATAGCTCAACAAAATTCAAGAAGCAAAAACAGACCTGGTTTTTACTCTATAGTATCTAGAGGAAACAATAGAGCAGCAGAATGTAGAGAGAAAAGCTTTTGGAAGCAAGGGAAAGAAATCATGATGTGAATATCTCAGAACAAGGATGTGAATATCTCAGAACAAGAAGGTGAAGAAATGAGACAATATGTAGAATTGAGCATGAAATTCTTTGATGTTGTGGGTGAAAGAGACAATCTCAAGATAGAGGTTGAAAAATTGAGATTAGATGTTGAACACAGGATATATAATGTCCAAACGATAGAACTAGATGTCAAACGTTGTTCTAGAAATGCAAGGAGATATAAAAAGGAACTCAGTAAAAATTTCAGTTTGAATGTGCAAAATGCACAAGTATTAAGTCAACAATTTTCACCTATAGCTCATGAGACTAATAAAATGCTGATTGACCAAGGCAACGAGACACATGAGAATCTTTCAAATGTTGAATGGATGCAAACACTATCATATCAAAAAGAAGAGATCAGGGCACTAAAGGAAAAAATCTCTGGATTTGCAAGTAAATAGCCTTTGACAAAAGTCACAAAATTAATAGATGAATTGTAGCAGGATATGCATTAGTATTTGGAGACTTTGAAACAAGATACGAATGAGCTTGAGAGGGATTGTAAGGAACTGGTAGATGAGAATCTTGAGCTTATTTATAGCTTGAACCTATTAAATAAGAGTCTGGAGTAAAAAAAAGTATACATTGTTGAGTTAGAAGAGAAACTAAGAGTATCTTCATTTTGTTCTACATTGCTTAGCAAGCTCATCTTTCACATAAGGCAGCAACATGGTAAGTTTGAGATTACAAATCTAAGACAAACAACTAAGTTAGATTGATCTGAGGAGTCTACAAAGACGTTGCAGGAGGATGCCAATCAACACATAAAGCCATTTGAGGATGTTGCATCACAAGATGAAATTGAAATTCTCCAGTCAAAAATTGGGTAGAGGGACTAGTAGACTCCCAAGAATAATTTGGGATCCTAGCATTGAAGAGGTGTAGCCAAATTGGAATGTTGAATCTGCAATTGCATTAGGGCAAGCAATTCTAGGATGGGCAGACTATCATTCCCCTTTTTGGAAATTAACTAACTAGAAGATCCATGGCCTATTCCTTATTTCCTATACACTAAGAGATAAAGTTAGGGAAATAAATTAATAATAATACTTTAAGTTGTCCTAAGTCACTTTTATTTTATAACCTAAAAATGACACTTATGTATTATTATTAAGAGGGTCAAAAAGTAATTATTATTCAGTGGACAAAAAATAAAATTTTATTAAAATTATTTTTAAATAATTTTAGGGTAATTTGGAAAAGGGAAAATTATAAAAAGAAGGCGCCAGGCTCAAAATAGTCATTCATTAGTCATCTTTGAAAACAAAACCCTATTTTGTTTGAGCTTTGTGTTAAAATCTTTTCATCTGAAGATAAAAACCCTTTGATACACAGGTTTGGAGGACGAAAGTCCTTTAACCCATTGAGGCAATTCCATTCAGGAATCATAATTATGCTTATAAAGCATGATTAAAATCCACTTTCAATGTGGCTAAAGATTGCTATTAGTTTCCAGTACTTTGTGAGGGCTAGAGAGATAATATACAATTCTCAAACTTGCTAGAGCAAAGCGGTCCCCTCCTTTATATCTTACCTATTTGGGTGGATAGACGCGACGTGGATCAGAGGATGGATATGGGTGGGGCCATATAGATAGGGCCCAAATAGATATATAAGGGTCGTGACCAAGACCTTAGATGGATAGAGGGTTGGTAGGGCCATCTAGATATAGATAGATAGGGCCTATATGCTCTTGGCAATTCTGTATGCCATGATTGAATCTGTAATCAGTTGTTTTTTCTCAAGGAGTCAAGATCCACCCACAACCCTATCAATATATCTCAACCCTATATATCTATATGGCCTCCCAATCCGTTCACGACTATGGGGTTGGGCAACATTGTCTGGGGTTGAATATGGTGGGGTGATTTTGTATGGGTGAAGAAAGGCCTTTTATATCTATATGGCTCCAAAGAGAGTATTTCGGGCCCAACTACATGTGTTAATCACTGTATGAACCCCACCCAACTCACTACAGGATGAACCCCATAACCCCATTGGCTAATTGCACGGGTGAATCATTAGATGGTATATCTCATTATATTATATAAGCCCTATCTATCTATGTGGCGGTTTTATCCATGAGATGGCCCTATCTATCTATCCGGCAAGTTGAGATGGTATATCTCAATGTCACTTTGTGAGATCAATCCTCCACTCATCAAGTATGTATTTTGGTGAATGACCCAACTCGTATCGTATCACATATATAATAGAGGGTGCAACTCATATCACATATATAACAACATAGATGGTGATGGATAGATATCTATATGGGCCATCAATCTATTCGCCTCGTCTGTTCCATTGGGTTTCTTCGAGCCCAACCCTATTGTGTAGGGGTTTCTACCCTACTGGTTGTTGCGTATGAGTTTTTCCTTCTAGACGCTGTTGCATGAGGTTTAATTCATAATTTAGGGTGTTGTGTAGGGTTCTAGACAAGATTCAGGGCCATCATACCACCCTCCAACTCAATGCCATCCCTCCCTATAGCCCTATGATTTGTTTCCCTAGACTGTTGTATCTTGTCCTTCGTGAATCACTATTGTACCATGGTTATTACTACTGTGCATGGTGTTTTTATTGAGAGTTTGACACGTAAGGGTTTGCTATTGTGAATATAATGGTCTATTTATATGTATTCTTTAGTGTTAAAAGTTTAGACAACACATTGAATAAAATACTACAGTTGGATTTTTATTAGATTTAGAATTTTCGTATTGCATGTGCAATTTATTATCTTGTTTCTTCATTACCAGTATTTTGTAAGCTTTCATCTCAATACAATAAGGATTTCAGTGAAGTTTCAAGTGGGTTTTCAATCTCAATATTGCATGTGGGTAGTTTTAGTATTTGATTGATGTTCAATATCGGAAAGGATTCACAGTAAATTTCAAAGCTTTTAAAAATATCTGGAAAGGGACATTACAATGTTATTCATTGGTTTGTATGTTGGCTGTCCAAATTGTTGTGCACTTTCTACAATGTCAGACAGTGTCTTCTGACCCACCACTGATAAGCTATGGAAAATGTTGCCTTTTGGAGATAGGAAGATATCATTTAATAAGTCATAATGGAAATACAACATGTTAGTATCTTATACCAACATATGAGGACAGAAAATATGGTGGCAATTCTAGTGGCCAATTGGGGTATGGGAAAGTTGGGCAAGATGATTTGCACTCATCCTTTTCCCCACATTGAAATAAAGCCAATCTTAGAAAACTGCACCATAGTGTAAGATCTTGCTCTTCATTAAAAACTGTAAAATTCAAGATGATAAAGAGACAAGACTTATGTGGATAAAAAATGTCTATATGTGCACCCAATATGATTGAATCAAACATACAAGAATGATTAAAGGAGAGATAGATAAATGATGAAAGTCACTAGCTTTTATTTTTGTAACTTTCTAGCAATGGGAATAGCCTTTCATATTTCATTTCTTTATGAACATGTGGCTATTATGCTATAGAGCAATTGTGGTTGACAAGTAGAACCGAAAAATACAAAAATAATCAATGTTGAGTCCTTTTATGGGGCCTAGAAGTGGAGGAAATGGCCCCTTGGTGGGCTTGGTGTGTCCTTTTCTGTTGTATGGTAAGAATTGATTGTAGGACTAATTAACCATGTCGTTGTCTCAAGGACATCTTGAGTGGAAGGGACTATTGCATCATCAACAAGCTTATCTAATCAAGACAATGATTCCTGTAATAGGCATATTTGACTCAATAACCCAATCAAAAGTGGGGTTGATATCGTCCAGGCCTCTACAATGGATGCCTTTTGCAACTGCCTCACCTGTGTTGTTGAGTACTCATACTCAACCTTGTTATGCTTCTTGGATTGTTTTTTTTTTTTTCAAGTACTCTCCAATTGCACTTGCAGCCTGATGCAATTCAAGCTTGTCTAAAAATTGAAAATGTTTGATATTTGTGCATCGTAAGTGTATGTATTTCAACAATAAGATTTTTAAACTGAAACATGGACCTTATGAAGAGCAATCTAATATAAAATGAAAAAAATCATTGGAGCATTGTTCCATCTGGATCAATCCTCTCCTAAATCTTCATATATCTATCTTCTTCACATAATGACTCATAGTATACTTTGATGACTTCTCTTGCAATATTCATGGCATCACATAAGTATCCCATAGTGGGCATATTGGCATTGACTGGCATAGAACCTTTAATAAAGGTTTGCTCATTGCAGCAACGTCCTTAATAGACTAAAATATTGTCCCTGAAAATAAGCTTGAAAACTTAAATAATCTCAATTTTCTTTCTAAATGGGGAGTGTATCCATTATTAAAAAAACATTGTCTTCATTGCATGCTTTTGATTGTGAATTGATTGATGAAAAATTAAGTTTTTGGTTTTGCATAATTGCATGATGGCCTTCCACACCAATTCTTGGTTCTCCATGATATTTCTTATCATGCCGAGGATTTGGGCATGATTGCGGAGAACTTTCTTGATGGTTTTGGCTTCCTTTGAAACCGACTGAATGAATTTGATTTTACTTAAGTCCTCTAGCATTCGGTTAATGCAATCTGCCACATATGGAGACCAAAACAATTTTGGATAGTTATCCATTAATATTTTGCTTGTTGCAACATAATTGGCTGTGTTGTTTGTAGTTTCTTTGAAAATATTTTCTACACCTACCTTTAAATGAAAATTATTTAGGAATGATCAAAGCAGAGCGGCATATTTGATGTGATTAGAAGCACCAATAAATTTTACGAACATTGCCCTTGTTGGACAAGAAACTAGAAAATAAAGTATCGCATGTTATGATATTTCTTAAGAAATGCAAGAGACCCTCGAATATAAGGACACTTCGAGGGGAATACCTTGATAAATCAGAATAATAATGAGAGGGGAATACCTTAATAAATCAGAATAATAATGAAAGGAAGTTTCTTAATATTATTATGATGATTTGGGAGAGCCTAGCTCTTCTTATTTAGAGACATATTTAGGAAGGGTCACACCCCTTCATTCTAATTAGGTAGGCCTAAAGAAACATTTACAGATAATAAATGAAATATTAAGGTTATAAATGCCACTCAATAATGATGATACACTTAAAGAAGATAGATATTAGAGGCGTAACATGCCCTTCTCCTTCATAAACTCTAGATGCTTCTGCATTAATTAATCATCTTCCCATGTTGCATCTTCGGCTGGTAGATTCTTCAAATTGATTAGGAATTCATAAATGGTGTGGTTTCGCAAGTGGAACCTCTATAGCTTCACTTTGATGGCATGATCATGATCTTTGAGGAGAGGTAGGCTTGTGGGTTCGTGCAAAACTTCTTGATGATGGTGAATGAGCCCTTGAAGCTTTGGTGGATTCAAATTTTCTTGCTCTTGTGCTTTTAAGAAATTTAGTTGGGGCATAATGCTGTAGGATTCTTATTTGACCAATTTATCCATCCTGCAAGAGCTGATTAGTTGGCTTTGGTTTGGATTGCATCCCATGAATTTTGTACCGTTGTTTGTTTGTATTGAAAGCCATGAATAAATTTTGAAAACGAAGGACATGTCCCATAGACATAGTTCTAGTTGGGCTTGGGCTCGACCCCTAGATAGTGGTGATGAGATCGTCTATCTCAATCTCCCACTCGATTCCCATCGAGCCCCAATTGAGCCCATCTAATCTATATATTGCTCAACTGTTTAAGACATTGTAGTCCCAAAACAACATCTGCACCCCTAAGTGAGATGGCAAACATCTATGAATCTAGTGGATAACCCCCCAATGAGAGTTTGATATGATGACATTTACTGTCATAAGAAAGTTGCTTCCCATCGCCTACCATGACCAGAAAATTAGAGACTGGATATACAAACTAATTGAATTCCTTGGCTAATTTCTGTCAATAAAGTTGTGTGCTACACACTGTTTTATTTATTTTGGATTAACATGTCCTAAAATATTGTGAAATTGGAAACATTCAAATTATGTAAAATAGGGCAATAATCACACAAATCTGAATGTAAAATGGTAGATTGACATTACATTTAGATAATTGAAAATTGACAAGGCACTATGGAAGAGATGTACTTAGGTTATTATGATATTCTATTCTTCACTATGTTTGTCATTGTTTCTGAAAATCCTTTGTGTTTGCTTTAACAACTCAAATCAAGAAATAGGAGCTCAACCCTGTGTGGACATTGTCGGTGAAACTAAGGACCTTGTGGCGACTGGTACGGTCCAATATCTATTGACAATGTCCTTGTTGACTGTGCAGGTTTGTGCCCCCTCAGAGCACTGCGTCCACCCTTATAGATACTACTTGTGTGAGCTTGTTTTCGGTCCCATGTGCTAATCTCTTTTTTCCTTCTCCTTCCTTTAAAGCCCAAATCTTACTTAAAACCACAAGATAACCCTTGAAAAAGGTGCTCGAATGTTTGGGTTGGTCAACCCCAACCACTTCGTGTTGAGTGATTGAGCATTGCCTACATTCCAATACTACGAAGAGAGATCAAATTGCATGTAGTTCTTCTACCTAGGTATGTGCATGCACCATCTTAATCAATCTAGAATGCAATGCAGTGTTTGGATTTTGACACTTGACGCCATGTAACTTTGGACCTGCATTTGTATTCAGACTTGGCTCTAGGACTGCTCTTTTGAAGGATATCTAGATATGTATGCCTTTGTGATTTTGTGTTAAGAGGATGCTAAATGATTTCTCAAGTTTGCTAGGACTTATGAAGATAGGTATAACCTTAGGATTGATTTGTATTTATTGCTAACTTTTTGATATTTATCGCTATGATCGACCCATGAAAAGTGTATTGATAGACCTAATGAAGACTTCCCAATTTTAAAAATAGTCGTTGAGTGTCCCTGGACACTATTGGAAGAGGTAGACAATTGTGACAAACTATAGCTGTTTAATTGTTGCCACTATTTTTTTGGGAGTAAAAACCAATAATATGAGATATGGAGACCGTTCGTTTAGGATTATGGAAGGTTCTTGCATAGACTAGGGTGATCTTGAATGTGTATCTAGTAAATTGGGTTGGCCAAGACAACCACTGTGGTTAGACAAATAGAGGAAAGCATGCACTAGAGTCAAATGTATGGATGCAAAGTCCAAGTATGTCAAAGTGTGTCAAAGTTGATGTTGCCAAAGTGTCTAATGTAATACCCCCTCTTTCCTAAGTGATTACTTAGATGATTGGATTAGGCTATTCTAGCATTCCTGTAGGCTAATTGAGGGGTTAAGGGAATGATTTGCTAGACAAATTGGGTTTGTACCTTGGAGAAGTTATTTTTTGACAAATAAATTTAATGACTTTTTATAAAGTCAATTTATAAAGTTACTTTTTGGAAAAATATAAAATTATACAAAAAGTGACTTTATAATAAAAATTAGAACAAAGGGAAAACGTGAAAATTAGAAAATGAAATAAAATATAAATTCCCCAAATTGGGACGCCACCCTTGGGAGCTTATAAAATTTATTAAAAATAATTTAATGGGATTTTGGAGTCCAAGTTTAGCAATGAGGTTTTATAAATATTATTCTTCACCCTCATTTGCTCATAATGTGATCTTGGAAAACTTAAGACTTCTTCATATTTGAGCTGGTATATTCATGCCTAGCTAATTTTGAGGATGAAAACCCTTAGAATTCAGTGGATTGGACGAAAACCCAATTCCACCATTGAGAGGCGGATCCATCCAGGGTTCACTATTGGGATGATTTTGCAAATTTGAAGCAGTTTGGAGCTACAAGTTGGCATTTAGTTATAGGATTCATCTCATACTTGAACTGCTGGATCTGAAAATTATTTTGAAGGACTTTACAATAAAAAATCTGAAGTGGGTTTGCAGATTTTGAATGAAAAGTGACAAATAAGGCGTCTAGGGTTTCATGATCTTCATTTGGCATCAATTCTGGTTAGGGTTTGAATGAATATTTGCTGATCAGAATTTAATTTGAAGGTGTTAGGGTTTTGGCAACCCTTATTTGGTGGAAAAAGTTGCAAATTTAATATCTTCATAATTTTATATGGTTTCCATCTACTTGGGCGATTGGTTATGAGGGTTTTGGTGACACTTG
Organism: Torreya grandis; assembly: GCA_037957365.1. NCBI lineage: Eukaryota > Viridiplantae > Streptophyta > Pinopsida > Cupressales > Taxaceae > Torreya > Torreya grandis. Next base: position 213,254 of record JARHVA010007179.1, on the reverse strand, counting down.
GATGAGGGTTTTGGAGCAATATGTGCAGAGATATATTTTATAAAATTAGTTATGATCAGCCATGGCATAATTCAAGGTTTTCAGGAGGTTTCAGACCTGCACTTTATTCTTCAGATTATTCCAGCTTTTGGAGATCATACTTCAGCCCCAACTTTGCACATTTGGATGTCTACTTTGTCATATAAGTTCGCGTATGTCATTTTATGTAATGTTGTAGTCTGAAATAAATTATATCAGACCTGTGATGCAATGTATTCAGACCTGATATAGTGCAAATAAAATCAGTTTGAAGAGTTGAATGTTCATTATTTGTTTATGCAAGTTATTGGTTATCATTTCTATGTATTGGCATATGTTTTGGCATTGCAAATCATTCAAAAACAACAAAACAAACACATATACACTCAGAAATCAGAACTCAGTCTCTTTGCATGCCAAGTGTTTGACAAAATGACAAACACAAACTGAAAAATTAAGGGCAGATTGACAAGGGGTTCTTTCATCTAATATCAAATTTAGGTGTTTACAGATGCTCCCCCTTTAGTCTAGTATTGAAAATGGTAGATTAAAAGGATCTTAGAAGAAATTTGATACCTGTGATTAATTGCACTTGTTGACATGTATGCCACAAATGTCCCACTTGCTCCATGCAAAACCTGCAAGCAAACTTGTATACATCAATGTCTTCTCATGATAGAAAATTTGAAATAATTTAGTTCATTGAATATTTGAAATTGAAAATATAAGGAATAAATTCCTCTGATGGTATGTGAGCCAAGCTTCCACTTGTTGAACTTGTTTGGAGAGTGCCATGGGTAATTATGACCTAAGGAGACAGTTGAAACCATGAGTTTAGGAGTGTAAATGCCTTAACCCCCATTGTAGGAGTGTGAGAAGTGTGGTGTCATAGAAACTGCACTAGCATCATAGAAACCTCAACTGCACTACTCTGAATATCATAATAATATTTTTTGGAACTTCAAAACCAAGTTCTTATGTAAAGGTGGAATCCCAAAACATGTTAGTATGAAAAGGTGGAATCCCAAAACTTGTTTGTATGTAAAGGTGGAACCTCAAAACAGGTTCGTATGTCAAAATAGAACCCAAAAATAGGTTTGTATGTAAAGGTAGAACCCCAAAATAGGTTTTTATGTCAAAGTGGAACCCTGAAATAGATTCATATGTAAAGGTAGAACCTTGAAATAGGTTTGTAGGTCAAATTGAAACCCCGAAAAAGGGTTGTATGTAAAGGATCAACTGCTTCAGACGAAATATAGATTTAGAGTGCTTACATAGTACCATTGTTCCCTATCTATCCACAATATAGAAATAGAAAAGTGTTTTGCATGAACAACATTCATGCCCCAAATCTGATCCAATTGTACCTCAAGGTGATATAGAATGCCATCATTTGTTTGCCTAATGTTATAAAATGTCTCTCAACTGTTAAATCTGAATCAATCTGATAAATTTGCTCAATTTGGCCATATAATTTGTCTCAATATGTCATAGAATATCCAAACTATTGCTCACATTTATGTAGAATGCCCCACATACACCTTAATCTGTCCAAATGTTTCCATCTATATCACATGGTTTGATCCAAACCGTGAACTATCTATCTATCATAGTTTGAATCTCTAAGACAAACCCACTATATGCCGCTCTTTTGATATGAGCGATGAAGTCTTCATTTATTGTTCCCCTTTTTGACATAAGCACACATGGGGTCCTTAGCCTTAAGTTGTTCCCATAAGGCTAAATGAAAAAAATGAATGGGAACATTGGGGGCCCACTTGATGAGCAATTATTTAAAATTTAATTTATAAATTCTAATTTGCACTTGAGTCATGAAAAGTACCTTGTTGTTCTAATTTCCACTTAAGTTGGGGCTTTTTTGAGGGTCATGGGTGCCCAAGTCTTAAAAGGGAATTATAAGACATGCTCTTTTAATATTTAAAAGGGAGAGTTTCCCTCCTTATTTGGGCGCCACTTTTGGGGTGTTGGATATAAAAGGAAATTGAAGGTTCTATTGGAAAGGAGGTGGATTTTGAATATTGAAATATATGCTCAAGTATGTCAAGCTTGAACAAGTGACTTGAGGACGAAACCCTTCAAGTGCACAAGGAGTTTGGCGACGAAAATCTCCACAATTCCTCATAGGACAGCTCTATTTAAAGGCTGAATTTGCGCTTCAAAATTGTTATTTGCTGATTTGTACCCTCTCCTAGGGTGGCGACTTGCCTTGGCAAGTGGTTTTGGGCATTAGAGTTTGGTGGCTTGCTTGTGGAGGCCATTAACAGGTTTTGTGAGCTTGTGAAGGGTGGCAACTTGGCCACTAGGGTATAAGACCCCATTAAGGGATGCGCTACAAAAGGAAAACCCTCTTCTAGGATTAGGGTTGGAGACATTGTGGAGGTCATTCCATGACCTAATCAGGCCGTTCATGGTCAAGAACAATTCTGAATATTATTTGACTTATATTTGGATATTTGTCATAGGATTTGGGCAGCGTTGTGAGACATATTGATGACAAAATATTATACTATTTTTACTATAATTTCTGCATAAGGGAGACTTGTCAAGAAATGATTTAGAGCTAATTTGGGCCTTGATATTATTCAGGAAAATAAGAATTAATTTGATAATATTATGGTTGGGTGACATCATATTTGGCCACAAAGGTATTTCTTGCATCTCATTTCTGGAATTATTTTTGGCAATTTTCATATGCTTGTATGGTGGGATTGGAATGAAATAACAGCTGCAAATTATTATTCATTTCCTTCAAAGTTGGCGCCTAGGGCTGAGTGACGATTTGCCATTCCAAAGGTTTAATAACTTGCTTATTGGATTGACGAATTGTTCCCAAAGGTTTGCAATATTTTTGTGTATTTTTGGAGCAGTTTTCCAACTAGGGTTTGCTGGAATTTTCAAGGTTATTTATAAGATTTCTAGGGTTTGGCAGAAAACCCTAATTTTGGTCAAATTGTCCCATTTGGGGACATTACACTTCAATCACTCATTTCGAAAAAAAAGTTTTATGCACATCATGTTCATAGATAAAACTTTAATCATGTAAAATATGTATACAAACATGAGAAGATATGTTATCATATAAATGTTAGATCATTCAAGTACACATGAAACATGTAATCCAAGGCAATGAGCATACACGTGTCATGTCAAGTAGATATATCAATTAGGCATGCAGTAATTGCATCAAAATAGAGGTGTGTGTGATAGAAATCACGACACCAAGCTCAACAAGAATCATATACGTAACCACATGCAGTAATTGAATCGAAATTGAGGTATGCATGATAGAAATCACAACACCAAGCTCAACAACAATCATATACATAACCACACACATGCACACAATATCATGACCATGAAGCACATAAGCATTCAAGACATGACTCAACTCTAACCCAAAATGGACACAACATGGCCATGACTCGAACTAGAGGATCCTCTGATTGACACATGATGCGATAAAACACAATCAATGCACTTATAGAACACACGGTATAGCACACATCAATGATCACATAATGTAATAATCATCAACATTAGACACGCACAAAGCAAGCAATATTAGTCCGCATAATCAATCAATATTATCCTCCAATACATCAAAGCACAATATCTGTAGGAAATAGCAGTCTAGGAAGTTTGAGAAAGAGCAAGTTGTACAACAGTATATTACGATTAATGGACAACACAGAAAGATACAACCTAATAAGTGTGCAAAGATGCACCCAATGTAGGCATGCCTTCAATGTAGAAATGTTGCGCTTGAATATAAATAATGTCATGTATCTGTATTTTCATGTATCATATGTAACCTATATGTCCTACATCCTTCTCATGTTTGCTACGAAAAGTATGTGCATAGAAAATAGATATGTAATTCATTATGTATATGATAAACAGAATTTATCAATCATGTGTACCAACAAAACATGTCATGCATAGGCCATGGTTTTGTGCTTTTTGAATATTTGAATTTTATTGGTTTTTTTATTTATTTGAAATTTTGCTTCCTACACCTAAGGTTGCATCCAAGGGATGCCTAAATTCAAACCTAGGATCTGACAATAAAGTACTTATCATTTGATATAGAATCGTATCAAATGCCTATAGGTCATTGCCATTAGAGTCATCATACCTAGGTATGTCTATCATTTTTCCCTTTGCCTTTTCAAGGTGTCAATGCATAAGCATTGTATTTTTTCAACGCTATGTGAACTGTTGAGTGCCGTCTTATTAGTGATCCCGCTTCACTTTTTCTTGAATCTTTGATCTTTTGGTGCTCATTCTTTCTATTATGATGAAATTTGATTGTAATATTTTCAAACTTGAATGTAATACACTTATTTGAAGCATCAGTGATAGCTTGCATTTGTTCTAACCACCGTTGTTCAAGTGTAACACAATTGTTTCCTGCTACACATAACAAATATCAGTGTGTCCACAACATATGGCTGATAAGCAAGCGGTAATGTAAATATAACCTATTGATCCTTTGCAAGGTATAATGTGTTGTAATTCATCCATTGTGTGGTCCAATTGTTGTAGAAATTGAATGATGCATTAGTGGCCCCCTCTTCTTCATCAACTCAAACTTCTTGCCAATAGTCACCCTCGATGAATCTTTGAATAGTCAACGAGTCCATTTGTGGACACTTGTACATGTTACTCGATCTTTTCCTTTGTTTAGTCTTTTTTGGAGTCACAATTGGTATATCCATTTTAGGTGGCTTTACCTATATTTGTATGATTGTGATAACCCCTTGATCCTTAAACTATTGAATCTTTTGTTGTAATTCCTCACATCTATTGCATGTTCAATTATTTGATGATAATTACAATGAATTCCTTTTTGATGTGACAAGGGAGCCAAAGATTGATGTCTAGTGGAAGGTAGGTCGATCAAATACTTAAGTACCATTTGTAATATGGTATTTGGTTTGTTTTGTAAAGTAGTTATTTTGCAATGTTGTATCCAATATGGAATGTCCTCTTTCCATGTATTGTATATTGGTAATTGAACTTCACACAGATATTGGATATTCATCATTTATGCTTCGTGTGATGTGCACTTATTGTGAATTGATATGGCAGCAAACGTTTGTATTTATATCCATGCTTTCCTTTTAGTCTGGGTCATGGTGTATTTAATGAGGTAACATGTAACATTCATTTTTTATCGTACTTAATTTCTAGAGATGTGGTTGCATTATCTATAACCTCATGGTTGATTGGAAGGGATGCCTTCCCTTTATCTATTTTGGTTGTGCATGAACTTGTAATTTATCGATGCTCACCACGATTGAAACATCTCGATACTATCATGGGCCTATAGGTGTAAAGTTTAGATGGGACAAATAATCATCAATATTTTCTAGAATTTAGTTAACATTGCCATCACTATCCTCTATAATCATTGGATCAGTATCTTCTGTATTGACCAGCAAAGGAAGTCTTGGTATCTTCTCTTTTTTTGCTTTAGACATATATGACGACTCTTTTATTGTCTCTTGATTAAGTGATATGTTTGGGGACGACTCATTTTCATTAGCTTTGCTTGACTCTCCAATGTCATATGCCTGTATTTGTTCTATTGGTATGGCCTGTAATGGAGGAGTGAGGTGCATCGGATTGTGGTATACATCTGTTATTAGGTTCAGCCACTTCACAATTTTTGAAAAGTTTATTATCTTCAAGACATATATGCAAACATGCCCCTTGTACAAATTTTAAACGTCAATGTAGGGTGTATGGTACAATTCCATAGCATGAATCCAAGGTCTACCTAAGAGTAAGTTATAATGCAAATAATTTGGCACGACTTGAAATATAGTGGTTAATGTTTTATTCCCTACTGTCACATCCAATGTAATTGTTGCTAGCACTTGGTGAGGTACATTATTGAACCCTATTATGTTCTTAATTGATTTATGAATAGAGTCTATATTCATACAAGTGTTGGAATAAATGTGATATTGCAAATGTTCAATCTTGATCCATTATTGATGAGCACACACTTAACCCCCTTACTCAAAATTTTTACTTGTATAAAAAATGAGAGGTTTTGATCTATACTATGTTGAGTATGCAAATCTTGTTTGTCAAAAGAAATTGCCTCTTTACTATCCTTTGATGTATTAATTATGGATGCAAAATAAGTTGATTTTCTATTGTTGGGTAAAGTTGCATCGCATACTACTGTGTAAATAATGTTCTTATAGATAGTGGATCTCTTGAGCAATTATAATATATATTTTGGCCGGAGTATTCTTAAGTTGATCAATGACATCATAATTTGTAATCGCATTGGCTAATACCTTAGGAAGATTAGGAGGGACATTTTGACATCATCCTCTTTGTCCTACATGATGATGTAACTTACCTCTTCGATTGTGATAACATTGACCTTCGTATCCAATATAGCCTAGGGCGAATAACAGGGGAGGGATGTTGGCTATCACTATTATGAGGTCTTGGGGGTGGAAGAATGAAAGGAGTTATACATGCCCTTGTCCTTCGAGTAGTAATTGGAAGCATCTTAGATTCAATATTCATGCAATATGTGTTACTGAGGAAAGCTAAGAGTTCATCGTTATTAATATCATATTTAGTTTTATTATAGATAAATTTAATCCATTTTGTTCCATGATATCTGAATACATCACATAATCCATGAAAGAAACATGCAATTATGACAATGATAGCTTGAATTGCAAAACATAAACAATCAACATCCATTGTAGTGATGCTAGGTCTTTACTTATGTAGATAAGGGAAAATCAAAGTTCATATTTGAAAGTTAACCCCCAATAGAAGATAAATCTGAAACCCTAAGAAAAGATGAAACCCTAAGGTAGAAAATACTTATGGTTTGCTTATAGTCAATAATTGAGCTCACCAAAATGTTTTACTTATTTTAAATTAATGTCTCTACTCTGTAATCACTCAGATTAGGAAATAGGCCTTGAACCCTGACACAGACGTTTCTAGTGAAGTTGAGACCCCTACGGCTACCAGTATTGTCCAGACGTTGCTAACAATGTCCTTGTTGACTGTGCAGGTTTGTGTCGCCTCAAACCACTACACCTGCACCTATAGATACTTCTTGTGTGTGCGTTCACTTTCGGTCGTGTGTATTGATCTCTGTTTTTCTTCTCCATTATTTGCAACCCTTATCACATATTTGAGCACAAGATGACTGTTGAAAAATGGGTTGTATGGCCCCAATCACTACCTGCTAGGTGATTGAGCATTGCCTACATTCCAATACTCCGAAGAGGGCTCAAACCACACTTAGTACTCCCACTTAGGTGTGGGTGTGTGCACCATCATGATTAATTTAGAATGCAATGCATTGTTTGGCTTTCAACACTTGACACTATGCAACTTCGGACTTGCATTTGTGTTTAAACGTGGCATTAACATTGTGCTTTTGCACAATATTCAGATATGTATGCCTTTGTGATAATGTCTCAAGAGAATGCTAATTGGTTTCTCAAGTTTGCTAGGACTTGCAAGGATAGGTATAACCATAGAAGTAGAACTCGCAAAAATATCAAGATTAATCACCAATCACCTCCAAATATGCTTTTTTTCTAGTAAAATTGTAGCTTTGATCGGTCAATGCGTTGCCACAGTAAACCATGGGAAAACAGAAAAATCCATTGAAAATCGCCATAAACTCGTCAAAAAATCATTGAAATCGTGATTTAAAAAAAAAACTCGATTTCGACTCATATAAATCGCGATTTTCACTATTCACGACGACTTTTTTGGTTTTATATGCTTGAATGCAACAAATGAGCTCAGGGGTTGGGAGGGGTCTACATTTATAAGCTATGGAGATGGTGGGAAAGGCAACAAATGTGAACATCGCAAAAAATACAGTGATGACAGCTCCCGTATAGACGTGTTTGTTTTCTAGTGGACTAATGTGAAGAGACTAGGGCAAAGACTGTGGCCTAAAGTCTGCCTTTCCTGTAGAATATTGATAACTATGAGGTGGGGGAAGTTCCCAAAGAGGCTCAATCCACAATATTTTACATTATGCGCGGATGTAGATATTGGTAGGTAGCTTCCACCATACCATCTTACAAAATTCTACTAACTAAAATTAACAAATTGGTTGATCAACAACACGGTCTTGGGGTGAGGAAATGAGGTAACTTTGGGTTTTTGGGGGGCCACCCTTATTTGTTTTGTCAACATTACGTGTAGCCATATTCACATGTAGGATCCATTGCTGTTGTGGGGCCCACAATAGGAAATATAATTTAATGAAATAGAAGTTTAAAAAAAGATAAAAAATACTTATAATGGGTGACATGTCACTCTTGGACCCCAAAAGCACATATTTGGATCTTGATCATCATCTGCACAACACTTTGTTGAATTAATTATAGTGGTCTATTTGCGTAACTTAGCTAGATAAAATCAAAATAATAGAAGGTTGATGAAAAATTTATTCAATGTTGTATGACTAAAAGCAAAAAAAAATAAAGATTGAAATGAAAACTTTTTTCAATGTTGTACGAGGAAAAACAAATGAAATCTGTTTCGATATCTCAAATTAAAGAGTAAATGGGGGGCTTTATGTGTATGGCATATCCAAAGATCAGTTAATAAACACAAAAGCTAGTGAAGGGAAGGTGACAGGGGATAGCAGAAGTTGTGGTGAAGTTACATGGAAATATCATAGGAATTTCCTATTGAAAAATATGTATCCCACCTTTCCAATACTGCTATGGTGAAGTTACGAGATCAATCTAGATTCTGAATGGTTCGAAAATAATGATGAGCCTTTTTTTGCGAATGAAGACTTCGACGTCATGGAGGATGTTGGGTTCGATCCCGAGGTCATCTCTCAATTAAGGAGAGGCTTGAACCCTGGAGAGATGTTGAAGATTAGACATCCTGTTCCATAGTCTACCTCATTGCTATTAGCTCCTGTCCCTTTTTTGTTCCCTTGTAAACGACAATAATGCATTTTGAAATGCAAATGTAATGAAATTTGAATAGTATGGAAAGTAATGAAAGAAAACAATTGACTGATTTTGATGGTGTACAATCTCATTTATCTTCCTCGCTTAATCTGTATTTATTCTCTATGCAATTGAAATGCTTAATATTTATCTCTATGCAATGAAAATGCTTTTAAATTAAAAAAAGAGCATTTTCCCTCTTTTTTCGACATTTTTTCAGTGGTTTTACGTTTTTTCGATTTTTCCCGCTTTTTCCCTGATTAATCACGATTTTTTGAAAAACACTTGTACTTTTTAAAAAATGATTTTTTCCTCAAATGATTTATGTTACTATGGGTATAACCTTAGGATTGATTTGTATTTATAGCTAACTTTTTGATATTTCCCGCTATGACTGACCCCCAAAATGTGTCCAAGCTAACCTAACGGAGACTTCTCAATTTGAAAAATAGTTGTTGAGTGTTGTTGGACACTACCGACAGATGTAGACACCTACAAAAAACTTCAACTATTTGACTATTGTTGGTGATGCCTTGGGAGTGAAAACTAGTTATCTGAGATATGAAGATAGTCTATTAGGATTATAGAAAGTTTTTGCATAGACTAAGGTGATCTTGAGTATTTGTATCTGGTAAATTGGGTTGGCCAAGTGTTAGGACCCCTCTGTCCTAACTATTCTAGTTTGTATTAGGTATTATTAATAAAAGCCTGGACGCATATGCCTCGTAAGTCATCCTTTTTGCTATTTGTAATCATCTATGTATAGCAAGTAGTAGTTGTCTTGAGTATAATAGCTTAAATAGAGGATTTGTGTAAGAGGAAAGGACATCTATTGAATATTTTGAATTGAGTTGTGCTCAAAGGAGATTGCCCCCTCGAAGAGACCGAAGAGGCCCACAATACTTTGTAGTGAGATTCTATCATTTTCAATACAATATTGTTGTTCTCTTTCCTTTCAAGTGCATATTGTTTATATATCTATTATTATATTAAATTTTCTGCAAGTAGGTTCATAACCTCTAGTATCAAAGCTCTTTCCAAGGCCATTTTTCCACAACAATTTCTAGTGGTTGAAAGTTTTCTACTTTTGTCCAGTGTATGATCTCAGCTTGCTCAATTAGAATCTTGGTGTTCAGAAAGTGGTAAGAGGGTGACGACATTAAGCTTCTTCCCATTTTTTTCTCTTATCTCTTCTTTCCTTAGGTTATAATTGTGTTCTGACAATTTTAAATCTAACAGAGCGTTGTCATTTCAAGTTAAACAAATTTTAGTTCCCCCCAATTTCGTGCAGTGAGGGGTTATGCCCCAATACGCAAGCCATTAGACAAACGTTGTATATGGATTTGTGCTTCCACACACTTTCAGGTATATAGGAAGACAGTTTTTTTCAGAACTTAGCTATAAGAAGCCTTTGTGGATTTGTTTATGTGATGCATTGGTAAGCGGTCAGCCCTCGGAAGTTACCTGCACAATACCTCGAAGATGAGATAGTGGGCTATGAAATGGTTATTTTTCGTAGTTAGTGCTTTGAAATATTGAGGCGACATTATTTTACAAACGAGGTTAGTAATTTGCAAGCTCACAAACCACACATACCCTGCAGTATCCTCCCCTACAATCCTGTAATCCCTAAAGTCACAGATACAATTCTGATTTCTTAAAAATTGCAATACCAAAGAGTATCACATGCCGCAAGTTGACAAAAACAATATAAATGTAGTTGTCAAATTGGTCAGCATGTTTCAAAATGGTTACTTGAACTCATTGCAATATTCAGAAGGGTCAAAATGTTTCAGATCTGTGACCTGAACTTGTTGCAATACCCAGTTGTAAAAATAGTACAATTTTTTTTGCCAATAGGGTGAATACGCTGTTGTGATTTTTTTGTCGAGACGATCATTCTAATGGTTATTTCGATTTTTTGGAAAAAAAATCCCATACAATTATTTTTCACCTGCAACCTAATGGTTATTTCAATTGTGAAAACTGTACCATTGTGGTCATTTCATCAAGCTAATCATTTTAACATAACATTAATCAACTTTTTCTGGCACCTCGGACCTCTCTAGTCAATGATTGGCATCCATGTAGGAAGCCAAGTCATGGCAGAAAACATTGAGGAACTTTGAGCTGAAATCCAATCTTAGCTTGACTCCTAACTCATGGAGTTGAATGAACAACTATATGGCATTAGTGCACAAAATACCATGCTCTTCAACAAACTTAACGAATGACATTTTGAAGGTGAATTTCTATCCCAACCACACTGCATGGTCCCAAATTGGACTTTCTAAATTTTGATGGTACAAAATCAACCAACTAGATTTACCATGTCGAACAATATTTCAGCTTGAATAATACATTGGGGGCAAACAAGGTACCCATTGCATCATTTCACTCAGAGAAGGTAGTTGTCTAGTGGTACCACTGGTATTGTAAATCTTATACAAAACCCACTTTGGATGATTTTATTAAATTCTTGTTGGTTCACTTTGGTCCCAGTGCTTATGATGATTTCATGGGAGCCTTGACCAAACTGTGGCAAATCAGAATGGTTTGCGAGTATTAAGCTAAATTCGAAAAGTTGGCCAACCAAACCGAAGGGTTAAATGATGATTTTCAAAGTTGTTTCATTAATGGGCTCAACAATATAATTCATGCGGAGGTCAAGATGTTTAAACCATATAACATGATGGAAGCATTAGGATTTGCCAAGCTTGCAGAAGATAAGATTACCTCCCAGCATTGAGTTTCCAAGTTTGGTTCTTTCAAGACATCTACAACATCATGGCCATCACAGCCCTTCTAAAAGTCACCCTCATTAAAGATCTTACGGAAGTAGAAATGCGTGCTCATCCTGATAAAGGGTTTTGTTACAACTGTGATGAAAAATGGTCTAGAGGACACAAGTGCATTGAATAGAAGTTTTATTCGTCGGATGTCGAATCACCCCTAGATGGTGAATAATGGGAAGATGCTCAAGATTCCCATGATGAAGAACCTGAAGTTGAAAAACCTAGTACCACAAAGTCATACCTTGAAATTTTGGTTCATGCCTTGGCTGGGGTAATCACTCCTCAAACTATGAGAATAAGGGGTTATTTTAAGAAACATCCCCTCGCTATTTTCATTAACTTTGGTAGTATGCAACTTCATTGACCTAGGCTAGCCAAACACGTTGATTGCTATGTTTATCATTGTTTAAGTTTTGAAGTCATGATCACAATGGAGGAACTTTACCTTGCAAGGAAAAATGTCGCAATGTCCACATTTTAATGGGGGATTATATTTTGAAATCAAACATGTTTGTTCAACCTTTAGGAGGTTGCGATATAGTTTTGAGAGCACAGTGGCTTTAGATACTAGGCCCTATCCTATGGGACGTTTTAGAGCTATGGATGCAATTCATTGATAAAGATCAGAAACACACATTAAGAGGCCTCACACTAGGCTCTACAAGTATCAATAACTCTCACCACAAGGAAAAGTTGCTAAAAAAGGGATCTCATGGGGTTGTTTCATAGCTTTGCGCCATCTAGTTCAATGAATCTGTCTATTCCAACCACTCACAAGAATTATAGGGGCTCTTGTCAAAGCATGCAATTGTTTTTTAGGAACCTTAAGTGTTACCCCCAAACGAACTAAAGACCCCGTGATTCAGTTGATTCTAGGAAGTGTACCTCCAAACATTCACCCTTATAAGTACCTATTTCTACAGAAGAATGAAATAGAAAAAATGGTGCAAGAATTGTTGTAGGCTAGAGTAATTAGGCCCAACATGAGTCCTTACTCTTCCTCTGTATTGTTGGTACAGAAAAAAGATGGCTCTTGGTACCTCTGTATTGACTTATGTGCACTCAACAAACTCACTATCAAGGACAAGTTTCCCATTTCGGTGATTGATGAGTTGTTGGATGAATTGCATGGAGCTCACTTCTTCTCGAAGCTCGACTTGTGTTCAGGGTATCACCAGATACGCATCAAGTAAGATGATATTCTCGAAACAACCTCTTGAACTCATGATCGCCATTATGAGTTTCTCGTCATGCCCTTTGGTCTCACCAATGCTCCGTCAACCTTTCAAGGCTTAATGAACAAGATCTTCTGGAGCAAAATCATACAAGTGTTCTTTGATCCCATTCTTGTTTATAGCTATACATGGGAGGAGCATCTTATATGTTTGGACCATACCTTCCAACTCCTTGTTGATAACCACCTATGTGGAAAACGGTCCAAGTGTGCTTTTGGGCAAAAGGAAATTGGGAATCTTGGACACATCGTCTTTGAGGAAAGCGTCAAAGTGGATCCCGAAAAAATTGAGGGTATGAAAAACTGGCCTAAACCCAAATTGCTCGAGAGCCTTCACAGGTTTTTGGGCCTTACCAGGTATTATAGAAAGTTTGTACATGACTTTGGAAAGATTGCCATGTCATTAACAACTATGTTAAAAAAAGACGCCTTTCAATGGTCTGAGGCAGTATTAAAAGCCTTCGAACTAATCAAGCATCCAATGTGTACTACACCTGTTCTGGCTATGTCCGACTTCTCCAAACCATTTGTCATTGGAAGTGGTGCCTCTGGAAGTGGCATTGGAGTTGTTCAAATGCAGGAGGGTCGACACCTCACATTCCCTAACAAGGTACTTACAAGGAAGGAATTTGCTCGTTCTACATATGAGAAAGTGATGCTAGCCATACTTCATGTCGTCAACAAGTGACACCCATATTGAGTAGGGAGGCACTTCTACATCAAAATTGATCACCATAGCCTCAGGTACTTCTTGGAGCAAAGATTCTCTTCGCCTGCGCAACAAAAGTGGGTAACCAAATTAATGGGCTATGACTATGAAATTACCTACAAGAAGGGTCAAGACAATATTGTCGTGGATTCCTTGTCTCGCAAGTATGAAGAACAAACAACCTTGTTTGCACTATCATTCCTCATCCCAGATTAGGTGCATTAGGCACAACAAGAATGGTCTCATGACACTCAGATTCAACAAATTATTTAGGTTGTGACTACTAACTCTACCTCTCGATCAAATTACTTTTGGGATGATCACTATTTAAGGCACAAAGGATGTTTTGTATTGGCACCACAATTAACATTGAGACAAACAATTCTATTTGACCTGCATGCCTCTCCATTAGCAGACCAGTCAGGTTTTTCAAGAACCTATGAAACAATCCGCTTGAATTTTTTTTGGGAAGGCATTAAATAAGACATCAAATAGTTTGTGGCAAAATGTGAAACGCGTCACACAACAAAGGAGAAATTATTATCACCGTAGGCATGATCCAACCCTTGCCTATCCCTACCCCAGTATGGTCAGATATTTCCATGGAATTTGTTAAGGGACTACCCAAGTCAGGTAGGAAAGCATCGATTCTCATATTGGTGGATCGTCTCTCTAAGTATATCCATTTTTATGGCCACAACCATCCTTTTATTGCCTCCACTTTTGCTCAAACATTTCTTGATCGAATCGGTCGTCTCCATGGGCTACCTGCTTCAATTGTGTGTGACCGTGATTCCACATTTACTAATAACTTCTAGAAGGAAATTTCCCAACGCTATGACACCCATCTTAAAATGATTTTTGCCTACCAATGGTAAATCAATGATCAAAATTGTCAGCAAATGCTTGTAGACCTATCTACATTGTTCTGCCTCTAATCAATAGGCTCACTAGGTCAAATGGTTACCACTTGTTGTATGGTGGTACAACTATACATACCATATTGCCACCAAGATGTCCCCATATGAGGCTATTTACAGTCATCTACTACCTTCTCTTCAGACTTACCTTCCAGGCAACTCCCAGGTATAGACAGTTGATGCCACACTTTGCACATGTGCCATTATCCTTCAAACTCACAAAGATAACTTCTACTTGGCACATAACCGCATGAAGCAACATGCCAATCAACAATGATCAGAACGGGATTTCACTATTGGTGACATGTTTTTTTTCCTGCTCCAACCTTATAACGAGTCCTCTTTAAAGTTGAAGGGTCATCAAAAAATCGCACCAAAGTTTTATTGTCCTTATAAATTGATTTCCAAGATTGGTCTTGTGGCATACAATTTGCTCTCCTTGAAAATCCATATAGTTTTCCATGTATCATGTTTGAAGGTCATTGGTCAGCATGTTTGGACCAAAATGACACTTTTGGAGCTTGATGGTGAAGGCTCTATCGTCCTAAAACCTGAATCCATCATCGACAGGCACTCCCACCAACTCCACAGATATGCTATTACTGATGTTTTGTTATAATGGCGTGACATGCAACTGGAAGATGTAGCATGGGAACACCTACCCCAATTATAGCAACAATTTCCTCATCTCAAGCTTTGAGGGCAAAATTTTTTAAGGGGTAGGGCATAATAGGACCCTTTCATCCTTACTATTCTAGTTTGTATTAGGTATTATTAATAGAAACTCAGACACATTCCTTGTAATTTGTGCCATTTTTTATTTGTAATTATCTCACATGTATGGGAGGTAGTGGTTCTCTCTAGTAGAATAGCTTAAATAGAGGGTTTGTGTAAGAAGAAAGGACATCTATTGAATATTTTGTATTGAGATGAGGGGGTTGCCCCCTCGAAGAGGCCCATGTTACTTTGTAATGAGATTCTATCATTTTCAGTACAATATTGTTTTTCTCTTTCCATTCAAGTGCATATCAGTTATATATTTGTTGTTATATTAACTTGTTTGCAAGAAGGTTCATAACACCAAGACAATATAGGGGTAGATAGATGGGAGAAAGTGTGCACAAGAGTCGAATGTGTACGCAAATCCCAATTATGTCTAAGTGTGCCGAACTTGATGTTGCCAAAGTGTCTAATACCAAATTTAGGTGTCTACATTTGTATTTACCAAAACTATCACCTTCCTTTTTTGATATAGCCAAGCACATAGAGTGTTTGTGGTGTGTTTATCCCATTTAAGGTATGCATAGAGATATTAGGGCTTTGTTATTTAGCAGAATGCTCATGCCCATGCTCTACAATGGGTTCCTTTACAACTACTTCGTCCTCGTCCGCAATCTCATTGTCAATCATCATTAATTGTACATCACCATTGGTACACTTATGACCTCTAGATCATTTGTTGTCACAATGCAAACTAAGTCCCTTTACTCTTTTCTTTGCCTCGTGTTGAGGAGAGAGCGTTATAATTTGTAGTGGGCTAACAGAGTGGGCCACATTTCTACCAACAACATTAGCCAAATTGCTATCGCTTCGTTCAACATTGTCACTTGGCATGAATCTTGAATAGCATAGTTTTAATTAGTTATTAATTTTTGAGGGATTATTAACTTGTGTATGTTTTAGTTATTACCCAAATGACTTCTGTGAGTAGTCGTTACCCAAATGACATTTTTATTTATGTATTTTTGATAATAATTACAAGGCAAGGGGACCCACTTTAGCACACAACCACCATAAGAATTTGTTAGTACATGGGGAGAAATAATGAATGTAATTTATCACTTTGGATTTCTCACCCTCTAGCCTCTTTTGCCATTGGCAAAGCGATTGGTGAGTGTAGTGTTTAATAAATCTCTCGTCTCACAACTATTACCAATGGGGGAGTAACCCAATCATGCATTTTAATGTTATGTTGAAGGCTTACAGGAACAATTTTAATTAGATATTAAGTGTTGAGGGATTTTTTACTCGTATGTTTTAGTCAATACCCAATTAAAAAATCCCACAAGAATCAATATCTAATTAAAAATGCTTGTGGAAGCCTTCAACTTAACCTTAAAATACATGATTAGGTTGTAACTGGGTTAATCCCACATTTGTAATAGTTTTGAGACAAGTGATTTATTAGGTACTACACTCAACAAAAGTTTTGCCAATGGGAAAAGGTAAGAAGCCCAAAGTCGTAAATCACATTAACCATTCCCATCCGCTATTAACAAATGCTTATGGTGGTTGTGTGCTAAATTGGGTCCCTTGCCTTGTGATTGTTAACAAAAATACGCGAGGAAAAATGTGATTTGGGTAATAACTACTCACGGAGGTTGTTTGAGTATTGACTTATACATAAATGAGTGAAAAATCCCACAACAATTAATATCTAATTAAAATTGTTCATGGAAGCCTTTGACTTAAGATTAAACTATATGATTGGATTGTAACTGGGTTAATCCCACACTGGTAATAATTGTGAGACAATAGTGATTTATTAGGCACTACACTCACCAAAAGCTTTGCTAATGGGAGGAAGCCCAAAGTGGTGAATCATGTTCACTATTCCTCTCACCTACTAACAAATACTTATGGTGGTTGTGTGCTAAAGTGGGTCCCCTTGCCTTGTGATTATTACCAAAAATAGATGAGGAAAAATACCATTTGTGTAATGACTACTCATGGAATTTATTTGGGTAATGACTAAAACATCACGAGTAAAAAATCTCACAAAGATTAGTATATCATTAAAATTGCTTGTGGAAGCCTCTGACTTAACATTAGTAGAATTTCGTTGTTCAATGTGTAGTGATTGCTACATAGCTTTCCTAATTGTACAAGGTTGCAAAAAAAAAAAAAATCATCATGCTTTAATTGTTCATTAAGTCCATTGATATAGAATTGTAGCCTCTAATAAGGTGTTGCATCCGGAGTCTGAATTTCCAGTCTCATCTGCTCAACATTATTTTCAACAGCAGATCCTATTTGGTTCAGATTTGTCAATTGAGTGATATAGCTTCCTTTACATAGTGGGCTGCTAAGTGATTAGTAAATTCTTTCCAACTAATTACATTTCCTTTCTTGTCACTCATCAACCATTGGTACCACTGATAAGGTTTAGAGTCTATATGTAGTGAAGCTATATCTATGATTGCATTCAGTGGGATATTATGAATCTTAAAATAATTCTCCATGAAGCTTACCCTTGGAGTTACATCCATACCATCAAACTTGCTGATGTTTATTTTGGATAGGTGCAATTTTGGATGAATGGTTCACATTGGCCTGGATCCTTGAACTCAATTATGTACTCGGGGCTTCAATTCGACCAATAGATCATGTTTAAACCTGTCCAAATTTGGTTCAGATTTGTCAATTGAGTGATATAGCTTCCTTTACATGGTTTCTCATAGTGGGCTGCTAAGTGATTAGTAAATTCTTTCCAACTAATCACATTTCCTTTCTTGTCACTCATCAACCATTGGTACCACTGATAAGGTTTAGAGTCTATATGTAGTGAAGCTATATCTATGATTGAATTCAGTGGGATATTATGAATCTTAAAATAATTCTCCATGAAGCTTACCCTTGGAGTTACATCCATACCATCAAAGTTGCTGATGTTTATTTTGGATAGGTGCAATTTTGGATGAATGGTTCACATTGGCCTGGATCCTTGAACTCAATTATGTACTCGGGGCTTCAATTCGACCAATAGATCATGTTAAACCTGTCCAAATCCTCATTTAAAGCTGTTGCAAACGCGATTTTTTTTAATCTATCGCAAACGTGACTACTTTTTCATATCTCGGCTAAATGTTTCTCTAGAATTTAGGTGGTGGACAATAGAGAGTCATTGAGGTTAGTTGTTGTAGAAAAACCATTGTATCCAAAAGGCAAGAAGGATGACATGGCTTTTGATATGGTTGTTTTCTGAGCTCCAGATTTGTGATTAGTTAGGGGAGGAAAGTACCTAGTGTGAGTGGTAACCATAAAAATTTAGAACATGAGATATATTTAAATCGGATGCTCTTTCTTTGACCAAACTTTGACCATCAAATTGCATAATGTAGTCAGCCTCATATCTGAAATAATGAAGAACAAAACTTGCCTATTTTTTTGTGAGATTTATGAAGATATTAAAAAATCCCAAAATTTTTTGTCTGTAGAGCGAGTTTATGAAAAAAAACTAAAATCACAATAACTAGGTGAAAATTGATCACATAAAGTTAAAACTTGGACTGTGGCTTCCTTGTATGAATCTCCAATTTCCTTGGAAAAATTGCTGAAAATTTTGCAATGGTTTGTGAGATATGGCAAATGAAATATTGTTTGCCAAAATCACTGCTCCGATACCACTTGTTATGATATTTCTTAAGAGAAATGCAAGAAACACTAAAATATAAGGCTACTTTGAGGGGGCAACATCTTGAAATCAGAATAATAATGAAAAGAAGTTTTTAATATGATTTATGATGATTTGGGAGAGCCTAGCACTCCTTATTTATAAACATGTTAGGTAGGGTCACATGCCTTCATCCTAATTAGGTTGGCCTAAAGAAACATTTATAGACAATGAATGAAATATTACGGTTATGCACTCCACGCAATAACCTTAGAACACTTAAGAAGATAGAATATTAGGTTCATAACATTGCAAACCCTTCCCATTCTTCCATCTATCCAACATACTGTTGCAGCTTGTTTGTGTCGAGATTTCCTCAAATCTTACAATCTATCATTACACTTGTCATTTTTAAACAATGGTTCTCTATGTTCTTTAGAGGGGGGGGGGCCTTACGTCAAGGCCAAGAAACAGCTGGGACAAACATCGCTGATAAAATGGATTATTTTTGGCAATGTTAAACACGATGTCACCCCACAAAATATAGTGGCTTACGAGTTGATCAACTAGTACTTTTTCCTTGTTCTTTAATATAAACAAAATAATATTGGTTTGTGAGCCTGGTCAAGTGTGGGGCATAGAAAAAAAGGATGCACAAAAACTGGTTGGCACATTGGGAGAAAAGAGAAGTGACAAAAGAAGAAGAAACTAAGTTTGCTGCCTGAAGGAAGTGTTTTAAGAGCACTAATTACAAAGAAATGAAAACATGTGGCCTTTTATAACATCCTTTTTCAGCTTATTTTGAATTTTTCAAATCATATCATAGTAGATTTTATCTTTATCTTGACTTGATCCCAACAGTTGGTAGAGGCTGAGAACAACTTCATAAATGATCCTGTTGCACCAATCCTATGTCCATGTTCAGCTTGTAGTGCAGCACTTTGTGCGTTCTTTTCCTTTACATTCTCAAGGGAACCTTTTCTTTGCTTCTGCAAGATTGGGATCTGATTGAGGGCAAGGCAAATCTTGGCAAGTGATTTTTGAAACGGGAAATGCCTCTTGGTATTTTCTTGAGGAATAAATTGCATTGTACCTTGATTCCCCTAGGACCGGTTTTCCATACTTACAAAATAGGTCAACTTGCCTTAACATTGTGGTGGGTTGATGAAGTGAGGAGAATAAAGAAAAAAACTAGAATAAAAAGAAAAATTGGGAAAGCTTTTCTTATTCATTTTTCAATTCCTAACCAAACTTGAAAAAGGAACCTAATTTTTTTTGTGTTCCATGGGGACGATGGGATGTTCTTGAACCATAGCCTTTGACAAAGGACTTTGGGGATGTCCACATAGTACACTATATCTCCCCTCCCCCCTTCTCCATGTGGACACATTGGCGATGCACAAGTGTCTCTTGAGGGATGTCTAAAAATCCCCACGTGGGGCCTTCTTGGGGGACACAATTTAACGAAACACCCTAAAGATAAAATAATGTGAAAATTAGAACAGAAAACATTATCTTTCTTACTTGGACTCCTGAAGAAATTGAAACACATTATCGACCACTAAAATTCAGATTATCAATGATTAGTTCTAATGAATATGTTGTTAAATCTATTATAATTTGTAAGTATTCCATTTTCGATAATTTTCTATATTGAACATTGTAAATAGTCTTTTATAGTTGTTTGCCCTTTTCCCTTTTCCCTAGGATTTCTTGCGAACTCTTAGCTTTCCCCAAATTGTGTCCATTCATTTTCTTCTCTAAGAAGGGGGCTTGGTGGAACATATACAAAATCACAAATCTATTAGTAGAAAAACAATCAGTTAGTAAACGTTAGAGTACACTTGGTTGGATAGAGGACTTCTAATTTATATTAGAAGGTGGTCATTCGCTGTAGAACACTCCCTCCTTTTTATTTTTCATATTCATAAGTCTCCCAAAATTACTTCTTTAGATTCACTTAAATTTGTCAAATATTTGATTCACTACTGACTTTACAGTGTTACTCCTTTCACCCATCATTAGATTTAGGTGGAGGATAATTGTTTGCAACACAGGACTGAAGATTGAATAGAGGAGTAAAGACTTAGGCACATGCACCTACCTGAGACACTAGGCCTTCTTTATCCTTAGAAAAGCTTTACCTATAGCAATAAAACCTTGTGACATGGTTGCTGCAGTCAAAGGGGGCGATCTATGTGCCAACAAGTTCCTCCACATGCAAGTACCCCCGCTTTCCCTCTCGTTATGTTATTTGCTTACATTGGTCCCTTTATGCCAATATGTATTGCCCACACACCACCATCACATTTCCTAATTATTATTCTTTTGAGTGTATATGGTATATACTAATAAAGAACA
Organism: Torreya grandis; assembly: GCA_037957365.1. NCBI lineage: Eukaryota > Viridiplantae > Streptophyta > Pinopsida > Cupressales > Taxaceae > Torreya > Torreya grandis. The sequence goes on along the minus strand of JARHVA010007179.1, from coordinate 191,825 downwards.
CAACACTAGAAGAATAAAGTAACATACCATTAATTGCACAAATCCATAGAATGGGATAGAACTGAACTTTATTGATGTATCATATTGTGTACATTCAAATAGCTATAGTAGAGTTAGAATATGACAGTGTGTGAGAGCTCCTTCCCCAACCAAGATCTTCCTACATATAGGTTGGTTTTCTTGAGAGGTGTTTGGGTTGGACCACGATTGTCTTAGTACCATAACACCCTAACCTAGTCATAAATAAGAAAACTACTACTACAAACACATATATTAAGACATAATCATCGTCAGGTCTAATTACAAAACATAAAGCACAACATTTGATTACGCAATGCTAACTACTATAGAGAAGTAGGGACCCCTCCGTTTCTTAAGCTTAGAGGATTACCTAGGAGTGTCCCTTCTTAGTGTATACAAATATAAATAATGTCGACTGGTAGTTCCAATTAGGGATATCTATCACAACCTTTTGGCATAATTACCTAATGGGTTTATGATACTCTCAAGACAAAGGGGTTGGATGGAAAAATTTAAATTGATGATGCACAAAGGAATCATTCACTTGCAGAAGGTTATACATTGAAGCAGAAGAGTGTGGACCCTCTCAGTACAAGCCTAGTTAGAACAGCGAAAAGCAGGGCTCCAAACTTCTAACCCATAAAGCAGTGGGGGCCTAATGATTGCAATGAAGAGGTGCATCTTTGAAGGGATGTCATGGAAATGTATATGAAAACTTTGATGCAACTAACATGCAAGCTTCAAACTGAAAGATGGTGTAGTAAACTTTTCTCCAAGGTACAAGTTGTTATTCTAAAGACGTACCATTGTAGAAAACATTAAACCTTGAAAGAACAACACTAGATGTGTGGAAGACCATGACCCTAGTGCTACAAAGGCTCACAAAAGCAATTAGATGCATTAATTGTCTCTATAAAGCATTGGAGAGAGAGAGAGAGAGAGAGAGAGAGAGAGAGAGAGAGAGAGAGAATCATCCTCAAACAATGGAACAACAATCAAAGTGTGGTTTAACACAACTATTTGTTTTAACTATTTTTAGATTAAGGTGAACTAAATAAGTTAAAACTATTGAAATTCAAATTATGTAAAATAGGGCATTGTAAAAGAGAGATTGATGTAGCACCTTACTAGTTTTAGAATTGACAAGACAAGGGAGAGAGGGATGCACTTAGCTGATTTTCTGATTTATGCTGCTCACTACGTGCGTCACAATCATTGAAAACGCTCTGTATTAGCCTTGTAAGTGCTCAAATTAGGGAGCATGACCTCAAAAGTTGTTTGAATATTGTTGGCAAAGCTCAAACCCCTATGGCGACCAATATCATCCAATTTTTGTTGTTATTGTCCTTGCATATTTTGCAAGTTTGTCACCTCAAATCATTGTGCCTATACTTGTATATGATTTTTGTGTATTTGCTTGCCCTAGGTCCTCTACACAAATCCTTGATTTGCTTCTCCTTGCCTTGAAACCTTAGTTCTACTTTCGACACAAGATTGACTTGGAAAAAGGGTTTAGAAAGATGGGTTAGACATAGACCTAACCACTCCCCATTGAATGATTGATTATTCCCTATGTTCCAATACTCCAGAGAGGCCTCAAACTACACGTAGTTCTCCCACGTGTGCACCATTGTGATTATGATAGAATGTGATGTAGTGCTTGGCTTTCGACAATTGACAACATGCAATTTTGACCTGCGTTTTGTATTCAGACTTGGCTCTAGGGTTGCTCCTTTAAGGGTTTTGGATATATATGCCTCTGTAGTATTGTCTTAAGTAAGTGCGAATGGATTTCTCAATCTGAATGCCAAATAGTGACCAAGTTAGTCCAAGAGCATGAGCTTAGGGTTGATTTGTATTTCTAAATGACTCTTCGATCTTTTCCGCCACAACTGACATATGCAACTTGTCTAGGTCGACCTAATGGAGACATTTGAATTTGAAAAGTAGTTGTTGGACATTCTTGGATGCTGCTAGTAGAGGCAGACACCTATGGCAAACCACATTTGTTTGACTGTTGTTGATAGTGTCTTGATAGGGAAAATCAATGATTTCTAATATGGCGATAGTTTGCTTATTATCATGGAGTGTTCTTGCACAAACTAGGGTGATCCTGAATATGTGTATTGGTAAATTGGTTTGGCCAAGACAATGAGTAAACAGATAGGGGAAAGTGTGCACAAGTGTACTCACAAGTCTAATTATGTCAAGATGTGTCAAAATTGATGTTGCCAAGTGTCTGATATGAAATTTATGTGTCTACACTATCATTGACATGAGTATGTTTCCTTGGAAGGTGTTCAAGCTTATCAATGCAAATAGCAATAATATTTGACGATAGAGAGCATGGGTAGTTTGTAACTAGCCAATAACCTAGAGTCAAAGGCCTTTGTAAAGTCTACAGAGCATCAAGGGAATTTGGAAGAACAATGACAAGCCTCCTTAATAAAAATATGGACAGTAGTTTGGAAGTCTCTCCTAAAGCCAACTTATCTCTTTGCTCTATGATTACCTCTCTATAAAGACCTAGAAAGCTTCATTACCAACATTGTGGTATAATGCTTGGAAAATAAATGCCTAGTTGTAATAATCCTATAATTATTTAGTTTTGAACTATCTCCCAATTTGTGAATGATGTATAATGTATTGAACCAATAAGTGGGGAATATTAAGCAAACAACCACATTAAATAAATCTGCCATGAGGTAAGTGAATCCACACAAGCCTTCATAAACTATGAATCCTTAGAAGATTGCTACTTTGTTTGTACAAAGATTCCAAATAGTTTTCTTGATGTCACCTAAAGAAAAAAAATGACTTGAAGGGGAGTTGACATTCCAATGATGGCTTAATTTTGGATATCAGGGAGAACTAGCATACGAAACCCAACTGTGGGGGCCAAGTTTGAAGTAGAATAACATGAGTTGTCCTTGGTAGGAGAGTACTCCATTTTGGAGGGCATCAACAGGCTCCTTTCACCATGATGCAATGAACACATGTTCTTTCATCGAAGGAGATGACCATAACCTCTATGCATAAAGGGTATGGGAGGTCACGGTCTACAGAAAAACAATACCTCCATTTAACCGTTTTACCCTCATCATCATACCAATGTTTCATTGGGTAGGTACAATTAGGATAGGTTGGTGTGGAATGGTGAGATCTATGGGGAAAAGCTTCAAAGGAAGTCTCACATGACATGATATAAAAACTCACTTTGGGGCAATGGTGGAGAGAGTGCTTGATGTTCATAAGTTGGGAATAGTAGGAAACATATTCAACACATATCAAGCATCATAGTGGATCATAGTGTAGGGACCATTTGAAGGACCATAGAGGGGAGAGGGGAGGACATGTAAGCCACATGGTGAGTGAAAGGAAAAACAACATGATCAGCAAGATGGTGAGGATGGGAGATATGAAAATATTATATGTGGATAATTTTGCACTTGTTGGAAAAGAACACAATCCACCACACTTGCCCCCATTATGAGTGAAGGAAATAAATCTGTTGAAATCCAAGAAACAAGATAACCCATGGAGAATGTAAAGATCGTATGAATCTCCCAACTAAAGAAGATGTTTCCCGTAAGCTATGATGGGGTCACCCCCATCAATCAAGGTCCTTTGTAGTCCAAAATCCTCAAAGCCTATCTCCTAAAGATAAAGCTCCTCCTTTAAGAGAGCATGTATAGGTGTTTGGTAGGTCCTAGTGTGGAAATTAAAAACAACAAAAAGAATGACGTCATCCAAAGAGAATAACGGACGATGTCCGAGTAGAGATTAAAGCTGGTCACCATTAGTGTACATGACAAATGGAAATGAAGCTAGAGGAAATAACAAATTGCAATGAAGATATCCCAAAATGGATGGATAGAGTCCCTATGAACTTGGAGCTAAATGTAGTTGAAGTGCATGTTTTTAGCCAACATTGACATTTTTGATCATGGGTAGTCACAAATGAGGGAAGCCACACTGGTAAAGCCAAAAAAAAAAACCTTGATCTAGGAGTCTCACTACAGAAAGCCAAGACACAAAACTACCGTGTTATTGAAGAGACTACACACACATGGCTCTCAAAACAAAGATAAGATCTCGTGATGCAATAACATGTAGAAGGTACCAGGAAATGGCCAAGAAGGCTACAAAATTACTTGAGGAAATTGTATACACCAAATGATTGTGTAAGAAATCTTTAATTTAATTTAATGGCCAACAACAAAAATAAACAAGTTAAGGAAGCAGTACATGGAGTTCAACCATGTCTTCTACAGGTGCATTACTACCAAGCCCTTTTTGGAGGTGGTTACATGCTGAATTCAATTTTTTATTTATTGTCTTTTTGTAATTGGTTTCATTGTTTTGTGATTAATGTGATCTAGATAGAGTAAAACTATGAATATTTAGATTATGTGAAATAGGGAAATAATCTTGCAAAATTGAATGTAAAAGGGAAGATCGATATTGCACTTAGATAATTGGAAATTGATAAAACACTATGGAAGAGGAACACTTAGTTTATCTTGGTATTCTATTGTCTACTGTGTTCATCATTGTCTCTAAAAATGATTTGTATTTGCGTTGTCGCTCAAATCAAGAAACATGAGCTCAAACACTGCACATATGTTGTCGATGAAGCTAAGAACCCTGTGGCGACCGTTACTATCCAGCTTTACCGACAATGTCCTTGTTGAATGTGCAGATCTATGATGCCTTAGACCGCTACACTTGCCCCCGTAGAGACCTCATGTATGTGTGCTCACCTTCGGTCCTATGCATTGATATTTGTTTTTCTTCTCTTTGCATTCAAACCCTATTTATACTTTCCACATGAAGATGTCCAAAAAAATGGGTTAGCTCTTTGGGTTGGACAGACCTTAGCCACTCCCTATTGAGTCGCTGAGTGTTGCTTACATTCCAATACTGCAAAGAGGGCTGAAACTGCACTTCATCCTCCCACTAATGTGTGTGCATGCACTAAATCATTTGAACTCAAGTCTAAATGCAATTTTCCCTAGGTCCTCCTTTGGTATAAGCATGCAATTGATGTGTGCAATTAGATACTTCAAAAAACTCCAAATCTATGCTAAAACAGAATATCAGACAGCTTGATCTCTATTTAAATGTATGTTTTGTCTTTCAATGAATGCTTATCCTTAGAATGCTCTTAGGGACATTGTATGCATATCGCTTTCAAATTTGACTTAGGGAACTATTGGCGCACACAAGCTGACCCAACAAGACGTAGAAAGACAAAAGAAACTGACACAAAGGGTGCCAAAGCCAAAAGATACATGCAGGTCATACTAGGACACTGTTGACAACATTGGACCTTGCCGGTAATTGACACAATCCAGGTTTACCGGCATTTTCATGAGCATACAAAAAAAGCAGAGACTAAAATGACTAAAATAGGCATCCCTATGACAGACCCAAAAAAAAACAGAAAGAAAAGTGCAGGTAGAAGAACATATAATCAAATGAAGTAGACAAGAGAGTGTAAGACCAAGACAAAAGCACCAATGACTGCCCTATTTGCAATGAGAGTCCATATATGTAAAGTCAAATGAAAAACATTGCACAAACAAGGATCATACCAAATTTGGGTGTCTACAGCAATGCACCCAAAAATTCAACATAATTTTTTTTTGTTTACATTCCCAAGATACCCCAACATTCTGTTCTTTTCATTATTCTGTTCAAGATTAATATCATTGTTATCGCATAACTTAACATCACAAAAAGGTTTGTTTCCCCTAGAAGTTCATATGCACAGTTGACTTAGTTAACTAATTACTCTGCCTTTTATGTTTTATGTTTTTCACATAAGCAAATCAAAGCAATAATTGAACTTTTGACAACTCTTGTTGACGACCTTATTGGGTTTAATTCAAAATTAGATTCTATATCAATGTCACATTCAATATTGTCTATGTTAGTCATAGCGCTTAGATCTCAACTAAGATCACTTTGACTTAAATTAGGTTCGCTTATGCTTCCTAATGATTTACAACTCATCAGTTTAGAGATTCTTTCCCCCAATACATAATTATCTTATATCACTGAGGCTTGAAAACCTTGTTCCATGAACTATTCTCCCCATCTTGAACTCTCTTTAAGTTTAGAATGAAAATAGGAAAAAGAGCAATAAGGATCTTCGTAAATTCTCTTGATTATGTTCTTATAATCAATTCAGTTTATTACATCTTGGGCAAACATCTAAGCATGTATGAAAGCTTAGTCATACTTCATATAAGTCATAAGTCCATTACTTTTCACAAAAATCAATCTTTTGTGTAATCATCAAACAAAGTCCAATTACTTTTCTTAGCATGAATTGATCTATGGAAATAATTCATGCACTATAGACTCCGTAGTATTATTCCATAAGCTTTAAGCATAAGTCAGTAACCCAAAGGACAAGTGTTTCTATGCTAAGCATAATGTCTTTGAATCAGCATTAACATCAAGTTCCAAGTGAACATATACAGTTTCCCCGCAGCAATTTAAGACAATCAAGTTCCAATTGAAAAAACACAATGATTCCGCAAATCATGTTCCAATTGGAGAAGCATAATGTTTTTTCAAACAAATTTTCACGATGATCAAGTTCCAATTGTAAAAGCACAATAAACATAATTTCACAACATTTGATAAGCAAACCAAGTGTGGCTTATATTAATTCAACATCCAAATTACCCAAATTTAGAAGCATTGGTAGCTTAAACAAAAGCTTTCCAATGCTTTCCTGCTTTTCATATCACAGTAAAATACATATATTTGCAAACTCTTTTACAAGATAACTCAAACATACAATCTTTCCCAAATGCTTTCTAACAGAGGCTTATGTGAATGATACTGTACAAGCAATCAATATACAACAGAACTTCATGTTCTAAGATTTCAATCCACAACATTATCGATAATCTTCTGACACTAAACTCTGCAATGCAACACATAGTTTGTCTATACAATGAACTTTTGAAATCCAAGTCTAAAACAAGCCATGATCGAGGAGTGGGTCAGATGAGCCCATCCATTGGTTCCACATCCATCCCAGCTTAGTAAAATCATCATGCAGTCCAATTCCAAGTCACAGGCTGGATTTGAAAAATATGACAAGGATTCAAGCAACAAGAAATGCAGCTCACAAATAAAGTACAACATAGTGATACCCTCAAATCAAAATAAGAAACCACCAAATTTATTTCTTGTATTGCTTAAAATCAGCCACAAATTATTATAGCTTACGAAATATTTGTAAAGAAGACATCAGGTACTGTGATCCTTACAAATGGTTCATGTGTTAGTCACTGACAGGCATATGTCAGTTGCTCATTGCATTTACACGAGTCGCGCGCTGCTTTTGCACGAGGCTCTCGTGTATATTTGCCAATCTCTGACTCGTATGAAACATAAGTACGTCATGCAAGGCCCTCACTGTTTTCATCATGAATCAATTGTGAGATTAATGAGTCACTCATAAGAATTACAAGAGTCACTCGAGTAATTTACGAAATATAAATGACTTCATTTCGCTATTAATAACCTTTAGAACAAGGTATAGAAATCACAGCCAACATAAATTGCTTGTAGAACTTCTACGCAAGGAATTTATACTTTTAACATAATCAATTTGTTAATCAATCCAAGAGTCTATGCTGTAATTTCACAGCTTAACAAGCTTTTAAGTTAAGTCCAGTTTCCATTGATAAGCACTGAAAAAAACTTTCATTACTCCTTTTTTCAAATTAAAAATGAAGATGATGTTGGAACAACTAAGTCTTTTTAAACATCAACTCATAGCTTTCATGTATTCCAAGAGCTGATAAGTCATTCAAGACTAAGTTGAAAAAGACGGCACTAAAAACACAAATCTGCCAACTACTCAGAATGATGGGAAGAACAACATCCTGCTATTCAATGACGACGCATGCATATCCACCTACTTAGGTATGGGCATAATCCTTTAATAATTGATCAGGCTTGTCGAATATATAGATATGTCTATCTTATAGCAGGTTATACTTATCAAAATGAAATAGACAAACAAGACAATCAGCTTTCATGCACCTGAAGCCATTCCCATGCATTCCTCAAATATTTTTTACCCTGAATACCCATGTTTGCCTTAATGACTGGAAGTCTGAAACAAACACATGCCCGCAATCATACAAACATGAATACATCTATTCGTGATACTGATATATTTAAATAAATACATATAAAACTGAGCAGGGATTCACAAGAAAGAGAGGAGGAGAAACGATAGACTTTATCAACAAAGAAAAGATAACAACCATTACATAGATTTTATCAACATATCATCAAGATCCGTTGTACTTACATGGCCTTCAAATGAGTGCAGATTGGCCACAAAAAGAGAGACAGCCAGACTTCTTCCACAAGCTCTTGCCTGCTGTGTTTTCTAACTCTTCCTACTCAGATCTATTCTCTCCACTTATTCATCGACTGCTCTCCATCCTTTCCCAGCTTTTCTTATACATTTTTGGCCTAAAATGAATGGTCAGATTGCATTACAAAACCAGTGCTTTGAACAACATTTCGAATTAAGAGTGTAGAGCATGCAACTCTACATCAACTTTTATGTGCAGACTACCTGAAAAGACTGCATAATAGTTTCCATGATGGGATGCAAATTTCTATTGAATTTTGTGACGGATTCGTCCTATTTTCTCAACAAATACTCTCCAAAATTATTTCCAAAATAAATAATAAACCAACATTACATTCGACTTTACTCATAGTCTGCCTCGTTAACTGTTAACTTCCCAAGTGAGCTAGCCTGTGTTAAATACAAAAGGCCAGTTTGTATTGAATGGCCGATGGATCAATAAGTATCCAATGTCTTATCCATACCACCTTTCCCACTTGCCAATAAATATGCTATCCAAGCATTTTTATAGTATGAAACAACATTTCTATATTGTTAATCAATATTAAATCATGACTTTACCTTGTCAAAGTCTATGTATAGTGGTTGACTATGTCATGACCTAAGCAATGTCACTTAAATTATTCAACAATGCCACCATATACTATGTTACAAACTTAAGCATCGACTAAGCCCAAAGCCCTCTTCTACCAAGTTTCAGCATATGTCTCAACCTTTAGCAGCTACCATGCTTTGCATACTATATATATTTATATATTATTTCAAATGTCCAATAGACTTGACTAACACATGCTTGGCCTTTAACATTTTACATCCCACCATAGTATAATCTCGTGTTAGCCTATACATGCACAAATGTATATACACGTATATACCTTTATGAGAATTGTTTCTAAATTTCTTACACTACAAACAAAACATAATAGTCTCCAATTTCTTTGAATGTTGCACTCAAATCCGCTAATCCAAGTCACACACACACACACTCTCTCTCTCTCTCTCACACACACACACACACGCACACAATGTGTGCATTCATTAAGAGTCATATCTTGCAAGTTAGCAAAAACCGACAAGTTGGCAAGTTTGAAGTAAAAACCAAAGCATTTTCATATCACCACAAGTCAATGCATACAAGCTAAGTTCAAAAAGCATCTCAATGCAACCATTGCTATGAAACATTCCATGTTATTTATATAACAATAGCAAAGAAATTGCAAACCAAATACATTTGCAATGTGATGCCAAAACTCAAGTCAAACCCCAATCAAACCATGTCAAGGACAAACACTTAAGTGAATCGACAAGTGCTCAATATCAAACCAAGGGATTACAAGATTGAAAAATTAAAACAATCTAATTGACATGGTTTTTAATGCAATAGTCAAGGACTATCTGCATTAATAACTAGTTGACCAATCGATCCTTAATCACATATTATAAGGATGATGGCACCAGTCAAAATGCGACATATCACATAAAAGAAATCAAATGAAACGAATGGAACTCACAAACCCATGACTCACGTGACAACAAGAAATCCACTTGTTTGAGTTGGCATTGCCTTGGGGTGTGTTTACGGATTGGGGATCTATCTCACATTACAACACTCACAACCATGGTTGTAAATCTGTTTGTACCTGCACACACTTAACCAAGAATACATCAATAGCGTCTGCTGGGTGGTACACATCAAATATCAATATACATATACATATCATTATAACAATGTGTCAATTCATAACAAAATAATGTATCCACACATGTATCCATGTTGTACTAAAAACTTGTAACAACAATAAATGCCAAATGCTATCACTGAATCAAGAAGTAAAAGACAACAGTAGCATTTCAATGCCAAATATCAAAATAATACCCGTGTATCAAAGTCTACTCATAGAAAACAAAACTAAAAAACAAGTTCCATGGCCAAACAACAAGTACAACATAAATAATGTCTCATATCAAATTAAAACAATGGGGCTATTACAATCTCTTTCTTGGTGAGGGTTCCTCTTGGGAGAGAAGTGGATGATTGCAGACAACCTTAAACTACTCAAGCATACAATTACATTGGCTGTTATTGGTTTCTTGCATAGGTCTAATTGTAAGCCAACTTTTCAGCAAACTAACTCTCCTTTCAGTTTACTGGAATTAAGATCGTTAAAGTAGGATGTAGCTTTTCTTGTGAAAGGCAGGATTGCTAGTTTTTGCAAGTATGTGAGGTCTTTATTGCTCGGGGTGTGGCCAAATGTCATCTTTTCTCGCTTTCTTAAAACAGGATTTCCATGTAACCATGGCATGCTGATATGCTCCTCTTGTTTACTGGCGTAACATAAGATGCATTCCTTAATCAGAAAGGAAAGAAAAAATATATGGTGTATAATTATTTTAGAAAATATGTACATGCTTAAGCCTATAGCTTAAACAAAAGCAAACATAAGTTCTAGAAAAAGCGAAAGAAACAAAACTACATAATAATATAATTATATTTAAGGGAATGTATCCATCCTTGTCAGGGGCCATGCAATTTGATATGCTAAAAATGACACATAGAGACTCTTCTCTTTGAACTTGTGTTCGGACTTGGTAAAACTTCTTGACACAATGAGAAATTGTAGTTCTATTGATAAACAAGAATTGAAAATCTCATTATATGATATTCTATAGAACATTTAGTGTGATAACTGCTCCGAAAACACAATCTATATTTATTTTGAAATCTCAACACATTTGATTCATATGATTGTAGAGGGGAATGCTTTGTTTTAGTGATATTGGAGGCTTCACACGTGGCCTTGAATAATTAACCAAAACAAAAAACTTAGGGAATGGAATTTTTAATTTTTGCATACTTTGTACATTACTTAGGATTGACCAACATAAATGGGCTTCTACTTCTTTTGATACTAGTGCGTCATTCAAAATTACTTTTTTGCATGTCATTGAATGTAATATCTCCAATTTGGTACAAATCAACAAAATAAGGGGTTTCCAACAAACCCTATCAAATCTGAAATAAATCTAATTTTTTTGAATATAGACCAACAAACCCTTGTTTTAAATGTGCCTCAAAATTGAAAATGAAGTGAACCTCTGTGAAAATTAAAAAAATAAATACCTTATGATCTTTAGCCACCAGTGGTTCTCATCACCAAGAAGGAAGAAGCTAAAGGAGGGTCTCAACCTCGAAACCCTAGCGCCATCCAAGCTGAACTTAGATGCCCTTTTCTACACACCAACCTTGCTTAAACTGTTGTCAATTGTAAACAAAATTTTATAAAATGTAGCATCCAAAACAACATTAGTTCATCACTGAATAAGGCTCCCAATAAGCCAAAATCCAAGTCATACCAAGTTGTCAAAATTCAGAATATTGCAACATTAATTAAATTAAAAGTCAGACCTTGTTTCACCTTCAAATCAATGCCAAATCCATTGAAATTAATTGTTAAAAATTTAAAAATAACTATAATATTATTTGTTCAATATTTAGAGCCTATAAGCACCCTACAAACTTTACATACATTCTCCAAGGTGAATCACCCAAGTGCAGAATTAATTATAATAAAATCAGAATGTACAATATTCAATTTAGTTACCAAATGATCTCTAACAAATGTGACAAATATCAAAAAATCATAATAATAATTATCAGAATTATTGTTATAAATTCAGGCACCAATTTGGCCACTCAAGGGACTCAATTAATCTCCCAATTCTAGTTGCCTTAGCTGGAATAAATCAACAAAAATGCACAAACCCTAGGAGAGGTTTTCTCCCTTGTAGTGCAATCCACAAAGGGGGTCTTCAACCTTAGGAGTCAAATTGTCACTCCTCTAAGACCCAATAATTTGTAAATAGCTTCAAAAAATCAGCGACCTTTCTAATCACTAATGATGAAACATAAATTGCAATCCTTGATGTAGAGCCACTCATAATGAAGATATGAAGGGTTTCCTCTTCACACCTTGATACACCTTGAGGGTTTCTATCCTCAAAATGCTATGGCCAAGCTTGACATACTTGAGCAAGGAATCAATATCATAAAAATGCATAGCCTACAAATGAAACCCCCACTTTTTTTTTTATAGCCAATGCCCCAAAATGAGTGCCCAAATTAGGAGGAAAAACCTCTTTTTCAAAAATTAAAAGTGCATCCTTGTAATTCCCCTTTTAGACCATGGGTGCCCTTGACCCTCCAAAAAGGCCCCAACTTAAGTGAAATTAAGATAACAAGGTACTTTTCATAAAAGTGCAAACTAGAATTCATAATGTACCTTTTCCATTAATTGCTCTTTAAGTGGGCTCTCAACATTCCCATTTCTTCTTTTTCCTTAGCCTTTTGGGAATAGCTTAAGGCCAAAGATTCCAAGTGTGCTCATGTTAAAAAAGGGGACATGATGGTCCTCCCTACTTAAAATTACTTGTTCTTGAGCAATTGCAAGAGCCAGGGGGTTGTCCCAACATTCTTCACAATGCAAACTCCACTTGTCATTGCTTCTTACAAAGGGAAAGCTTCAAACTGAAATCTCACCTTGCTATGCCTATATTTTGGGGTTTGCCCCCAAGCGTTGAAAGTGTCATCATAGCCTTCCAAAGGCTTCTCATGACCCATAATGCCAACCCATTCAATACCAAGTTGCATTTGAGGAAGTCCTCACATATACCTCCAATAGACACCAAAGTGCCCTAAAAAAATATGCTTGATGGCCAATAGTTACCAAAAGAAATACAACTAGAAGGTGACACCTTGCTGCCCCATACGTAAGGATTATTCTAAATTCCCCTTATTGTATGCATACTATCTTGACAAACATTCAACAACTTGGGATTTCCTTTATGCCATGGAACCCTTCCGAACTTGCAAAAAAGGGACAACAATGGACCATTTTGGAAACGTACCCTGGAAGGAGGTGTTGTAGAGATGCAAACCATCTTGTATGGGCCTCCTTATGTGTGCCACATGTTCTCCCATTAGCTCTCCTTCCTCAAGCAAATATGGAACACAATGTGAATCTAACCAAAGCTCCATTTCATCAATGAAAGAGTGTTGTATCTTGCTTGTGTTCTTCCACTTTCTGTTATGCAAGAAGTGTTCCCAATCATACACATTTCTAGAATTAGATAAGGGCTGTAGTATGACAAAAAATTCAGATTTATCACCTTAATGACGCGGCTATACCTGCATCCATAACTCAGAATTTTTTGAGAGATGAAATTCTGATTTAATTTGTGCACTTCTCTTCAATTATGTGCTGTAATATGCTCCAAATTCCAATTTTTTCGACATCAACAGGGAGCTGGAATTGTTTTTCTAACTCTGAAATTCTTGAGTGAAAAAAAATCAGACCCTGCATATGTATTTTCAAAATTTACCCTTGGTTGTATCATGTCAAAAAATTTGAGTTTTGTGAAGGTTGAAGGTGGTGCATGTAGTGAATCAAACTCATAATTTTTTGAGTGATCTCAGGACCAAAAATCCTTCAATAATCTACGTTACTCTCTATTGTACACCATTTGAGCTCTTGCCAAATCCAAGAGGGGGGTGAAGCCTTCATCCATACATACACAGGGTGTTGCCCATAGAAAATTAGGGGCTGCTTTTGCAAATCAAGTGTTCTACCCACTTCTCCTATTCATGTACCATAAAAATTAGAATTAGTCATACTCATCAATTGGGTAGAAAAAAAATTTCCTTTGACGCCATTGGCCGCCTATGATTGAAATTTGCAACCTCGTCATTCCTTCCTCTTTTCTCAAACTCATTTGGAGATGTCCTACCATGCTATTTGATGAAGGTGGGGGTGGTCCTTTATCACTTAGGCAATGTAGAATAATCTCCTTACCTTCCACCTTGAATTTCAACTCCATAGTTTGATAGTTTTGTGTATACTCACTAAGAGAATGTAACCATAGTATGCCAAACACTACATTGGTTTCCCCAATGCCTACTGCATAGAAATCATCTTCTACCATATGTCTTTCCAAAGCTAGATTCAACTTTGGAACTTTGGTAGTACAAGGGATGGTGAACCCATCTGCTACAGTGACTCTAAACTCTTTGAACACCATGGATTGTAGGCCACATGATGCCAAAAGTCCTCTATCAATGAAGTTGTGGGTTTCCTCACTATCAATGAGTATAGTGACCGGTTTACCTTTCAATGATCCCTTCACTCCAAAGGGATAGTATCTAGGATCTCCTGAAAGAGATGCCAATGTGTTACTCAACTCCTCTCCTTCTATCTCCAAGGCCCCTTCTTCATAGGTTGTTGCCCTCAATTATTCCTCCTCATCCTCCTCATCATAAAGCACCTGAATGTAATGTACCTATCTCTTGCCACGACAATGATGCCCCTTCTCCGAAGGGTCCTTACAAGTGAAACAAAGACCCTTCTTCCTCAATTCATTCCTCACCTCATAGCTACTACTTGGTAGCTCCTTTTGCTGTCCCAAAACCGGTTGGTTTGGTCGAATCAATGGCCCCATGAACGGATCTCGGAGGCCCTATATGGTTTTCCCTTGGCTGTCCCAAACCGCCACCTCTATGATGTCCTGTAGGTGGTAAAGAGGTGATCTTTGGCTGTCCCAAAGGTAGAAATCTGCCCCTAGGAGTAGAAGACTCCAAATCATAGGCCTTTTGGATGCCCTCTCTCAATGTCGGTGGGTCAAATGCCTTGACCAACTCTCGCAAAGGTTCGACCAAGCCCTCTATAAATAAAACCACCAAACTCCTATTTGAAACGTTGGTCACCATGACCAAAAGCCACTGAAATTCATAAACATACTCATCTAGTGAAGCCTTTTACCTCAATTAAGCTAAATCGTGAAAATGGAGTTTTGGATCTACCCTATCAAGCCTCTCTAAGAGTCTTCTACTGAACCCCCCATAGGTATGTATGTGTTGATGCCCTTATGGGATCAATCCATAATACCACCACTCGTGTTTCTCCAAATGTAAAGTGACAAACTGAATTGCCTCCTATGCCATGGGTCGTAGTGTAAAGGTGTCTACCTTCTGAATTCACACCCTTATCAAACTCTGCGGTGATCCATCAAAAGTGAAAAGAGATACTTTCTCCAATACATGTTGGAGATCTTCCTAACCTTTCTTGTGTCTCTGACCGATTCTGGGCTCACTCCTCCCCCATTTTCAAGTTGAATACTTAGAAAAACTCATAGCACCTCTTATGGCGGTAGATGCAGCAAAATACTCCATCTCTTTCAACAATTCATCAAGTGGGTTAGGCAAACCCTCTCTCTCTAGTAAGGGATCCTCTCTTTGAATGAAGAGTCTGGGTGGGCTTATGTGTAGATGCTCCATTCCCCAAGGAGGTGTATGTGTGTCAGGGTGGTTCCGTGAGTTATTACTCTCTCCATTGAGGGGCTTAAAGCCACTCATCTCACTCATAACACGGACGAACCCCTCCATCACTGTTGTCATTTTTCCTTGTGACTATGAATATATTCAAAGCTCTCTCTACTTCTCTAACTCTTCTCTCTCTCTATCTCCAATGGATCCATGTCACCCCTCACTTGTTCCTGTTTTCCCTGTTGGTTCCCTGAATCTTTTTTGTTGTTCCTTAGATAATACCTTATCTCTTTGTCACCACTCATATAACAATCCTCTTAAAATCCCCACAATTAGCCAAGATTTGACTCTGATACCATTGTAACGTTTTCAATTTGAGACAAATCAACAAAATAAGAATTTTCCAACAAACTATCAAGTTTGAAATAAATAAAAAAAAATTGAATATAAACTAGCAAACCCTTGCTATTGTAAATGTGCCCCAAAATTGAAAATGAAGACTCCAAACCACTGTGAAAATTAACAAATAAATACCTTATGATATTTAGTAACCAATGGCTTTCATCACCAAGAAGGAAGAAGTTGAAGAAGGAAAGTCTCAACCTCCAAACCCTAGTGCCACCCAAGTTGAATTTCAATGCCCTTTTCCACACATCAACCCTATTCAAACTCTTGTCAATTGCAAACAAAATTATATAAAATACAGCATCCAAAACAACATTGGTTCATCGCTAAATAAGGCTTCCAATAAGTCAAAATCCAAGCCATACCAAGCTGTCAAAATTCAGAATATTACAACATTAATTAAATCAGAAATCAAACCTTGTTTCACCTTCAAATCAATGTCAAATTCACTAAAATTAATTGTAAAATTTTTAGAAATAACTATATTATTATTTGTTCAATATTTAAGACTTAAAAGTACTCTACAAACTCTATAGACATTCCCCAAAGTGAATCACCCAAATGCATAATTAATTACAATAAAATCAGAATGTACAATATTCAATTTGGTCACCAAATGACTTCCAACAAATGTGACAAATATCAAAAAATTATAATAATAATTATCAGAATTATTATTATAAACTCGGGCATCAATATGGCCACTTAAGGAACTCAAATGATCTCACAATTGTAGTCGCCTTAGCTAGAATAAATCAACAAAAATTCACAAACCCTAGGAGAGAGTTTATTCTTTGTAGCGCAACCCACAAAGGGGGTTTTCAACCCTAGGAACCAAATTGCTACTCTTCCAAGACTCGATAATCTATAAATAGCTTCCAAAAACCAGCCACCTTTCCAATCACAAATGATGAAGCACAAATTGCAGCTTTTGATGTAGAGCTACTCACAATAAAGATATGAAGGGTTTCGTCTTCACACCTCAATACACCTTGAGGGTTTCTATCATCAAAATGCTATGGCCAAGTTTAATATACTTGAGCAAAGATTCAATATCATAAAAATGCATAACCTTCAAATGGAACCTTCACTTTCCTTTTATAGCCAATGCCCCAAAAGGAGCACCCAAATCAAGGGAGAAAGTCTCATTTTCAAAAATTAAAAGGGCATTTTTATAATTCCTCTTTTATACCATGGGTGCCCATGACTCTTTAAAAAGGCCGCAACTTGAGTGAAATTAGGATAACAAGGTACTTCTCATAACTAAAAAGCAAATTAGAATTCATAACATACTTTTTTCATTAGTTGTTTTTTAAGTGAACCCCCAACATTCCCATTTCTTCTTTTCCCTTAGCCTTTTGGAAACAACTTAAGGCTAAGGATTCCAATCGTGCTTATGTCAAAAAGAGGGACATGACATTGAAGCATCATAGTTTTCCATGATTATTTCCTCAAGCCACTTTTTTTTTAACAATCTCATAGATTTCTTCTAGTTTTGTTATCAAGGTTTCTCAACATTTTAAAGGTGACTAATTTAGTTGGTAGGCATACGTGTGAGAACCACTTAAATTTTTATTGCCCAACTGATATATATCTGGGTACACCTACCCTGCCCTTGGGAACCAGTCCAGGATAAAGTCGGTCCAGGTATGGGCCTGTTTTGGCACCAGGTTCGCCCAAGATGGTCTGGGTACACCCAGGTCCTTAAGCAAAAGGACACGGGCATACCTGGGGGGAACCTGTTTTTTTAATTGACTGACTGTTGACTAAAAAACTAAAAATATAACCCTAAAAACTTTCTTGTATTTAATATTTAATTTTGTCATGACTTTGATTTCTAATTTTGATTTAATATTTATAATGACACATGGCATTCCGTTACCGTTATTTTATTTATCTGTAGTGTTTTGTAGTTATTTTATTTATTCTATGTATATTGTGTGGTTATTTCCTGTATATTTGGCTCGAATATTTATATTTTTGTATGCAAATACCCAAGCCATAGCCAGAGCAAAACAAACTGCTGTACTGGCATGCCTGATTCACTGTACCCATACCCGAACCGAACTGGTAACATAGTCTAAAAAATGAAAACGGATGCTAATAAGATAGTCTAAAACTTTTGAGTTTTAAAGTTTTAGATGTAATTTTTATGTTTTGGCATACCAAGTGACCGGTAGTTCTTGGTCTTTTAAGAGCTTTCAATCTGATAAAGAAACACAGTTTGGATATATACACGTATTTAAGAAAACCAATTTTTGTGTGTTTTGTATGCAGGGTCACTGGCGAATATTTTGATGTTATCAGGTGAATTCCATATCATCTTGGATGATATATTCAACTCAATTTTGCTACAAATCAGTTTATTCATTTGGTATACGTGTACAATATCCCAAGGACATCCTTTGTGCCTAACCAGCAGCTCGCCATCGAGGCTATTGCCATTTACTCTTCCTAAAAAGTTGCTTCAGCCTGAAGATTAAAGGCATGCACATCACTTCACACATCAGAGCCAAAAGAGAGGGGCCTTAACAAATTAGGCATAAAAAAAGTTGTCATACCATTGGCAGGGAAGTTACACAGGTCAAGGCTAGCCAGAATGAATCAACTGACTGCCATAACCCAGGACATGCGCAGGTCAAGACCAGCCAAAATGATTTTTTCTGTGCATTCATATTTTTCAGTATTTAAGTTGGTGTATCACAAAAGGGTCAGGTTCTTTTCATTCTTTTAAATATTTAGCTTTGGGATACAAGGACACAACATTGCAGCTAAGCTATACTAGTTGCCTGAGTCTACAATTGTATTGAATGCTGTATCCAATACATTAATATGTTGCAATGTCCAGCTTGTGTGCAACACATCAAGATGATTTATTGGTTAATTTTTGTTCATTCCCATTCTTTTGGACTTTAAGAGTTTGATATTGTTTCTTTTGCAATTTTGGCCATAGAATCACCAGTTTTAGTTTTTTTTAATAAGGTAAATAAAATAAAACAGGACTCTACCCTCACATATATGATCAAGAAACTGCAAAGCCAATATTCGGAAAAAACAGTTGTTTGTCAGAAAACTGCCAAAAACCAGCAAATGGTTCAAGTTATTTCATATTCAAACCAAACTGGTTCCATACATATC
The DNA here is from genome assembly GCA_037957365.1 of Torreya grandis. NCBI lineage: Eukaryota > Viridiplantae > Streptophyta > Pinopsida > Cupressales > Taxaceae > Torreya > Torreya grandis. Next base: position 172,530 of record JARHVA010007179.1, on the reverse strand, counting down.
AATTTTAGTCTTTACGATAAGAACACAATTTGTCCTTTGAGATCTTCCTAGAAAAAATCCTGCTTGATCGTGTGATAACTCGTTAGGAACCCTTGGTTTTTGCAAAAATGAGATGCACATAGTTCTTCTAGGACCTTATTCTTTATGCTCGAGTTGTTGATAGATATAGCCTATCCTTGTACTAAAGGGAGTCACCCTTCCACACATATTTGTTCGGAGTACTAAGACCTTACTAAAGATTATTAAAAAATACCATGTTTGGATCCTATTGCCACTCTTATCTTGCCTCATCCAATTAGTATTCATGGGGTATTTATATGGAACAAAGAAATGTTTATATGTTTTTCCCTCTGTTAAAGAGTGTGCATGCCATTACATTCTACTTCCCTTTCTTGTAGATCATTTCAAAATCATAACATCTTGGTAACCCATTTTTGTTGCTCTTAAGATGATATCCTTTGTTCCAAGAAATATTTTAAATTGTTGTGATCCCTCTTCGCTTTGAAGTTTCTTCCTATTAGATAAGGTTGCCCTTACTTGACCGTATGAAGACTAGCCAACATTTCCTTCTCATTAATGAGTTTTAAAGATTCCTTTCCTTTGAGTTGACAATTTTTAAAGCTAATGGGCTTGCATTCTTGCATTAAACATGCACCCATACCATTCTATGAGCCATCAACATCCACAATGAAGGTTTTGCAAGTTTAGAGTTGCCAGAATTGTAGTGGTGTACATGGTCTCTGCGAGCTTCTAAAATGTTCTAGGTGTTTCCTCGTTCCAATGGAAGGGATCTTTTTTTAATTGAGTTTTGATTGGTGTTGCTATGCCACCGTAATCTTGATGAAATTGCAAAAGTAGCCTATATGTCCTAAATATCCCCATCGGTGCATGAGGGGTGTAGGGGTGAAAGCATAAAATTGGTTCCCACTTTTTTAGGACTTAAAGAAACTTCCATAGACCCTCCAGGTTAATATATTTGATTTTAGATTTTTGAAAGTCAATAAAATTGACATATTTGAGTTTTGATTTCCTTGGATTTGTGTATTATTTATAAAAACCCAAGTTATATATATATATATATATATTCATTTTCTTAAATTTTGTTTTGGTAGCAAAGTGGTAACAACTATTACATTTTCAATGTCCAATCCACCATGGCCTTAATCTTATTAGAGTTTTTTTTTTTTTTTATCAAACTAGATCCTAAGAGGTGGAGAACTTGGGTCACATTATCTCTCATGAAAGATTCAAAGTGTATTCTAATAAGATTAAGGCCATGGTGGATTGGACATTGAAAATATAATAGTTGTTACCACTTTGCTACCAAAACAAAATTTAAGAAATATATATATATATTATATATATATATATATATTTCTTAAATTTTGTTTTGGTAGCAAAGTGGTAACAACTATTATATTTTCAATGTCCAATCCACCATGGCCTTAATCTTATTAGAATACACTTTGAATCTTTCATGAGAGATAATGTGACCCAAGTTCTCCACCTCTTAGGATCTAGTTTGATAAAAAAAAAAAAAAAACTCTATTTAACTCATTTAGCAAATCATTAATTACAAGAATATGAAACTTATCATTGATGGAGAATTTATTTAGCTCTATGTAGTTTGGGCACATGCACCAATTATAATCCTTCTTAAGTAGCATCATCACTAGAGAAGAATATTGTGATGAATAATACCACTTCTAACATGTTTTTGAACCATTCACTCAAACTCACATTTTTGTACATACGAGTACTCGTAGGATATAATGTTGAGTGGTTGGCTCCCCAATACAAGTTAAATGGCATGGTTGTGATCAATGTTTGGTGGAATTGCTTTCAACATATCTCCAAATACAAAAATGTTTATAAACTATAGACTAAATATTATGTGGCATCAATGCATTTTATTGTTGAACTTCTAGCGAAAATAATTGTGCAACAAATCCAGTTGATCATTTTTTGAGTAACTTTTGAATTTGATGGGAACTTTCCATTTGTGCAACCTCTTATCATAATCCCAAAATTTTGAATGTCTTTCTTTTTGAGTGAAAGCATATAAGAGCCTATGGAAGGTCATATCTTTATTGTTTTGAGAGTAGTAAGCCATTTGACTTGCACAAATGTATGAGCTCCTCCCATGGGAATGAAAAACATAGGGTTAGTCAAAGGTAGTCCCCCATCACTAATTTGATATTGTGGAATTTTCTCGAACAACTAATTGTACCATCATCAACAATCAAGACTTAAAATTCGAGAGCTAGAAAGGCAAGGATATTTAAATTTGTGACCAATTTCTTGTTGATGAAATTATGAGAATCTTTTGAATCAGTTAACATTGTCACTCATTGTTTATTCAAAAAATCGCACTACCTTTAGGGTTTGTGTGATACTAATACCTTATAGTGTGGCAAGAGATGATCAGTTGTAGATCCTTTGATGCTTCCTATGGTAGTCTTCCAGTGTAAAACTATTTTTGTTCATCCTCTTTGGTTTTTCCTTCAATGTAGAATAGTTTCTTCTCTACATATTTATGTCCTCTAATGTATTTTCTTTAAAAATTCAAACACGATCATTTTACCCTTTTTTATTCAATTTGTTGAGGGGTTAATTTGGTTGGTTGAGGAAATGATGATATTAGGGGCCTACAATCTTTGATGTTAGCCAATGTTTGTCTCCTTGTAGCCAAAACATTTTCCTCTACACTTTTTTTCTATTAACAAAATCAAATGAGGAAGGAGGATCAAACAAGTTTTCTTCATGTTGAATGTGGTCCTTCAGTGTTCTTAGAAACATGTTCTTCAAGTCCTTGATCGTACATGTTTGTCTTAGATTGGCTAATTGGTTGAATTAATTATCGATCAAGTTGTTACAATAGGGCATTATCCATTCCTCCACAAAATTGACCATGTGACAATAAAATCCTTCTCTTTTGTTTGATCACAAAGCCAATGGTACCAAATAAATTGATTGTGTTCCAAATATAGCAATGTTATTGTGACCTTTTTAAAGTTTGGTGAACTCAAAAAATGCACCATTTTACAAATCTAATTGAGCAGGGACTCGGCATCAAATTTATGCATGTTTGTGTTTGAAATAAATTGTCATGAGCTAGATTTAGAGTTAGTCTAAGAGTTTGAAATGCATTGATGTAGAACTCTATTAGAATCAGAAAATAAGTTGATCTAAAGGGATCCTAAGAGGGTTAGAATTATTTGCCTTAGATGTCTTGGCCTACTGAACTATGTAATCTATTAATTTTTTTGGTAGATGTGAGTTTATCCAATCTTGACTTTTGTTGCCAATGCTTTGCTTGTTTGCTAGTTATATCTTCTAGCGTAACCATCATTTTCATTTCCCAGTTGGTAACCATGTTGCCTAAGGTTGTTTCAAGATTTTAGTTATATCTAACTACTTATCCATCAATTTTAGCTCTTCCTTAGTAAATGTTAAGTTTTTTTCAAGATGTACTAGAGCCATATGTAGAGCCATCTTCTCCCGCTCCTTGATAATCATGTGCGCAACTTTCACTTCAATTTGGTCCCATGTCAACATATCTTACTCAATGTGGCCCATGCCCACCTCTAACACTAAACGATACTTAGGAGTCTTCGATGTGTGGCTTGCTTCTTTCCTTTGCTTTTGTTACAAGGACCGAATCTAACGTGACTTTGATTGGAGGTAAAAAAATGGGGTTACCATGATGTGATCACTTCATTGAGAGGAAACCTATGATTGCATACTCTACACGGGCGCAAAAAACCAAATTTGAAAATACATCGAAGATTAGGTTTACTGGAAACATATACCATTATGATCGCCTTGCAAAGACAAATTCAACAACTACTATATTGTGCGAGGGTGAAAAAATATTCTTAGATCAATTGTTTTCGATTTTGATCCAAAAATAAAACAAAATTCAAACTAAACAAGAAAAACATAGGAACACAAAAAAAACTTTATAAAAATAAATAAATGGGCTATTCATTATACATATTTTTTCTTAATTACATGGTAGTAATGTGTCACATAAGTTTAACTAAATTGAAGCAATGTACACTTTAATGATATTACTATATTGCATGAGAATATTTACATTGATAGATGTTAATTCATCATGTGGCATGAAAAAATAATTGCAATAACCTGCAAATAAGAGAAGAATAAAGCAAATGCACACAATATAGGTGAAATGAAGAGCACAATATTGAATATGCAACTAGGCCACTTTTAGGGGGTGATTCCATAATCCTTACAATAAGAATCACTTGTTAGGTTGTGGAGCTAAAAGCTTCAACCCTTTGCAAACTGAAGGAACAATGGTTGCTGAGATCCAGGAGGACCGACGTTGGCAGAGATCAGTGTAGAAAGCCACCGGCGACGGCAGGAAGTCGGTCGACGTCGGCAGAATCAGACAAGCAGGGACCGACGTCGGTCGCCTGTGTGTTCCAGAACTACTCGTTTCACGGACAGTTAGTTAAGTGAACGAAGAGTTTGCATGTTGAGACCAGTTAGAGTCTTGGGCTGCGAGGATAATTGTCTAAATTAAGAGTCTAAGTTATTGTTTGAGTTAGGAATCTATTTATAGACCCATTGGCATGTATTGTTTTAGTATGAGATAGAAAGGAAGAGTTCCTTCTAGTTGTAAGATCTGTGAGTTGCAGGTTGTTGCAAGCTCATTGGGGATCTACATGTAAGTTTGGTCTTTGAATTGCAGGTTGCAGGTTCATGAGAGATCAGCTTGAAGTGCTATAGAATGCTTGGTGTACCGGCAGGGTTATTACTGACTGGTTGGTGAGGTGAACGTCAATTCTGTGTGTGAGTTGGTTGTTGGAACCGTTTTTTGTGTAGGAGAGTGTGTGTGAGAAGAATTATTGTACACTTGAGGTGTGGCGATCCTCTGTAAGGTGAAAGAGTGTGGCGGCTCTTGGTTGTATTCTTTTCTGTATAGTGTTAATACAAGATAGTGTATTGTCTCTCATATTCTGTGCTATTGGTGAATTCTAGTCACTTGTGTTTCTGGTTATTTTCGCATATTCAATTGCTTCTATATGGTAATCATACTGTGCTCTTTCTGAAGAGCAAGATCCTAACAGGTGGAATTAGAACAGGTGTGTTTGTTTTTGGATTTAACCTCCACCTCCCCCAACATCACTATTGTAATATGATGATCTAATACTCAAACACGCATGTGTATGTGCACGTGCACACACACACATACACTATAATTAAGCTATGTAGACATGATAATCTCAATTAGTAATTATGAAATACAAAAATTATCAAATTATTAATTCAAAGGTTATAGACGCCTCAAGTCTTCGACACATATCCCAAGACAAACAATAGACTAAGAGAATAACAATGGAATTCAATTATTTGACATTCAATATTAAGAGTTTTGTATCCACTTGGAAGAATTATCCCTTCCACCTACAATGAATCTAACCACTGCCTTTTCTTGTTCACTTTCTAGTTATATTCTAGCTTCTTTCTAGGTTTCAAATGAATTAGTTTTCCTTCCTCTCATGTTATGGATTAAGAGTTTGTGTGTTTCTCAAAGCAAAAGTAGTGACAATTTTTACCACATTCCTTTGTTGTTTTCTCTTGGAAATAGGCAATTCTTCAATGAGGATGATTCTTTATATTTTGAAGTAGAATCTATTAATTGTGGGTTGATATGTATAATTTTTTTAATCCAATCCATTATGTGCTCCTTTATTTACACAATTACCATTATTTTTTACCAAAGTTTAGTTCTCTTTTTCCTAAGCATGAATGTCCTCTTATACACAAACATTCGTTGTCTTTCCCTTCAAAATCGTCTCATGTCCTTTTGCTGCTCTTTTTGTTTCACTCTACTCACCTTACTTTCCTTCCATTTTTATGTTTTTCTCCATTGTTTATTTCACCTCCCATCACATTGCCTACTCAATTTTGTAATATATTATTAATTAATATATATTTTTAAATAAATAATTAAAAGATTAAACTAATAAAGTTTTGTCCATTATATAATTTTGGAGGTGTTATAAATACATTTTTTTATTAAAGTGAAAAAAAATATTATTTTTAAACAATATATAATTTATTAAAAAATATATATTATTTTAATTTTTTTTAATAAATAATAATATCTAATTAATTTTTTTATAATTTTTATTAACAAAGATTTAATATTATAATTTTTTCCCAAAATGTTTACAAAGGAAAACAAAACAAAAATATTAAAAACTAATAAAACAAAGGTTTTCTTTGATTTTTTTTTCTTTTTTTTTGAACCTAAAAACATATTGTCAAAAACTAATTGAAAAGAAAAATTGAGCCAACATATTTGGAGGTAAATGTTGTGAAAGCAGGATTTTGAACTTAACTTTAAACCTAGGGTTTTAATTATGATTTTGGAGCAATAAAATATCAAAATTGAATGTTTGGGAGATGAGCTAAAATTTTCAAATATTTTTAATTATGACATTTGGAATAATAGAATATCAAAATTAAATATTTTAGAGATAAATTAAAAAATTCAAATGTTTTGTGGAATATAATAAGAGATTTAGATATTTAATGGATTTTTTTGGAGATGGACAAACTAACCCATTTCTATTTATTGTAAATGCATATTGGCCACCATTTTCTTTGCAAAAGACAAGCTCAATCTAAAGATGTTAGAAGATGTTTTAAGATAAATTGGAATAAGAATTTTGTGTTGTTTCATTTTGTTCTTTTGTAAAATCTTTATTATAAATTTATATTAAAAAAATCATATGTTTCATTTTCCATTATGAGTTGAGTTATTAATGTTAAAGTTCTTTTGTTATCTTTACATTAAATTTTTTTTTTCCAACTATTGTTTTTAAGGTAATATGTTTTTTTGCTTTCGGTTAAACTTTTCTATTTTAAAAAAGTTTTGAGTAAATATTTATGTTAGGGTTTTTGTTATAGGTTTTAGTATTTGATGATTATTTTGTTTCTAGTGTAATGAGTTTTATAATTATGAGGAAAAACTAATTGGATTTATGAAAAGATATATAGATTTGTTATTATATTTTAGTTACAAATATAATATATATACTATTATTGTCATATTTATCACAATAATAAACAATTTCTTAATTATAATTTACAAATGATATAGATTTACTGATCATTTACTATTTTTTGTTTGGGTTTTTATTATGTATTATTATCTATAATGTTTGTGGATGAAATTTTATGACAACTTTAAATTCCATCAAATATAATTTTAGTCTTAAATTTGACATCTATTTGACTATCACTTAAAAGCTTTTTCTTTTTTCCTTTGAGAAGTCAATCTGAAAATTGTAATATCTTGGCCATAAAGTGGAGTTTGGGGCATTTTTGTCCCACAAATATTTTTTTGAGCCCCACACATTGATGCAACGAGATTTATGAGATTTATTACCAGTCAGTGGAAACCTTCAAGTAAGGTAATGGAATTATTAACCAATGTGGTATATATAAAATGCAAGATAAGAGCCTTGAGATTGATATTTATTGACATTTTCAAATAGATGTACTTAAAATATTTGTTCTATGGGAGAGGACCCAATACTTAGGTAGGTACTGATATTTGAGATAGTTCTTGGGAGCAAAAGAGCCAATAATTTACATTTTATTGGAAATTAGGTGTAAAATTTGCATATGATTGTACAACTTTGATCAAATAGTAGTGCAAAGTAGCCGAGCATATGATGACACATCAACTTCACAAGTATAAGATATTCAATGCACAAGTTTTAGTCGCACTTATTTTTAGGGTATTTCAAATTTTTTATTTTAAAATGATTTAAAATGTGACTTTTCCTCCACTTAAACACGCCAAATGAAAAATGTGATATCCCTTCACTTAAACATGCCAAACAAAAAAACTGACTTTCCCACTTGAAGTTTCAAAAGAATTTTGTTTATATATCAATTAGTATTTGTACAACATACTTATTTGGTGGCCAAGTTAAGGTGCACGATTATTGGCTCATCTCCCCTAGTTGTTACATTTTCAACAATAATATGTACTTTTCTAGTTTAGATAATGTCTTTTTCCAGTTCTCTAGTTATACTTTCAAAATTATATAATTTTAGTGATAATTTATTATTTTTTGTCTTTTTTTTTTTGGTGGGGGGGGCAAGGGGACGGGGTTGAAAAATTCTATTATTAACAAGTTTTTAAGAAAAATATTCAGTTTTCTGATTTAAATGACTTATTTCTTATTTTACTATTTTCTATTTCAAAACATTGTATTTTAATGATGATTTAAAAATATGCACTTTCCTAATTTAAATGACTTAGTTTCCTAGTTTACTATTTCAAATATTGTTTGTTTTTTTAATTAATTAATTTATTGTTTTGTGTAATGAAAAAGATGTACTGTTATTATTAATAAATTTTAGAAAATAGAATGTACTTTCCTAGTTTAAATTATGTAATTTCCAGTTGCAGTTTCAAATTAATGTAGTTTTTAAAAATATGTAAATGGGCATATATTAATAGTTAAAAAATAGCTACTATTATAATAAAATATATTTTAAACAAAATACTTTTGAAAAAGTATTCAAGTTTTCAAAAATAAATCAACCATTTAAAAAAATAGTTGAATTTATAAATTAGTGATATATGTTAAACTTCATTAATTTAATTGGAAGTTAAATCTAGCAAAACAAGCACTTGAAAATAGTCTTGGAGATAAACATAATTATTTTCTTCACAATCCCAAGTTTTCAATATTTTCTTCACAATCCCAAGTTTTCAATTCAATATAAAAATAATAAGATATTTTTTAATTATTGCTTTCCTAATTGTTCCAAATAATCATGTTTATTGATAATGGTGGCAGTACTAATATGTATTCATTTTCCATGCGGTAATAAAATTCAACTTATCTTGGATGAAAGGATAGTTGGAGAATAAATTCATATTATTAATCCAAAGACATTTTACACACACATATTGTGTATTACTGAAATGACAAGTATTGTAGATGAAAGTTTATATTACTGCATGGAAACAAATTTATATCAACTTTTAAGGACATCTCGAGATAGACACATTTAATGGGAGAAAATAGAGTTTAGCCGTCTTCATGGATGATATTGTAATGCTTATAATGTTACAAAATAATTTTCACCAATCAGTTCATACCTTTCAAAAAATTATATATACAAAGGCATTTGATTTATATTATAGATTGTGAAATTTGACATCATTTCAAAAAGTAATTATTTTTAGCTTGATATTGCAATATTGTGGTAAATCAAATAGATGATCTTGAAAATGCAAAAATTATAGTCTCATGATCAAGTGTTTTCTTGTAAAGGAATGCCACGTTCTTAAATTCAAATGGATGATTGACCATGTTAGTACAAAACAATTGACAATATGATTACTTTACTTTTTTGAACTTGCATGGCAAAGTTAAAATAATTGAAAAGCGACGAAAGAGAGATGAATACGAGATAAAGTGAGACAGGTCGAGAAGTTACATTTAAACCTTGGGTCCTTTTGTTGCTTCTTTTGGTTCGTAGTTTTCGTGAGGCTTAAGACTGCGGCAAGGCAGTCTGGAGGCACTAATTGCTCAGATCTGGGTCGTGACAAAAGGGATAAGGACGATTCACAAGACTTGGAAATGATTCATGAGTCTCAAAACATGGAAGGTGCTTGCGAGTTGAATGGTGAGAGAAAGGTGTCAGATAGAACTGATGATGCCCTCAACAAGGATTGCAAAGATGATGTGACTACATGCATGGTTGCTGACAAGATTTGCATTCAAAGGGACAAAAATGACACTATGAAAGAAGATATGTTCAACGCTAAAACAGGTAAAACCCTAGAATTTCTGCTTCTGGATGAAGTTATTACTGAATGTCAAAATCGTTCTATTATTTTATTTTTCTTAAGGGGTGTCCCTTTTGAATTGGATTTTTACCATTGGGCCAGAATGAATTGGGAAAACAGGGGCTAGGAAATTGAATCCTTAAGAGGGCTAGGGAAAGGATATGTATCATGCACATTTAAATTTGCAGAACATGCTCAAGCGGTGCTTCAATATGGTACTTGGGTTATTTGTGGACAAGTCTATTATATGCAGGCTTGGAGTTTTGACTTCCATCCTGAAGGGCCATCTAGATCTAGATATCCTATGTGGATTGAATTACTAGATTTGAATTTAATCTTTACGCCATTTCTAAAAGATATTATGTCATAGCTAGGTAAAGTCATCTGATTTAAACTTAATACTGATAAGTTTGCCAGCTTAAGAGTGCATCCTAGGGTTTGTGTGGAAGTGGACTTGAATAAGCAGTTGCCTGAGAATATCAAGTTGATTGGTCTTGGTTTTGAGTTAGAACAACCATTAGTATATTTAAATAATCCCAATGCATGTTTTTTTTGTCAGAAAGGACATCTAATAAGAGATTGCCCTACCAAAAAAAGTAGATATACCCAGCCTTCCCCGGTTTCTGTCCCAGTCCTTCAAGGATCTTCGTCACTTTCTCAACCTTTGCCTAGTCAAAAGGATCAACCAAATCTAGTCAAACCTTCTGTTGCTTCCCCGAATAATCATACAGATCAACCAACCATAGACCCACCATCTAATGTTGTTTCATTTTTCAAAGATGCAGTTATGTCTGATGAATGGAGAGTGGTTAGGAAAAGAAAGGAACCTTTTGGCTCTTTTATCCCCTTCGCTTCTCATTCATATTCTTGTGCCAGACTTCCTTCTTCCTCTCCTACCTCTCAAATTTAGAATGTAAATAAGTCCATCTCTTCTTCTTCCTTGTCTACCTCCCAAGATCAATTTTCTCGTAAACCTATATCTCCTCCATCATCTCCCCGACATAGGTCAAGGTCCCCCTCTTTAGCTACTAGAGATATTTATAATGGAGATCACTAGGTTACTCTTGCCAATCAGTTTGATGTATTGCATCATGAAGATGAACTTATTATATCATCTTTGACACGAAGTGCAATGTTCTATCCTGGAATGTTAGAGGGATTTCTCTCCCTCACCAGAAGTTTAAAGTTAAGGAAGCTATTAACAAATGTAAGCTTGATATTTTGTTTTTTCAAGAAGTCAAAGTTAGTGGCAGTCGGCTTGAGGCATCAGTATTTCATGTATGGAGAGATGTTGTTTTTCTACATACATCTGATAGAAAGGGGAGAGGAGTTGTTGTTTTGGGAATAGCTCTATGGATAACAAAGCATATTATTGATAAAGGTGAGGACCCCTCACACAATTGTGTTTGGGTCCTTCTTTTTATCAATGGTTTGCCTATAGGATTTTGTTCTGTGTATGCACCTAATAATGCAAAAGAATGTAATATCCTTTGGGAATGGATGTCCAAGCACTTACCCAATGCTGATGGGGTTTTAGATGATGATTTTAATATGGTTGAACACCATAAAGATCATAGATGGTTTAACCAGGGTAAACTTAGCAATGAGGAATTTGATAAATGGTTATTTTGTCGTAATTCTTTGGGTGTTGTAAATCATATCTTTGAAAAAATTTCCAGCCATGCCAATTGTTGGTATACTTGGACCAATTGCAGATTAGGATGGGAGAGGAAATTACATAGACTTGACAGGTTTTACCTATCCCCTAACTTGCATTTGGACTAGACAACATTGGGCAATTTGGTTCAAGTTGATTATTCTACAACCCTTTCAGATCACTTTCTGATCTTTTGTACCTTTTTTGCTTCTCAAATGCCTAACACTAAGCATGCTCTTCCATATAAGTTGAATATTTCTCATCTTAAAAACCCTGATTGTATGGCTGCTCTGAAAGGTATTTGGGATTCTACCCCCAAGCCTCAAGAGGGGGAATCATGGATCGCATGGTGGTGTTCTACTATTTCCCAATGTATTTTTTTTTTTACATTATTTTTGGTAGGAGAATGGCTTGGAAGTGTAGGCACAAATAAAGAATGCTTAAAGGGAAATTGGAACATGCAAGAAATCAGCTAAATGTAGATCCTAGTAACATTAATATTCAGGCTACTATCACTGAGATTGAGACGTAGTTGCATAATCTTGATAATTATAGAGGTATGGGGGCTAAAATCAGAGCTCGCCTTCATTGGATTAAAGAGGGTTACAAAGGCTCTAGTTTTTTATATAATTACTTGAATTATAAACACAAAAAATACAAAATTATTGATATTAAAGATGATCAGGGCTCTTTACATACAAATTCAAATGAGATTAATTTGTTATTTCAAAAATTCTATGCACATCTTTTCAGTGAGGATCATCATCGGGATGATTTGCAATACATCTTGGAAGATATTGTTAAAGACTGTGTTCCTAGCCAAATCGATCCTGGTTACAGTCAGTTTTTGGATCGGATGCTATCTTCAGATGATCTTGAGCATGCTCTATTCTCTATAGCCTTGAACAAAAGCCTAGGAGCATATGGGCTTCCAGTGGAATTTTATCGTGCTATGTGGCCCCATATTAAAGAGGACTTTTATTGTTTTTATTTGGAGGCCTTTAACAAAGGTTCCTTGGATCCTATTATTAATAGAGGAATTATCAAACTTTTACCTAAAGGAAGAAATGAGGATTCCATTTCCAGTTGGTGATCGATTACTTAATTAAATATCTCTTATAAAATTATAGCTAAGGCTTTAGCTAGTCCTATTAAGCCAGTGGTTCAAGACATAGTAAGACCTGAACAAATTGGTTTTCTAGGGGGGCAGATTTATTCTTGATAATTTAATCCTTGCTTGGGAGGTGAGTGAATGGGCTTAGTAGACTAGTCAAAATGTTGTGGTGGTCAAGCTTGATTTTGATAAAGCCTATGATAGAATATGTTGGAGCTTTATCCTCAATGTTACAATGGCTTAGTTTTAGTCCTAAAATATGTGATCACATTCGAATGTTGTTTAAGGATGATAATTCTCAATTAATTTTTAATAATCATATGTCAGATCCTTTTAATTTACAATGCTCTATCAGACAGGGTTGTCCACTTGCTCCTTTTTTATATGTTCTTACAGCTGATGCTCTGGGTTATTTATTACAAAAGGCTCATCAATTGAATCTTATATCAGGGATCTCAATTCCACAAAAGGCCTGTGTGATTAATTCCCACTTTGCTAATGATAGTATGCTTTTTTTGCAAAATTCAGAAGCAGAAATCAATAATACTCGTGATATATTGGATCTTTATTGTTTGGTTTTAGGTTCGTAATTAGCCCATGAAAAAATGGAGTTTTTAATGATTCAAACTGACCATGTCCCCCAATGGATACCTAGAGAATGGAAACAAATTAAACATGGTGAGATCACAAGATACTTAGGCATACCTTTCAGTTTAGGTGTCTCTCTTCATGAGATGTGGAAATAGTTTCTTAATAAACTCAAAATCAAACTCTTTAATTGGGGCAATAAGTTTATTTCATTGGCTGGCAGAATTGAAGTTGTCAATAAAATATTCCGTGTAACTCATGTTTATTTTTCTTCATGTTGGATGCCTTCAAACAAATGGTATGAGTATTTAAATAAGCTCTCTCATCAATTTATTTGGTCCAAGTGGGATGGCGGTTCTGGTTTCAAATAAACCTCATGGTCTCATTGTATACAACTGAGAGGGAGAGGTGGATTGGGTGTGATTGATCCCAAAACTCAAGGGATATGTTTAGTGGCTAAATGGATTGTCAAAGTTGTTGAAGGTGAAGAGCCTTGGAAAATCTTGGTAAGACACAAATTGAAATCTGCTTCTATTAAAAGTAAATGGCAGGAAGTTAGTTGGTTAGATAAAATACTTCTTGCGCCTTTCTTTTGCATTAAGGCATCCCCTACTTTATAATCTATTTGGAAGGTGTGGCAGAAGTTTAGTCATTCCTTAAGTGGAAGGAAGCGTCATTACATCATGGTTTCAGTTTTGCCACTTCATCCATTTGGTGGAATAGACATGTTTAATACCACAACCAGCGTTTGGTTGTGGTATTTCCCAAGCAAGCCTATTTGTTATCCAAAAAGGAAGTTCATCAATTTAATGATCTGTGGGACTTTAATTCAATGAGTTGGTCATCGTTGGTTCTTACTATGGAACACTTTATGCTTAATAAGAAGCTTGAATTTTTCTCATTTTTGTTCAATCTTTAGTCTCAAAAAATTTAATAATGAAGATGTGCACTTCGGTTCAGGGCAACTTTTTTAATGATTGGCATTGGCTTACATATGGGCATTTTATACAATTTCCCTTAAAGAAAATATATCTTTCCCTACTTCCTCGTATGGATCTAATTGATGGTTGAATCAAAAGTGGAAATGTAAACTTAAGAACAATTATTGGATTAGGTTAAGTTCTCAAATCTGGAAAACTAAAGCTGACGAGGATGCAATAATCATGGCGTGGAAGATATTACACTATAAGCTTCTTGTGGAAGATAGGTTGAAATGCATCTTAGTGCACCCTATTAAATGTCCTTTCTGCACCTATAAAGAAACTTTGAAGCATATTTTTTTGGGACTGTATATTTGTTAAAAAACAATGGTTTGTTGTTTTTAAAAATATGCATGCTAACCTTGGCCATCAATTAAAATGGAAGGAAGCATTATTGGGATTTGGATTACACAATAATTTGATAGCTGATTCTATCAGACATGGCATTTTATTTTAATTATAGAAAACCAGGTGTTTAACAATGTTCTCTAATGTTAAATTTCATTCATAATCAGTGATTCTATAACTTTACTTTGATATCATTTTGTGGATTGCTTCCTTGTTTTCATATCTACAGGGTTTATCGAAGAATAATATTTTATCTAGTTATTAGCTCGAGCAAATTAAATTTCAAATTTTGTAGCTTGCAAATGCTCGAGCATTGAACACAAAATAGCTGGAAGGGTTTCTGAGATGGCCTTACCAACATTTCACTTCATAGAGGAAGTTTTGTTGTTTTTTCTGTGTTATACAGAAGGTTGAGCTGTTATGCACTACCTTGATAGTTCTTATGGACAGTTTTAAGTTTGCCAGGTTATTGGCTATTTCATGGAAAGGTTGCATTGTTTTGTAGTTTTTTTTTATTTGCAGCTCTGTTGCATTTATTTCTTGTATCTTGAATTATTTCAATATATATATATATATATATATATATATATATATATATATATATATATATATATATATATAAAGTTAAAACAATTGAAAATATGACTGCTTTCACTTTTTCAAACTTGCATGGCAAAGTTAAAACTTGAATACAATTTTACATTTCTTGATCTCTCATTATAAATAGTTTGTTGGCCATGCCAATGTACAAATGTTATGGCATTAACCTAACCCCCACATTTTCTTGTTGGAATATTTAGTTAAGTCCTTACGAATGAAGAGACTAAGCTTTAGATGACAAATAAATATTGTGAAAAAGAATAAGAACACATGCAATGAATTTGTTAAAGAATAACATGAAGTAGGTAAGCGATATAGTTCTATAATTAATGAATTGAATGAACTAGAAATGAGATTGGATGTGTATATATACACATCCAATACATTGGATATGCAAATAAAGGAGTCAAAATGCCTTAACCAATACATTGAAATATGAAAATAAGGATACCAACCTAACCCAAATAATACAAGGCACACAACCTATTTACAAAGAGGGCCCAAGAAGACTTAAAATATAAATCAAGGGAGAGAATTGTTAGAAGGTCCAAGTCAAATTTACACAATTTTTAAAAATTCCAAGATTATTTAATTTTTTTAATGTATTATACTTGAACATATTAGATAAATATGAAGCAACAAACATTGACCATGTGTCTCACATGGAAGTGGAACCCTTAAACCATTACCAACTGAATTGTAGAGTCCATTGTTTTTGTTAATGATGCTCACAATTATTACATTCCAATAAAATATTTATTATGCATAAATGTTGGCATATTACATAAATTATCAGGAAAAATTAAAGGACTTGTATTAGTAAAGGAAGAATCAAATTTACTTAAAGTGGAATTATTCTAGGGAAATAAGCAATTGACATGAATGACTATGAATTTGGTATTTATATCAACGTAATGAAATGATAATGCTAAGCTTGTAATAATGAGCTAAGCGATAAATCTATTGTGAGATAGAAAATTTAATAGACTTTGATAGTTTCAATAATGAGATCTATAATCAAGAAGGAAATGATTTTGAAACATTGGATATTTAGAAATCCATTGTCTTTAGAAGTATCGAGTTTAGAAAACCCAACTATCTTTAAAATGTTAAATATTCAACAATTATGAGGAGAGAATATAATTCTATTAATAGAAAGAGAGGTGCAACCAAAAAGTTCAAGCATGCTGATTTCAGAAAGATTCTATAAAATGATACATGAATGATATTGGCATCACAATGCTTTTTCAATAATTATACAACGTATTTCAATCATGAAATGATACAAGAAGCAAAAGAACCACTAATGTTCACAAATAAGATGATAAGACACTAATTTATCATGAATGCTTTCCACCATAGATTTTATCAAACAAAGTCAAATGATGTCACAATGAGGTTGAGAGGCATGAATATCTACTTTTCATCTTAGTTTAAAATATATGGTTTTATATTATATTATATTATTTATTTAATTATCTATCTATTAAAAGGAGAAAAGGTTGCATTAAATAGTGGTAAATGCTTATTAAGGAACATTCATTTTTTTAATGTATTGTAGTGTAACTTCGAAATAAAATTATCAATTAATATCCATGTGTATTTTAACAAAATATGCCACTTGGACTTTATTTAGTTGAATCTGATACCTGTTTCTAAATGGACTAGTTCCTTTTGAAAATAATAATAAAATTATGATAGGGAAACGTAAATAAAGGAATGCATATCATGGGACCCCAAAAAGTTTCACTCATTTTTTTGGTAATATATGGAGTAATGATTTTTCCAAAAATGAAATTTATAACAAATAATGAACATTTCAAGACATGGATTTTGTTGGACCTTGAAAAATAAGATATTTGGAAGTTGTCTTGTGAACAAGAAATAATAATTAATATGTAGCTAAAATATCATTTGGATGAAGTAAAGATGTCAAGAAATTGGTATCCCCCACACATGGAAATTTATACTTTTTGATATTGGGTGTACATAAAATATTTAACTGAATTACTAAATTCTTATACTATTTTATAGTAATCATATATCCAAAAGAATACTTAATTATTATTCATGAAAAGGTTGAAAAATAGAATACATTTCTTCCTTAAATGACATAAAAATTAGTTGGAAACAAGTGTATTGAGGTATCCTTGGAAAGAAGCTACACGTTGACATAGAAGAGAGTGGTTTAGGCACTATATCTTGCCATACGTGTTAGGTGGATGAAAATTTAGCATAAAGTTTATTAAAATGTTTATGAATACTTGCAGTAAAATGATAGAAGATATAAATAAACTTTAATATAAGGTATATTAAAAACATGTATGGAGACCTACATTAAAATCATGAAAGATATAAGTAAATTATGTATCAAGCTTGAGAAGGGTAATTATTATATTTTCCCCAAGCTTGAGAAGGGTAATTATTATATTTTCCCCAACCTAGTGAATTCAAGAAGCTACTTCAACTATACTATGCACTAAGTATATTTAAAACAAGTAAAAATGTAAACAATAATTTTATTACCTTAATTTATTAATTTATAATGAGTGTTATTTTTTTTTTTTAATCAAATTCTAAAAAATAAAAATGTACATTAGATTCAAATTACATGCATTGAATTTGAATGGTCATATTTACAATAATTTGTGTAATGTAAATAGGTGGTTAGTTAGTTTATGAACTATTAATTAATTATCATCATAAATATTAATTAATGAATTTATTAAATTTAAAAATTATTATGAGTAAATAATAATTAATAACATTTTCCCCAATAAAGGGTCAAGTAAGTTTAGAATTAGTTTGGTAAATATTATTTGGAGTACCTAAAAAGCTACATAGATATGATTCATTTTTGATGGGGTGGCGAAAGACAATTCTGGATTAGCTGAAAGTGTTTATGTTTGGGATGACTTAGGCCAACTTATTATGATTTTTTATTATACATTGGCAATGAGAATAATAATATGGAAGAGGAAATATTGCTTTTAAAATGACTACAAGTGGTTGTGTTTAAGAGTTGGAGGGAGTTGATAATAGAATGTGCCTCCCAAATGATCATAAATGTAGTTTAGGAGGTTGGAATTAAAGTTTAGCAAATTTAGTGTGTTATTCAATGCATAAAATAGTTGTGCACTAAAATTGAAGTGGTTGATTTTATAATGACTTGGGACCACTACATAAGAGTAACCATTTAGTTTTAAAAAATTATATTTTTTCGAGAAATTTATGCACAAAATTAAAGACAATTTCAAAATCCTTCAAAACATTTTTTGGAGCTATGAGAGCCTCCACCAAACTTTGGATAAGTAAGTTTGTTTCTGGTGAGCCGAGAGTTTTAGAAAGGTATTATAATATAAAATCAAAGAAACCCAAAAATGTTAGCCCCGACAGGGTGGGCCAACTCAACTGGCTATTATTATAAATTATTCTTCTAGTAGATCTCTTATTCTTAAGAGTTTCCCTATTTGCATGCCTATAGATATTTAAAGTATAGTGCTAATTATTTTTCAATTTCAATAAAACTCCTATTCACATGCCCGTGCATGTTGATTGGATGTTATTAGTTTTAGTTATCTTTTAAAAAGTTTACTATTATAATTTTTATTTAGCTATAAGACAATGGTTTATCCTATTGTAATTCAATGTGGATATTTAATATATGTTCTTTAGAGATTGATTTATTTTTAAAAACTATCTCATGATTTGTAATTAAGTTTTGTTTATTACTCTTGCAAATTTGTATCAATTTAGTATAGAAGAGTTTTAATTTATTACAACACACTAGTTCCTAATAGTTGGTGTGTTTTCCCCTTTATTAACTCCTTATTCTAGATAAGTGGAATCAGAATAAAGTATATCTAACATGTCCTTTTTAATAAGGTAAGGATATCAAAAGTTTCTCTTAGAGACAACATATCCACATGAATTCCTTCCTGATAGACATAAGTGACCACAAATGGATATATGGGAAAGAAAAACAAATCCCCTAACACTAGCAAAGGAAATGCTTGAAGAGGTTCTGCAAAAGCAAAGGGATAAAATGATGACCTAATTCACACTTATTCTCCAAAAAATTCAAGAAGAATGCCAATAGCTATTGGAAGTAGGTCCTTTCGAAGGTCCACACCCTTTAAGGTACAATTAAGTTTTGATATTGTATTGTATGAAGGTAAAATAGAGGTAGATGCCCTTGAAAATTGGATCACAAAATTAGAGTTATGTTTTTCTATGAAATTTTTCTCAAGTTAAGAGAAAATAATGTTTACTTTATTAAAATCCAAACCCCATGTCCAAAATGGTAGGAGGCTCACCTTAAACAATTTAAGGAGGACAAAGAGGATGGAGATAAAGTTGTCACAAATCTCTATTGGAGTAAAAAATTGGAAATTTTTAAAAATGAATATTGTCCAAAAGATGCATGAGAAGTGCATGTAGTGAAAATATCTATGACAGAATAAGGAACAATTTTTGCTAGACTAGACAAATACTTTCCATTCTCTATAAAAAAAACTCAACATTAATGATTTTAAATGCATATTGTACTTGTATACATAAGCATTCTACATTGATATATCCAAATAAAGATGGGATTCCTCATTTTTGAAACAATGGAATAAACCCATTGGTATGCAACACGATTTGAGGAAATGTACAAACAAAATGGGAAATATCTAGTAGGAAAGCTTGCACAATCTAGTGAGAGAGGCAATTCCAAGTATGGAAGCATGAAAAAAACCATAGAGGCCTCACAATAGAGGAAAAAATAAAGGTTTCATATAATAAATCCCATAGATAAATCCCCATGGAAGGAGATTGTAAAATGGTGTGAGAATTGTAGAAGCACAACTCACAAACAAAATGAATGTTGTTCTAAAAGGACACTTTTTATAGAGGCACATTAACCTGATCTAATACAAGCATTTGGTGAGGATGAGAACTTATTTCTTCCTAGAAAAATAAGTAATAAAATTATGGATTGTGACCCCTATTCCATTGTTGTTACCACATTAGTTGCAACATCATCATCTGAGGAAGAACGAATTTTTCATTCATAGATGTGGGTGCAAGGGAATGTTGTTTAATTTATTGTAGATAATTGGAGTGAGAGCACACTGATTTATGTAGAAAAAGTAACAAGGATAAGTCTAAAAAATCCTCATCCACAACCATATTGTTAGATGGCTCAACCAAGGCAAAGACATTCATGTGAGTAAAACATGTATAATTATACAGACAATTAATCCATTTAAAGATGAGGTATTATGTGATGTGGCACCGCTAGAGGTTTTTGATGTTTTACATGGGTATCTACATGAGGAAATGAGATGAAATCTATATGTTCAAGACCCACATTGTCATCATCACAATGGGAAGGAAATCCTAAAGGATCCATGAGATTCCTCGTAAAAATGCAATGGAGTTGATTAGTACAAAGTAGTGTAGATGTGTGATTGGTCACATTGGGAAGTTTTTGGTGATGTTAATGGGACTAGTTCAGATCTGAGTACGATTAACACAAAAAAAAAAGAGCCAAACATAGAAAAATAATCATAGAGCAAAACTATATTGTATTCACCATGTATGAATAATACATATGTTATTAAATAGCCAAGATGGTTTACCAACGTCCTATAGAATAGGAAGGCTAACAAACAACTAACTCGTTAATAGAGATACGAGTACAACTAGAATATATTGTTTCTATAAATGATATTTTACTAACCAGCTAATATATATTTATGAGTTGTAACTCACACAATATTATATTTACCTCTTGGTAAATATCCAAATGTAAATACTAATGTAAAAACTAATTCCTACCATTCCTCCCCTTAGTTTTTACATGGTGCAAAAACATTCACACTCTTACCTATAGTATGCTCACCCCTATGACATGTCTAACTATTTGGCTCATGACCTTGATACAAAAAAAGGCTCACTCCTTCCATGGTTTTAAACAGGTTTACCACAAACCTTGACATGAACAGGAACCTTATCAACTGTCCACCTCTGATGATTTTCTAGATCTACCATAAACCTTTTCAAGATCCATGAACGATCTTATATTGGTGCTTTGTGTTCTTTTACTATATTTTTATATCAAGGAATTATGTTTAGAATTGCACACTAATTACAATACTAAACATGAATGTACTTTTGTTCTTTATTTCAAACCACACAATACTAAAAAGAAATAACACACCACACAAAAATGTCACCAAATTATCTAGGCCCCATCGTTGGTGACTGACAAGAGGCTCTAAAACCTCCATCTTTTGTTTCCTCCATCCTCCAATAGGTAAAGTTGCTTACTCAGTAAAAGTGTCGATGAATCTTAGATTTAATTTTTTGAGGAGAAATCCCCCCCCATAGTTTGGATGTCTCATACAAGTGATAATGTGTCCTTATACATTTGAACATTTTTTATTATGACTTTGACTCTTTTATAAAGATGAATTTTCTACTTTTTGATAATGACGACTCACTAAGAAGACATAAAAGAATTTATAAATGATGACACTATTTTATAACATACAAGACTCATTATATTATTTTGACAAAATAATATGAATATAACTAAAATTAATATATCTCGACTCACTGTTATATTTAAAGACATACACAATATTAAAATGACATATTAGAATTGACTCAAATATATTTAATTTTTAACTTTTGACTTTGAAAAAACTTGACATACTTTAAAAATGACACCTTTGACATAAAATAATATGACACTGACTATAGACATAAAATAAATTAAGAACCATTGACATGGACTGAATGACTCTATTGATTATAGACATAAAACTTAATATAAACTTCTGACACTTTATTAAAAATCCAATTACATATTGGATTTATAAAAATAAAACTAAACAAGACCTATTAAATTATACTGACTTTTGTCTCAATAAAAGGACTTTGACATAATTTAAAAAGACATAATTGAACTTGATTATTTCTTTAAAATATAAAAAGGACTATCGACTTACAAATAAACTAAATAATTTCAACTTTCATGAACCAACTAGTAGTTTAACAGTTGCAAGCTATGCATTGCATAGAAGATTTATGCTTGTGGAGGGAAGATGTGGAGATAAACGATTCTACTCTTCTTGAATCAAGTGTAAGCATTTCAAAAAATTACCAAACAATAGAGTTCACAACACTTTTGGATTTGATATGGACGTTGAAATAAATATTGGCAATTCACAGGTCCACTACTAAATTTACAAATATTGAGTCTCAAACTTATGCATATTCTTCATATCAGACTTTAAACATGGATTGGAGACAATCTAAAAATCTAGAAGGCAGATCCTAAAGTTGCAATGAGAAATACATGGTATTGAAGACTATAAAGATTGAAAATAATTTTACAACTTGACGTATAAGTCGGTGCATGCATAGATAAGGATCCAACACAATGATAGCTGGGTAGAGAAGGATCCATTGATGTTGAACACTACAAATGCCTATAAGGATTCGTGCTCATTAGAAGCCTTTGAATTGCCTTGCATGCAATTTAGGGCAAGTTGTAAACACATATAATTTCACCTGTATATTAGAGATCCAACACTTAATTAAATGAGATATACACAAAGGAATAAAAGATCATGTTCATATGAAAAAAACATAGGTGGAATGGACCAAACAGAAACAATATGGTAAATGACCCAATGTTGTCAGTATGGCATGGTGCACAACATAGCAAAGATAGTGACCTCAAGAAGATACGATGAATAGATTATCTTAAATGTAAAATATTTCATTTATCAATGCTATCATCGATCAATTCTTGATGATAAATTTGATCTCCTCAATTTATTGGCATCCTATTTCCACATAGGTAAGTACGATAGTTGATGTTGATCAAGGCAAGATTCATTCCAAAATCTAAGACTGGTCAATGCAATGCTAAAGAAGCTTGATTTGAATCTATAATGTATTTAATTAGAGATGCTCATCTTTAATTACATTGCTCTGATACCAGATAATGGGACTGGTTCAGATCTTAGTATGATTAACACAAAAATAAAAGAGCCAAACATAGAAAAATAATCATAGAGAAAAACTATATTATATTCACCACATATTTGAATAATACGTAGCCTATTAAATATCCATGATGGTTTACCAACTTCTTATAGAATAGGAAGGCTAAAAAATAACTAACCTGTTAATAGAGATACAGGTACAAGTAGAATATATGGTTTCTATAAACAATATATTTTACTAACCAACTAATCTATATTCGTGAGTTGTAACTCACTCACACAATACTATATTTACCTCTAGGTAAATATCCAAATGTAAATACTAATGTAAAAATAATTCCTAACAAATGTTTATTAAGTCGAAGAGCACTTAATACGTCACTGCAACCACACAAGTTACCATACAGATTCAAACTATACAATAATAAGTGAAGCATATTTAAATAGATCATGTGGATGCCTTTACCACACTATAGATACATATATTTGGTATTAGATGCTTGAAAAAATCAATTCTCACATATATTTCACATACATGACTTATGCATAAACATTTGATTCTTATACACACTTTCCCATATCCATTTGCCTATCTATCATCTTAACCAACCCAATTTTACATCATACATACTCAGGATCGGTTTAGTCTATGCCATAATGCTCTAAAATTATAAGTCACCATATTATAGATCCTTGTTTTTCTATTTTTATACAATGTTGAATACATTTAGATGTTGGTAGTTACTACAAGTGTCCACCTCTGTCGGTAACATCTAGGATTTTCTAACAACTATTTTTCAAATTCAAATCTCTCCCTTAGGTCAACCTATACATGTTTCACATGTTAGTATGGAGAGAAATATCAGAGTCATATAAAAGTACAAATCAATCTTAAGGTCTTACTCACTTGGTAATTACATTAATAATTATTTACACATTGAGACATATTTGTACATCCTTGAGCTATTTCTAAAAACATACACCTAAAAATACCTCAAAGGAGTAGTTCTAAAGTAAGTTTGAATACTAACACAAGGTCAAAGTTGCATGTTTTCAAGTTATAAAATTCGAAGAGGTGCATTACGCCTCAGTGGAACACAATAAAAAACACATACACACACATAGGTGGGAGAACTTTGTGCAGTTTGAGCCCTATTCAGAGAGTTAG
The DNA here is from genome assembly GCA_037957365.1 of Torreya grandis. Taxonomy (NCBI): domain Eukaryota; kingdom Viridiplantae; phylum Streptophyta; class Pinopsida; order Cupressales; family Taxaceae; genus Torreya; species Torreya grandis. Next base: position 148,213 of record JARHVA010007179.1, on the reverse strand, counting down.
ATGATAAGCAATGTTGAATCACTCAATGAACAGTGACTGAGTCTGTCCAACCCATATTTTACCCCCTTGTTATAGATCAAGATCATGTTAAAAGTGGTGGAGTTAGGATTTCAAGGAAAAGGGAAGAAAAATTAGAATATGCATAGAGGACCAAAGATAATTAAACATCTATAAATCATAAACAATATCGGTGCAAAAGTTTGTGGTAAAATAAATTAAAAAATATACAAGGATATTAATATAATATATAGGGTATCACAAGCTACCACAGGTGTTTGAGCTTTCACTGGCAGCATCCTCACTAGTTTTAATAGTTTGTTTGCTGATTTGAGTAGTTACAAAGCTTACACAAAGCTATTTTGAATATTGTGACATTTACAGTGAGTAATATAGTTCATTAAATAAGTTAAGTTCCTTTTATTCCTCATTTCTTGTTTACTTATATATTTATTAAGTGCAATAGATTTATTTGTTACATTCATATCTATATGGTAAATGTATTAAATAATTTTGGCCTCTTTAGAGTACTTAAAGTTTAAAACAATCAAGACACACACCTACTAGTGTGCCCATACATTATCAGAAGACACATCCCATTGACTTGATTCCTTAGAACCCATTGCCAAATAGACCAATATACCAATGTTTAGTGCTTGAAAATGAAAATATCACATGACAAATCCAATAGCTAATCTAGAAAGCTATATTTATCCCAATGTATCAACTTCTGGAATCCCAACTATGTCAACTCATAATACAGATGGTACATGGTGAATATATATTAAATACAAGCCCATTAACAAGATATGTTTCAATAAAATGCATCCACTCCCATGCATTTTTGACCTTGTAGACTAGCTCGAGGGAATAAAGTTCTTAACAAAGATTAATTTGAAGTTAGGGTACGATTAAGTACTAATTTAGCCATATGATATTTAGAAGACATCATTTAAGTCTAATGAAGGTCTATTTTAATGGTTATTCATACCCTTCCTTCAAATTGAGTAATGCATCTAAAACATTTATGTGGAAGATTAATGATGTCTTGTGATCATTTATTGATTCCTTTATGGTTGTTTATATGGATGTCATCCTTATTTTTAGCAAGGCATGGGAGGAACACAAGCAATAGGCTAGGTAAGTTATAGACACCCATTGCATTAATAAGCTATATTACAACATGTATAATTGTTATTATAATTTTATAAGTGTAAAATATATAAGATACATCATATAAAAGGATGGTGTACATTTTGACCTAGAGAAGATTTAAATCATCAAATATTGACCAACACCAAAAACACTTAAAAAACTTAGAAACTTCATGGGGATAGCCAAATTTTATCATCAATTCATGTTGGGATTATCACATATTTCATGGTCCTTTAACCAAGAAACCAAAGGTTCTAAATACTGATTTGTGTGGAACACATCACAACAAAGAGATTTTGAGGACTTGAAAGGGTGACATTGTTGAACACTAGTCCTTACCTTATCATATTTTCTATATATATTTAAGATTGAATCACATGATTTAAAATATGCACTCGATATAGTTCCCACCCCAATTAGACACCTAAATGCTAAAAATAATTAAAAATTGATATATGCAATACGTAGGTATCTTCCATATGTAAGATAATTGTGTACCATATATCTATTTAAGATTGAAGCATGTGTTTTAAAATTTGCACTTGATACAATTACCACCCCATATAGGCACCCAAATGTTGAAAACAATTAAAATTTGATATATACCATAAGTAGGTATCTTACATATGAAAAATAACATTATGCCATTGTCTAGGAAGGTATCTTACATATGACAAATAACGTTCTGCCATTGTCTAGGAATTTATATAATGGAAGCATTACATTCTTAGAATGGAGACCATAATCCACATGGATCACAAGCCTCTAAAATTCATATAGATCCAAGGCAAGTTACAAAATGATTACCATCATAGGTGATCTACCTACCTACAATAGTTTCACCTTAATATTAAGCATAAGAAATGTAGTTATAATTAGGCCACAAATTTCTTAATCCATATTCCAATTACAACATTAACATCAGTGCTAGATTCATGTGTCCATGAAAATTCTCAATGGTCCATGTTGTATGGTAGGATTTTGTGTTGATTATAGTGATCATGAGTTTCTACCATATATCAAGCACTAAATATGGTGCAATAATTTGTAGGCTACCATCTATAGGAAGGGATTTTTTGTCACATGGGACACATATGTTTTCCAACAAAATAACAACTCAATATTATTGAGAGGTGAAATAAAATCAAGTTATAAAACACTTTGGGGTGGAAAATATAGTGACAATACTCTAGAAATACTTATATTGGTTGAAGCTTTTTCATGAAGTGAGTAGGTATACTTTGTCATGCACAACATGTGCAATTACAAAACTAGGCAACAAAAAAAAAGGGATGCAACAAAAAAAGGGATCTACACACCTCTTTCAATTCTTGATTGACCTTGGGATTAAATCTCCATGGATTTCATCTCAGGGTTGTTCATGACTAGGCATGGTCATGATTGTGTCTTTTTTGTAGTTGACAAGTTTTCCCAAATCACATTTTTAGCATCTTATACAAAAGGGATCAAATTTGAAGAAATTGCAAGGCTCTAATTTTTTTAATTTGTGGATCCACTTTGGATTACCATAGACCACTATGTTAGACAAGGAAAATATGTTTCTTAACACCTTTTAGTCTATGTTAAAGTAAATGATGGACACCAAACTGATAAAGTCCACCTATTTTTATCGACAAACAAATGTGAAAACCAAATTTGTTAATCTTATGATGGTGCATATACTTAAGATGTATAGATCAAACTATTTATAGACATGGGATAATAGTTTACCATATATCCAACATATCTATAATCAAACCCTCCATGTCTCCAAAGGAAATAACCCTTTTCAGGATTGTCTTGGGTTTTAGTCCCTAGCCACCATTAATGTGGCATTTCATATTGTAGTGTAGAAAGTATTTGTCCACATATAGAAAGAATCTACTAAGGCCACTAGATTTATTGAATGCATCTAGAATATTTAAAAGCAATTTCATGAAATCTTGCAAAATATAGCTAGAAGTAAAAGCAATGTCATGACTCGCTCAAATACATCAACAATTCTAAGTTCGTAAGGTATGACTACATTTGTAGATAGAACATTTGAAATTTATAAAAAATAAACTCATAACTCTATAATATTGACCCTACATAATTTTCAAGAAAGTATATACTAATGCCTTTGAGCTAAACTTAGCACCCTATCTTGGGTTACATCCATTGTTCAATATGGCATTAATAAGATAATATTTTACACACCTCTTATGAACTTCACATATTTTAGAATAGTTACATGTCACATAGTTAAATCTTGGTTGTTCAAAACCATTCATTGTTAATAAAGTCATAGTTATAGTGGTAAAATATAATAGGAATCAACAAGTTGTGATATATCAAGTGACCAAGGCATGACAATTTGCTCACTAATGAAAGTGGTTAACTAGCTTTCAAATTTATCAAAAGTTTCCATATTGGTTAAACATATGGATGCAATGGAGCACATTTATTATCAAGGGGAGAAAAATGATCCCAATAATGACTTGGGACCACTAAATAAGAGTTATAGTTTAGTTTTGAAAAATTATAATTTTTAGAGATATTTTAGCACAACATAAATAACCACTTTGGAGGCCTTCAAATCTCTATAAGACTCACCATTTAGCTTTAGCTAGGTGAATGTGTTTCTATAAACCCAAAATTTATATAAAATTAATACAATATAAAATCAGAAAATACCTAGAAAAGCTAGCCCTAACAGTGTGGCCCAACAAAATTGGCTATTATTAGTAATTCTTATTCTAGTAGATTTGTTATTCTTAGGAGTTGTCCTATCCGTATTCCTATGCATGTTGAAATTATATCATTTGTTTTGTTTATATTTATATAAAACCCCTATTTGCATGTCCATGCACATCGAGTGGATGTTATTAGATTTAGCTATCTTTAAAGTAGATTATTATTATTAGTTTTCATTAGCTATAAGACAAGGGTTTACCCTATTGTAATTTAGAGTGGATAATTGATATTTCTTCCATATTTTTTTTAATTTTTTTTAGAAACTTTCTTACTATTTTACAATAAATATTTATTTATTAATCTTAAAAATTTGTGTCAATTCAATATAGAAGTTTTTGGCTTTGTTATAACAGACTAATCCCTAGTAAAACTAGTGTATAGGATATCTACATGTTGTAGGGTATTTTAAGGATTTGTTTAATTTCCACCTCACTTTATGTAATTCAATGTAGGGGATTTTAAGAAATTATTTGGCCTTCTATTTTGTGGGTTATTGATGAATTTGAGTTATACCCCTTGATGTAAGAAAATATCCCCTCCTTTTCCCTATTAGTGGCTTGGTCATGGGTCCTAAAATCCCCTTGTGTACTATAACTTTTAACATTGTGTTGAAAGGTCATATTTATGACTATATAGAACTTTTGGACTCTGTTGAATTAGTATAATCCTTGGGAATATTTTTTTTGACTTTGGGTTTGCAAGTAAGCTATGTATTGTAATATTAAATTAGAGAAGTGGGAAGGGCTTATGAATCCTCTGGATGATCCATAGGAAAAGTATTTGACTACATATGCTTTTAGTAACCAATTCTCAAAATATGCGAACTATGAGATTTGAAACCCATATATGCATATATGGATTCCAAGAATATGGAAGGTGGTGACATAAATCGATGATTTTTAGATTGAATATATTGGAAAATTGATGAAAAGACTTATGTTAGATCTTGGTCAATGGATCAAGATGTGCAATGTATTTGACATTGCTAAATCACTCAATTGTGCTAACATTCTCTCCAATGTAGCATGCCCATTTTTAATTCATTATAACCATGGTAATATAAGATGCAATATAAACTCTATGTGGGATGAAATATTATATAATCAACAATAATTATTGATTGATTTGTAAACTTTTACCCCCAACTTGTTTCCTTCAATATAAGAAGGAATAAGGGGATTCAAAGGATATGAATGTTACTTTGGATGATGTGATAATAGTTGACTAATTGTTTGTTGTATATTTCATTTTTTGCTTATGCATATATTGTAATTGTATAATTTTTTTTGTTTCGACGAGTGGCATGCATAATTTTCCTCTAGAAAGTTTTAGATAGTTTGAAGTGTTAAATTTTTGGTGAAAAATGTTGCAAAAAATCTTTGAACGTATATATAAGGTTAAGTTTTTTTTTAGATATTTAATTTTTTGTTTGTATATTTAAGAGTGATTTCGTTCTTGGAAATATTGGGTATCTTCCAACAATGACTTATTTCTTCTTGATTACCCTTTGTGGTCCTTCATTAGATTGAATCTCTAGAGGCTTTAGGTTCTTCACCTTATTTATTAGTGCGAATTGGAAGCCATGCACTAATGATTCATACTCAACCACATTGTTAGTGCAAGAAAACTATAATTGGAAGGTTAGCAAATATGGCCTTCCTCTTAGGTTGATGGGATCAATCCCAAAACCACACCTACTTTTTGATTTAAAAGCATCAAACTTTAGGATCCACATATGATCTTCAATTGTGCTTAGTGGATTCTGTTAGATTGGTGTTGGTGATATGTTCATTTCTTTGTTGTCATTCCTAAATTCTAAGGTTGACACACTTTACTCTTAAACTATTAATGAAATTTTGGTCTAATCCTCAATAACAAATGTTGGTGTAGAATTATTTAGAATGGTAACATAGGAAGCCTCTAGGATTTTGCATTCCTTGTTCTCACATGAATGTCCTTGTTTGACCCTTGTGTGTGTTGGTGTAGGACTATAAATTGAAAATACTCCTAGTGCATAGGGGATATCCTCCTTGTCTAGTTGATCCAACTCTTCAAATATAGGTTCATTTTACATATTAAACATGTTGATGGATAACCTGCCATAAGCATCTACTTCCTTCTCAAGTGCATAGACCCCTGGTTTAGATTTCTCATAGATGATCTCATTGGTATTATTGTATTTTGTAATCATATGAGCCATCTTTGGCTCTCTCTCAATCCTGATATGATTGGACATACCTTGTCATGAAAACCACATATGGGAGAAATCGGTGGCCATATACCCAATAAGTGTCTTGGATCAATATTGGTTGAGGAGCATATCATATGACTAAGGTATATCTACCACTTATATGTCAATGTATTTATGTAATCTAAGATCAAAGGCCAACTACATGTGGATGTGATTTAGCTTGTCAATGACTTCAATTTTTGATTTGTCAAGTTGGATAATTTTTCTATTAGATTTGGCAAGTGTAAGTCTTAGTTGCTGGAAAATGGCATAAGGCATCACATTCCTTGAAGCATCTGAATCCACCAAATAATTGTTTACATTTTTGCCAAAAAAATCTTATTATTGGTAGAAAAGGAGGAGTTTCTATCTTTTTCTTGTAAATAATAACACGAGCATCAACAATGTTATTAGCTTCATTCTTCCTAGGGGCAGATAATTCCCTTAGCAACAAGTGTTTTTGGTTAGACATTTGAAGTAGTTCAAACATTTTTATGTTGTCTTTGATTTTCTTTAGGTCCTCTATGATGTTATATCCATGTGTTTCAATGGTTTATCAGTCTGGGGAGGTGCAACATTTTTCCTAGGTTAGTATGAAACATTAGGTCCTTTGGGGGGAGCATGATTATTACTAGAATTTTCATTATGGAAACCTGAATGTTGTTAGGGGGAGTATAAATAGTCAAATGACTCTACAACCTACTCCCCAATTGAGAATTATTCCCCGTTTGGAACTGTTTAAAAGCATGGACCTCATCTAGGTTGTCTTCAGGTTCATTATCACTTTTAAATGTAAATTCATAGATCTCCACGACCATGGTAGTGCTCGGGTTGTATCCACTTGGGCCTAGTTTGACATTGTCTGATAGAGGCACTATTTCAAATTTATCCATCTCCTTTTGGAATATGTTTGAGGCTAATGCAAACTAAGCACATTATGTTTCAACATGGTTTTTTGTATTTTACAATCTACACTAAGTGGGTAAAGTTAGGTTTGCCATGTTTACTAAATTAAAGAGAATATTATTGTTCCAATTGGTGTTGTCAAGGGGACTAGGCACATTTCCATTATTGGCCTAGTGTTCCACTACCTATTAGTCCTTTGAAAGTTGTAATTTCTATGTTGAGGTGGGTTGTTCACAACTTAGTCAGTGTTTTGAGACACCTATCTACACAAGTTGACCTCATTATTGGTCAATCTCTATACCATTTGTTGTAAATTAGCTACCTTAGAGTTCACATGGGCACTATGGTTAATCCCTACTTGAGGTGGTGGACTAGCCATCGATGCAATATCATTTAAAAATGTAGGGATAACATGATTCACCATGTTATGGGTATTACTAGAAGGCATCTGATTATTCAAGATTGAAGGTATATCATGTTGGTTATTATTAGGGGAAACATAATTGCTTGAAATAGGAGTGGTATCCATGTTATTATAGGCAATTAGAATGATTTGTTAGTTCATAGGTTGCATCAAACGTGATTTGAGGGAGCATATAGATGATTATTAGGCATGGGGTTCAAGGGAATTAGATTGTAAACTATATTTGGACTTGAATACATAGCTTCTAATATTGGATTCATCAGGGCCTAGTTGACCATAGGAATTTAGTTATAAGCATTGGGTTGTCCTGATGAGGGAAAGGGACCAACACTATATCCTTGGGGTACCATCTTCTATTCAATACTAACTCCCTCATTATATGTCAAGGAAAAATATGTAAAAGATATTGGGGTTATTCTAAGCAACATGGAAGTCATGGGGTCTAGGACCCTCAAGTATGTTTGTATAGAAGCTAGCCCAATCTGTGTGTAAGGGTCCTTCAATATTTTGTACAACTTTTTAACCTAGTATTAAAGATATGCATGGGATCTCTATGGGAAATTAAAAACTAATGATAGATCATGGTAAGGTCTATTAGTATCATAAATTGGTTAATGAACATAATCTCAAGGTTAGCCCAAGAGGTGATGAATCCATCTAGGAAACCTAGGTACTAACCATATGTTGACTTGTCTAAACTATATGGGAATAGTTTGCAAGAAACATCTTTATGTTGGACCTAAGTTTTGATCAAGGCATCCTTGAAAGTATATATGTGTTCCTCTATTGTTCTTACCCCACCTTGAACATGTCTTTGGAATAAATTCTTAGGATTTATGGGTAGGTCATGGGCAAGTCCTAGAATGTTCATAGGATAACTACCTCCTCCTAGCCAAGTAGGGTTAGCCATTGTTAGGTTCTAAGGGAAATACAAAGGGGTAATAAAAGGGACTATAACAGTGGGGGAACTATTCATTGAGTAATTTTGTTTGGGATTAGACTTACCTTTGTCAATCCTAGTTCTCTTATGTCTTGAGAGTTGTAATAGCTCAAAGTCACCATTAATTGACTTTGAACTTGTGACAACTCTTCTTTTTTCCAGTTTTAAAGACTTGGAATGTTCCTGTCTAATCAAGACCTAAAATATTTTAGACACAATCAAGTATAAATATCAATTACTACTTTATCATGCCCTCATTCTAGTGCCAATTTGTTGGTGGTCTATTTGGCACAACCACACCAACTCTAGGGTAAAAAGAGGAAGAGGAAAGACTCAACTAGTGAGGAGTCCCCCTCTTCCATTCCAATTATTATGAAAAGAATTAGGCTATGACAATAAATTCCCTAAGGTCTTCATCTATGAGGTCATGATGCACTAGATACCTCAGTTGGCTAATGTAAGTTGTTTTATATAAGGGTCTTGTTTAGAATATTCTCTAAGACTTATGCAAGGAATTTTGGTCTCTCTTATCTCTAGAAGAACCAATGCGTTGAGATTTTTCAATGAATTCATTTTTTTTTGACACTTGCTTTTAGTCTACTAATTTCAACAATGCATAAAATAAGACAAGTGGAAATATTAATATGCACTCTAGATAATTCTTGAATAACCAACTGTAATTTTGACTATTCTAAAGCTAATATAATAGAGATCTAAAAAATGAGGATAGGGAGAAAAGAAAGATAATCTCACTTTCTAATTAAGATATTTTTAACTCTTTTCAACAAATAAATCTCTTGAGAAACTAGTCTCTATTTGGCTAACATAGCAAAGCTTGAGTGCAAAGATAGTGCAAGAGTCTAAGGACTGAATAGCTATGTAGAAGAGGAAGAAAAGTGACCATAGGCATGAATATCATTTAGAGAGATTTCATATAGAAGATAATTCATGGAAAACAAATTTAAGATTCATCACTGTTAAAACAAGTTATAGAAAAGGTATTCACATAGCCTCAACTCATGCTTAAAATGAAAGCTACACTAAGAAAACAAGAAATAATGAAAAAATGAAATTGGCAAATTTCTCTACTCTATCTCTAATTCTAAATGGACCAATCCTCATTACAATGGAGAACTAGTCTTTTATAGGCCACTCAATCCATTGAGTCATAAAGTCAACAACTTGATGGGTGGTTGTAAAAACTTAATGAGACGTGCCCTTCACTACTCAAATTTAAATTGAGCCATGCAAAATCTTGATGAAATTAGGATCAAGGCCACAATAATTGATCTTTCAATTAAATTTTGGGTGATTGGAGTCGTTGAAGGTCCATTCAAGCTAAACAGTTGGCCACACTCTGTTTGATGATGACCTTATCTAATCATGACAACACTTTATCACTTATTCTTTGACTCAATGCCAATGCACACACCAAATCTTCTGTTTAATGTTAATATCTGACTTGCTTAGGAATGTGCATCCCATGGTCCCTTTAGTTTCTAAAAGATAAGATAATTCATGATTGTATAGATTTGATTAGACTCAGTCAATTTTTTGGGTTTTGACATCCTAGATGGGTGATACAAAAGTCAAGTTTAAGTTTGGATCCTATTCATAGAGGTCCACATATCTTATTTAGGAAGGTGATTCCATGCATCCACTCCTCATTTCTTTGGAAAAACCAACATGTCAATAATATATGTGACCCTAATACGTGTCAGCTTCCTTCCAATTCATTATATGTTGAGGGCCCTGCTTGCCATAATTTTTCTATAGACATGATGTAGTAAGATCTTGATAAGTGGCAAGATCCCACTCACTAGGAGCTATGCAATTCCTCATTTATTATTCCTTGCTCTAACTTCTCTAGAACCCCAAGATCATACCATGTGGCATCATCTTAAGAACTCACTTGATCTCTACTTTGTCATATTTCCCTTGATTAATATTGAGGTGCAAAGAAGCAAGATGATGCCATGTGGCATAAACAAATTCACCTAGAAGGTCCCTAGCTTGCTCATTCTATCCTGATCATCCTAAGCGCCCAGAGAAGTGAGATCATGCCATTTGGCATGATCTTGGGCTCTCAGGGGTCAAAGGCTTGAATTTGTGTCCAAAGTGTTCTAGAGAAGAGAAGACCCATAATCTTGACAAGTGGTAGTATCTCGATAAATTTGGACCTACAAAAAAAATAATAATTAATTTTTTAATATAAAAACTAGTTGTTAAAGTTCAAATCGCCCAATTTTAATTGAAAATTTACTAAGGTAAAGCATGAAATAAAAGATGAAAAACACTTAAAAATAATAAATAAAAGGGGCCTTTGCCAACAACATAATTGATCTAATTCAACAGATGAGTGGTTAAACCCTTATATAAAAACAAATTTAATTCAGTCAATTTCAAAAAATATCAGTCATGACTAAAGATAAAACAAAATAGTTATCCACTTATAATTGAAATAGGGAAAGATAGGCAAAAAAAATATAGCAGTTAAACCCCTTAAGAAATTAATCTATCAATTGATATAAGCATATCAACCAAATTTAATAAGTAAACTACACAAATGATTAGTTCATGAATTTGAAACTAATCAAAATATAGGCCAAATTATCCTTAGGCGAAAGATTAAAATGAAACCCCAAAATAATTTAGAAATATACCAATTTTTAAGCATAAAATTAGGTCTAATGATTTTTGATGAGATAGATAGCCATTAAATTAGGTTCACATAACATTGACATGGATCTCAGAGTATCATCAAGTTGTTGGTCCATACCACATGGCATCTACTCACTCATTTGGGGTCTAATTCGATGGCCACTTCAATTGATGACCTACACACTCTCGGTGAAACAAGATCTTGACACTTGTCAAGATCTCATTCACCCAAAATACTAGTAAACATACTAGCCACAATTTGGGATTAGAGAAATGGGACTATGCCATGTGGGATAATCTCAAGCATCCATGGGCTTGACTAGCAATGAGAGGCATACAAATTACCTTGGGGTTTGAAGAAATGGGGCCATATCATATGGCATGATCCCATGGATCTGAGAGGTCCAAGGCTATTGAATAAATCAAGGAGGGTTGAGGTCATGATAAAGTGGGACCATATCACATGGCATGATCCTACACATGTGAAATGTCTAAGGCCTAGGGTCACAGATCTAGGAGGCACAATGAAGCAAGTAACCAAGATTGTGACACCTATCAACATCCCAGTTGCTCATGAGGTCCATGGTCAGTCGAAGAAGCTATAAAAGGTACATAAGGAAGCAAGGACATAGGATGGTGCCATGCAACATGATCCTACTTACCCAAAAGGTCCAAATGTGTCCAAGGAAAATAAAGACACAAAAAAGCTTAGATGACCATTGGCTTTTGGGATAATAATATAACCATTTGACTTCAAATTTAAACTTTGAGCAAAAAAATATTAAGGCAAAATCAAAGGATAGACAAAAGGAAACAAGCTCATGTAGGAAAAATAGTCTTTTTCCTTAACTTAGAACTAAACCTAGTCTATTATTTAGGAAGCAACCAAGTTTAAGATGAGGCTATGAACAACACTTAGCCATTTTGATTTGACCAAGAGCAAATATAAACCATATTGCCTAAGAAAATATCATAAAAACCTTGAAAATATGTAGTTAGATTAATTCAAAAGGAACAAAATTGACCTAAATAGACATGAAATGGTCTCATTTATTCAGCACATAAAGGTAATTCAATTTGACAATTCACTAAGAGACCAAGTTTTGAAAATTTAATTAGATGCAAATGCTCATTCAAGTAAACCAAAAGTAGACAATATCAGGTCAAATTGCTTAAGGAAAACAATAGAAACCCTACAATGGTTAGATAATTTGCACAGATTTGAGGTGAAATGGTTTGGAAATGGGAAATTCAATGTGGTTCAAAAGTGTGATTTGGGACATACTAGGACTTATCATATCTATGATAAGTTTATATAATTATATTAGCTAAGCCCTAAATGCAACCCTCTAGACCAAGTACATGTAATAGACATATTTGTGTTTAAACCTAACCTAAAGAGTAAAATTGATGTAACACTAAGGTGTTAATTTTTAAATACCTTCCAAACTATATCTATAGATAAAACAGGCCCAAACCCAGTAAAAACTTAGAAGACTAGACTCCAAAGCAAAAGAGATTATCTGATTATGTAAAAATTAGGTCATGTTGTGCAAGAAACAACAACCATGAAGCCTTTTTTTTGGCCAAATTTGGACCTTCATGAGAAATCATTTTATTAACCATGGAGCCTACAATACCACTCTTTAACTTGCCTCTAGAGTGGATGGTGCAAGAGGGTTGTCCTAGACATCTTGATCCAGGTGGATCCATGTACCGTTCCATTTTTCAAAGTCTTCAAATTTTGTTTAAATCATTTTCACTTCATAGAATTTGTTAAGAGCTTTCTATCTCTTCTTTCGGAATGAAAAACTGAGTCTGGATGCTCAAGATATAGCTAGTTGAAGAAATTTTGTGACAGGTGAAAAAAAGGCGTGTCGAAAGTGATGTGGCACTATTGAAATATGCCAAGTGGACCAATATCCATTTGACACGTGGAAAAATAATTAGGTGCAAAAAAATTTGGGTTTGGTTTTTTTATTTCACATGTTATTTGAAATTTTTTTAAACATTCATCACTTTGAAATAAGGCACCAAAGGCCAACTTGCACAAACTGCCACGTCACCCACTACATCACCCCACCAATCATGCATTGACCAAGTCTAAGCAGCGGTCTAAGTTGGTGCCTAATTCTTAGGCATTTGAAAAGGGGATCAACTTGTCTATTTTAAGCATTGAAAATTGAATTCCCAGCAAATGTGGGACAAAATAAGTCAAAACACGCCCTAAAGAGAAGGCTGACAATTCCCAAGCGCTTAGAAAGGTGGCCGGTGGTTTTGAAACCTGCACCTTTGGTGCAAAAGGTTAATGCTTTGACCACTTCAGCCACGGAGGTTGAAGTGTTATAAAAGGGATGAAAATCTACTTGAATAGACACATGAAGTTGACTGTGTAAAGAGATTTAAGAAGGTTAGAGTCTTGTTATTGCTTTGTATGGCCTTGGGCCATTATTTTCAGGTCTAAGAGATATATTTACAGGCAAATAGAGATCATAGAAGGTGAATTGAAGACTTGTATTGATTTTTGAAGCCATTTGTTGCATAAAATTAATGAGAATGGTCATCACTTCGAACGGACTTGGAGACGTAGGCTATTGAAGCTGAACTCCGTTATCAATTTGTTGGTGATATCTTATGATTTTCTTTGATTATTATTATATTTTGATCTTCATTTTAATTCTAGTTTTAATTTTTTTATACAAAATTAAACAAAAAAAAGTGAGAAATTAAAGGATCTCTTAAACGTGAAAAAGTGTTTTGTGGATGTACTACACTTGTATTTTCAGTTTACAGATCAGATTTTTGGTATCAGAGCGGTTGCTATTTAACAATGATTGCTAGCGTATGTTGACAAGGTCTAAATCTCAAAAAGTTGAAGGAAAACTCGTTGAGTATAATCCAGAGATTGGTTCAAGGCATGCTTCAAGGATGGCTGAAGAAGAGATGGAATCCGAACAAGCTTTCCACCGAGTTTTCATGGACATGAGAAGCATGGTTGAAGAACTATACCGTGACAAACAAAGGAAATTCGAGAATGAAAAAGAAGGTGATTCAAAAGAATCAAAAGTTAAATAATTTGAAAAACCTTCTTCATCGGATGACGGTAAAAAAACTGTGGAATCTCTCCCTTCACTAAAATTGGATATTAAGTTTGAATTACCGATGTTTAATGGCAAAGTTAATGTTGAAAAGTTGGATAATTGGGTCAAGCAGATTGAAGTTTGTTACAGGGTGCAAAAGATTGCAGGGGATGAGTCAAAAATTCATTTGGCTACTCTTTGTATGGGAGGCACAACTCTCATCTGGTGGGAGAGTAAGTTGAAGGAAGTTGAGCTTCAAAAAGGTAACTCGATTTCTACTTGGAATGAATTTATTGAAGAACTCAGAAAGCAATTCTATTCTTTAGGCTATATGCAACAAGCCATGATGGATTGGCAAAGTTTCAGACAAGGAAAAGGCCAAAATGTTCAAGATTATAAACAAGAATTTAGGAAAAAAGATTTACTTTTGAATGTTTCTCTATACACACAAGAAACACTGCTAAAATATATAGGTGGGCTGCATAGTTACTTAAGACATATGATTCTGAATGTTCAATCCCACTAATTTAGATGCAGTATGTGTTCAAGCCACTCATTTAGAGGCTAGAGGAAAACAATCAAAAGAATCTTTTCCTAAAGTAAAAAGTAAGCAATCTAATGTTAAGCAATCTAAAGGGGAAAGTTCATCAGGAAAGGGTAAACAAAAATCCACTTATACTGTTAAAGAAGAAGAAGGAAAACCATTTTGTAATCATTGCAAGAAAAATCATGATGAGTCTAAGTGTTAGAAACTACATCCTGACTTAAGGCCTAAGAGGTTTCAAAAGAAAGAAAAGAAGGCTAATGCTATGGTTCAGGACTTAGGTTCAAATTCAAGTGATGAAACTAAGATTATAGCTATGGGATTACATAATGATTTTTCTCTTTTAGTTTCTAGCACTAAGTCATCAAATGCTGCATCTTCTTCTAAATAGAATTTTGTGCATGTTGATAAGAAAAAAAATGAATTGTTCCACATTAGAGTTGTTTCAAAACATACTAAGATTGACACTCTATTTGATAGTGGTTCACAAGAAAATTTAATTCTTGAAGAGGTTGTTAGGAAGCTAGGCTTACAAACCAATCCCCATCTGAAGCCTTATCCACTAGGTTGGATGTGTGACAATGTGAAGCTACAAGTCTCACAAACTTGTAGACTAAGGTTTGCCATCACATCCAAGTTCATAGATGAGGTTGAGTTGGATGTTGTTCCATTGGACATATGTGGGATTGTTTTGGGAAGCCCATATCTTTATGATATAAAAGCAATCTTCTATAGAGAGGAGAATAAGTACTTGCTTGTTAAGGATGTCATTGAATATATAGTTAGAGCACATCACATTAGAACAAGTCTTTCCTTGGTTACAACAGGGCAAATGAAAAGACTAGTTAATTCAAGCAAGACTTTTTGTCTCATGTTGATTAAGTCTAAGGAAAAATAATATTCTCAAGCTTTGGAAAAGTGTGATCCTAGACACAAGAATGAATTGGTTAAAATCATTTCTACTTACGATGATGTATTTCAGGATCCAAAAGGGGAGTTTAACATGAAATTCAGCTATTGTAGGATTCTCCTCTCCCTAACATTGGCATGTATAGGTATCAGGGGTGGAAAATGAGGAAATCAAAAAACAAGTAATGGATCTATTGGATAGAGGTGTTATTCATCCAAGTTCATCTCCTGTTGGTTCGCCAATTATTTTGGTGCCAAAGAAATATGGCACTTGGTGAATGTGTGTTGATTTTTGTGCCTTAAACAAAATTACTATTAAGAATTGTTACCCTCTTCCTCATATAGATTATTTTTTGGATCAATTAAAACATGCTATTTATTTCACTAAGCTGAATTTGAGAAGTGGATATCAAGTAAGAATAAATGAAAGTGATCTGTGGAAAACCACATTCAAAATAAAACAGGGATTGTTTGAATGGCTTGTTATGCCTTTTGGGTTGTGTAATGCCCCGACTACATTCATGAGATTGATGAATGATGTTTTTAGATAGTTCTTTGATGATTTTGTTATAGTTTACTTAGATGATATATTGATTTTCAACAAATCTTGGGAAGAGCATGTGATCCACATTAAGAAAGTCATGGATGCATTACGAAGGGAAAAACTTTATCTAAAAATGTCAAAATGTAAATTTGGCAAGACCTCTTTGATATACTTGGGTTACATTGTTAATTGGCCTACACCCACTAACACAACTGAGGTTAGAAGTTTTCTTGGTACCGTACAATTTTGGCACAAGTTTATTGCTCAGTTTTCATATATTGCATCACCTTTGCATTCTTTGACAAGTGTGAAATAGGTATTTCAATGGGGAGGCAAACATCAAAAAGCCTTCGACACTTTGAAATAAAAGATAAGTACTGCTCCGGTCTTGGCACTTCTTGATATACAACAACCATTTGAGATCGAGACGGATGCAAGTGAGTATGCTATGGGAGCTATTTTAATGCAAGGTAAGAAACGAGTTTGTTATCATTCTAAAACCTTTACAAGTGCAGTAAGAAAATATCCAACTTACGATAAGGAATTGTATGCATTGGTTCAAAGTGTTAAAAAATGGAAACATTACTTAATGGGCAAAGAAACAATAATACATACAGATCATCAGCCCTTACAGTATCTCCAATCACAAACCAAACTACAACAATCTAGACATTTTCGTTGGATGGGTTTCTTACAAAAATTTCATCTTGTGATCAAATATAAAAAAGGAATTCAAAATAAGGTTACATATATGCTATCTAGGCCTCCTATGGTTGTTGCATCTATTCTTTTACAACATGGTTCTTTGTCTCATGAAAGTTATAAAGAACAATATGTTAATGATCTTGATTTTCAAGATGTTTATAAAGACTTGATGAGTAGTAGACAAGTAAAAAAATTGGACTATCATGTACACAATGATATTTTGTATCATTTGGGTAAACTATGTATTCCTCAAAATGAAAGGGTGCACATGATTAGAGAAGCACATACTTCTCTTATTTCTGGTCATTTTGAAGTTGCTAAAATGGTCACACATTTGAAAATGTATTGTTACTAGCCTCGTATGTAGGAAAATGTTGCTAAATATATAAAGGGATGTACCCTTTGTGCCACAAGTAAACCTAGTAATAGGAAACTAGGACTTTATACTCCTCTACCTGTTCCTACTCGCCCTTGGGAAAGTATCTCCATGGGTTTTGTGGGGGGGGTTGCCATGACACAAAGAAAACACGACTATTTATATGTGGTTGTGGATAGATTTAGCAAAATGTGTGTTTTGATTCCTTGCACTAAGCAAATTACTAGCGAAGGCACTGCACATTTGTTCTTTAAACATGTATGGGTTCATTTTGGTTTGCCTAATTCAATTATTTTTGATCAAGATTCTCAATTTATTGGGGAGTTTTGGTCAACTTTGTGGGGACTAATGGACACTAAATTAAAAAAGAGCACTGCATTTCATCCACAAACCGATGGACAAATAGAGGTTGTGAACCGCACTGTGGTACATTTGCTTAGGGGTTATAGCAATAAAAATCCAAAGTTATGGGATGACCAATTGTGTTACATACAACATGCATATAACGAGCACTTCATTCTTCTACTATGAAATCTCCATTTGAAGTTTGTTATTAATACTTGCCTAAGTCTCCTCTAGATGTTTGCTATGGACATGATACAACTGTTGGTGAACCAAAAGAAGCCATTAGAGCCAAGAAGTTTATTGAACAAATACAACTCATACATCAGACTGTTCATACTCAATTGGAGAAAAGTCAAGCTAAGTACAAAGCCAGGCATGAAAAACATCGTATTGATCACCAATTTGTTGTAGGTGATATGGTATGGCTTCACATTAGTAACGAAAGACTGACAGGTGAAGGTAAAAAGTTAAAACCAATCCGGTATGGTCCTTTTCAGATAACCAAAAAAATTGGCACAAATGCTTTCCGATTAGATTTATCATCTTACATGCAGATTTATTCAGTTGTAAATGTGGAAAATCTAAAATTTTATGAGCCTCCAATGATAATTGATTATGATGAAAGTGTATCCATTCCTTTTGTTGATGATTTTTCTCATGAATATCTAACATAATTGCAGGAAGATACTATACTTGATAGGAATATGTAGACTTCACGAAGAGGTAATGTTGAATATCTTCGTGTTGGTCTCAAAGGGATGCACCCAAGCAAGGCCAGATGGATGGAAGTCAGAAAGGTGAGGGAAAAATACCCTCACCTCATTACCAATTAATTTTAACTTTCGGAGGTCCAAAAGTTCCCAGTGGGGAGGAATGATCCAGGTGGATCCATGTACCGTTCCATTTTTCAAAGTCTTCAAATTCTATCGAATCATTTTCACATCGTAGATTTCATCGAGAGCTTTCTAACGCTTCTTTTGGAATGAAAAATGGAGTCCAGATGCTCAAGATATAGCTAATTGAAGAAATCTTGCGACATGTGAAAAAAAGGGGTGTCGAAAGTGACGTGGCACTGTTGAAATATGCCAAGTGGACTAATAGCCATTTAACACGTGGAAAAATAATTAGGTGCAAAAAAAATTTGGGTTTGGTGTTTTTATTTCACATGTTATTTGAGAAATTTTTAAACGTTCATCACTTTGAAACAAGGCGCCAAAGGCCAATTTGCACAAACTGCCACGTCACCCGCCACATCACCCCACCAATCATGCATTGACCAAGTCTAAGCAGTGGTCTAAGTTGGTGCCTAAGTCTTATGCATTTTAAAAGGGGATCAAATTGTCTATTTCAAGCATTGAAAACTGAATTCCCAGCAAATGTGGGACAAAACAAGTCAAAACACGCCCTAGAAAGAAGGTCGACGGTTCCCAAGCGCCTAGAAAGGTGGCCGACAGTTTTGAACCCTGCACCTTTGGCGCAAAAGGTTAATGCTTCGATCGCTTCAGCCACAAAGGTCGAAGTGTTATAAAAGGGACAAAAATCTACTTGAATAGACACAAGAAGCCGACTGTGTAAAGATATTTAAGAAGGTTAGAGTCTTGTTATTGCTTTGGACGGCCTTGGGCCATTATTTTCAAGGTTGAGAGATATATTTACAGGCAAAAAAAGATTAGAGAAGGTGAATTGAAGACTTGTATTAATTTTGGAAGCCATTTGTTGCATAAAATTAATGAGAACGGTCCTCACTTCGAACGGACCCGGAGACGTAGGCTATTGAAGCGAACTCCGTTATCAAATTGCTGGTGATTTCTTATGATTTTCTCTGATTATTATTATATTCTGATCTTCATTTTAATTTTGGTTTTAATTTCTTTATACAAAATTTAACAAAAAAAATGAGAAATTGAAGGATCTCTTAAACGTGAAAAAGTGTTTTGTGGATGTACTACACTTGTATTTTCAGTTTACAGATCACATCCCACCTAGAGTCCTCGTAAATTATAATTCTAACATACAATGAAACCCTTCCCAATCTTATATGGATTTGAATGTCATAATTGATTTAATAAAATTATATCATTTCTTATAGTACATAGAGATCATTAGTGCATACAAAATAATTTATTGTGCTTGGAACACATAATACCATTTTCCATAAATTAATTTTGAATGTAGTATATAAAAAGGGTACTAGAATCCATAATGTTGGAGGAAAAAAAATCTAGTTTTCATTTAATCGTGTGAATCCCAATATGTACTTCAATAATGTGTAACATGCCCAAAAAACAGACACATTTTTTTTTGAATAAAATTATAACAAACCACTAAATAACAGTTAAGATCTTTCTTAATTTGCATAGATGATTAGATACATAATAAAATGATTGACAAATATAAATTTCATAACTCACTCTTTGCCAAAAGGATTGGTCTAAGTTTTGATTTTTATAATCCATTAAAACTTAGAAATCAATGAAATAAGTTCCTTAAATACTCATAGATCAATTTGGAAAATCAAAGTTTTATATGCAAATACCTTACACCTCTATAGTCTTATTTTTTAATGTTCACAACATAATACTTTGAGCAATTGATCAAAGGACTAATTCAATGTTTGAACCAACAACCATCATCTTTCACTTTTTAATAAGTTGTTTTACTTAACTATAAACTTGGTAGTCATCTTAGTAATTTCATTGCAAATCAAACAACTATAATAACTTGAATAAGATTCATAATTCCTTTCAACCAATTGAATAAACATGATTTTTCCACTCAATTCCTTTCAACCAGTTAAGTAAAAATGATTTTTTCATCCATCATAAATTGACAAATTTATAATTTTCTCAGTAAATAAATCAATATAAAAATACTTCGTAACAATAACTATTCTTTTTTACAAGTGTAATATATATATTAAATTAAGAAAAACCTTTAATTTTTTCCACTACTTTAGTCTCGATAAATTTTCATTTCTCATAAAATTCAAGTCAAAGCATAGACATCTTTGATGAACAAAGTTCAATGAAACTATCATAATTTACACTCAGATTAAATCAATAATTCAACATTATTTATATAAAATTATTTAGATTCCATGTACACTATTACAATCATATTGATTTGATACCAATACAAGTTCAATTTATTAACTTATTTCTTGCTTAATATATCTCTAAATGGATGTCAATTATCATCACATGTCTTGCCAAAGACGAAGCCTCATCTATCATAAATCATTGTAAATAATGGATTGAATGATCCCATCCATTTAAGACCCATTCCACCCAATCCATTGAATTTATACTCCATGAGATCATTACATAGTCTAAGAAAAAATAAAAAATATCAAACAAACCCAACAATCAAATCAAAGTATCAAACATGTAACCATGCAAGTCACACTCAATAAAACAAAATAAAAATAAAAATGATTCGTTTTGACATAAAAATGATAGCTTGAATGTCACTCATAAGGATGACTCAGATATTAAATTATAAATTACTCTAAATTTTCAACGATTGAGAAACTTGTTCTTCTTCACAAGTCCTTTGTGTATTATTTCTAGTAACTTGGAAAGTACTATGAGTTTGCACATGTACACAAATCATTTATAGTTTGATACAAAACATTCATACACTATCTCTCATATACGTTATATTAATACTTATAGATGATATTTTTGAGAAAATTCTGCACTAGATTAATTATTTCTCAAGATTTATTATCCTTGTAGAAAATGGTCATCTGAAATAAAAGATTAAATATTTATTTATTTTTTAGAACTATAGTTTTGTTTAATTAGTAGGTTCATCCCACTAATTTAAATAAAAAGCCCACGTATCAAAAAACAAATTTATCTAAAATAAAAATAAATTAGGTAAATAAATGAATTAAAAGAGTTTATTTTATTTAAAAAAAGAGTACACAATAAACATAGGTTTTAAATAAAATCTTTTAAAATAAACACGGTAATAAAAAGGCCCATCTTTTCTTTAATAATATAGAAGCAAGTTAAAGTTGATGAGACTTTTATAGCAAGGTAACATGGGATAAAGTTTTGAAATTAATTTGTAAGAAGAAAAATCTAGAGGAACCGAACATAGCAAAGATCCAAATGAAATCATTTGTATTGAATCCTCTTTTATTTTTGGTACTTAGTAATTGGAAAAATTCATTTATTTTCCCTCTTTTTTCTCATTCCATAAAGAGAAGAACTATCTCATTATAAAAGGCTTGTTATTTTTGGCTTTTTCTTGGATTTGCTTGGGTCTCATTGTTTTATGGTACCATGGTCTCTATGTTTATACATGTATAGAAGACAAGTCCTTGTATAAAATATTTACACAATTATGTACTTTAAGCCACCAATAAGAGTTGATGTGGTTCTTGTTTATCTATATCTCTCTTTTCTTCTCATTGTAACCACTCTATTACTGTATTTTAGTCAATTGTCACCTCCTATGTTTCTCATATATTGAGTTTCAATCTATTTTGCATGTTTAATTTTTTTGTTTCATATTTAATCACATGAATAGTCCAATGCCACCTATTTCTATCTTGGTGCATCACCACCCTTTTATTTTCTTATTTCTCTCTTCTATTTTCTCATACAAGTCTTAGATTAACATTAGTTTAGGTAGGTTATCACTAGGATATGAACAAAACCAATTGTCTTTATTAGTTGTCCTATAAGAAGCAATCACACACTGAGTAGAACTTCCTATGTTATGATTGTACTGCAGATTACATTCAATCAAAAATTTCAAAACATTAATAATTTTGGCATGCCCAGTAAGACATGATTTCATTTATCTTGAAATAAATCTAGTTGATTCATATATTTGTTTGAGGTTTTGGTGAAAATATTAGATCACTTGATTTTCAAAGTATTATCTTAATCATCTAGAGACTCTATTGGCTAAGGAACCCATATTTAAGGATATCAGACCTTGCCTTCACATTTAAAAATAAAAAGGGTCTCTCTCTCTCTCTCTCTCTCTCTCTCTCTATATATATATATATATATATATTATTTTATTGTTGTAAGGCCTATTCAAAAGCTTCACCTATTGTGTCATGGGATTTTAGTGGTTCCTAGACCTAAAAAATGGAATGAAATCTAAAAATATGCATTAAAAACTATTCCTAAATTTAATGGAGATGGTTATGTTAGTGCTGTTAATCACATTAAATGTGAGGAAAATATATATGTGGTCCATCATATTATAGATGCAAAATGTAGCCCTTAAATTTATCACTTCATCCCTCAAAGGAAAGGCATTATATTGGCTCAAAGGATTGGCTTTTAAATATATATCAATTTGGGATGATATTGGTGGGAAACTTCATTATCAATTTAAGGAGAAGGTGGATGTTTTAATCCTAATATAACATCTTAGTTCATCAAAAGAGCATTCATAGAGCATGTTTCAAACTTAAATATTAGATTCAAGAAGACATGAGAGAGGATTCCAACAGAATTAATACCCATTATAGATAGTGAATTCTTATCATATTTAACATACTTTGACTCAGGTCATTGAGCTATGATATAATCCCCAATGGAAGTAATATTCCTCAAGATTTTGACCTTGTTGTCTTAGCTGAATCATACCTTATAAAAGTGGGTCAAATTTCTCATATACCCTCAAATCCTTTGTCTTACAAATTACATGTTATCTCAACTCCAAAAACCTCACATAAAAAAGCCATAATCCCACCTAGACCATCCCAAGTTAAATCCAATAATCCTATCTCATGGTTGAGACGAGGAAACTTAATGTACTTATCCCTCAAATATCAATTTTATATCTAAAATTCCTTATAAAAAATTATCGTCTAAGACACCAAAAGATCTTATTATGCTAAAAATCAAAATATTCAGCATGGAACCCTTTAAAAACCTCTTCCCTCTTGCCCTTTACAAGCCAAATAGGCCTTATACTAAACCAATTCATGTTCTTCTCTAGCCTCAAAATACCCAAAATTAAAAATAAATTAAGAAAATGTGAAAAACCCAGTTTATTTTCTAAGTAATGAATTGATGGATAAAGGTGTTTTCCTTCAACATGAGAAAAGTTAAGACAATCAAAATGAGGCTATTATTATTGATTTTGTAGATCTATCATAATGGATTAATTTTGATGAGGAAGAGAAATGTCAACCATCAACAAGAAAGGGTTTTTATCTACCAATTAATGGTTTTGTTTACCTTTCATGCATGCAAGCCTCTTTTATAAAGGGTAGTGTGTCATTGATTAATTTGTGATTGATTTCATCTTTTATCCCAAGCATGTATTCCTTAGTGTTGTAGATTTTGTCATCTAGATTTAGCTTATTGATAGTGTTTTTGAGCTTGGAGTGGTATTTCATGAACCACCTGAGAAAGGATTTTTGAAATTCAACTTCTTCCCCAATCTAACCCAACTTGTTCTAGTTTTTGAGGGAGTGAAAATGAATGTTAGACTAAGAAATATCCTATTTGGGAATCTTCTTTTGGTTTACCATAACTTCCTCATGCATAAACTTAACCTTTTCCTTGAGGTGTACCTTTGAGTCAACCTTTTCTTCTTCACCAAGATTGAAGGGTTTAATATAAATATTGCTAGGAGAAGTAAAGAGGGAGATACTTTTAGCATTGGCAGAATCCTTAAGCTTAGATATATCTTCATCAGCCATAGTGGTCCTCTCAATTTTCTTGGAAGCATTGGCTTTCTAGGTTTTGGAAAGGCTTTTAGGCTTACGATTTGGGGCTCTCTTCAGAACACAAATTTTAGAACTAGAGATTCAATAGGAGCAAGACAGAGGGTATCAAAACATTTAAAAAGTAAAATATAATAGATTGATGTAGATGGACTTTATTATTTTTTTTCTTGAAGTCGATCATAAAGTCTTTTAAGGAATGGAGAATGTAAAAAAGAAGATTGACAGGCATGTTATGTTTGAAATAGTTGAGCAAGGAAAATGATAGAAGTGAACAAATTTGAGTAGGTAAAGATTTATGTTTTTAGCATAATATAAGCTCTTGCATCACCTTTCATTGTTTGAATTTATTTATGTGTTTTTCTATTTATATAAATAGTTTTTGAGTAGGGAAAAAAGAAAGCAAAAATTCTAAAAGAGGAAAGATTTGATAAGGAGTTAGAAGAGTGATTTTTTTTGGATTAGTATTAAATTTAGTGTCTTCAATAAGATGGATTAATTTCAAAACATCTGTAGGTCAAATAAGGGAGAATTTTATAGCTTGTAGGTCCATCTTCGGAAACATTTAAAAAAAAAAGATTCCTATCAAGTAGCTAAGTATTTTTTTTTAATAAAATAAATTTCTCTTTTATATCCCTCCCACCATCCATCTACTTTAGATCTAATAGTATGAGTCATTTTAAGAAAATAAAGATGATAGGGTCTTTTAAGAAATCCCTATTAAATTATCTAGGTAGGATCTAAAATCATGTTAGCTACCATACAACATACACCCAAAATATAAGCAATAAAATAAATTAATGAAAGCTTTAAATAAATTAAATACACATGTTTACCACAAGTAACATGACTACCTCTTTAGACTAAAGTTTCTAGCCTAAAATTTCATAATAACAATAACTCTCTTCCACAATGAATTGCCTTTAAAACTAGCTCTCTATGGTCTTACATAAATAAGAAAGAGGCCAGGGATAAGGTGTGGAGAGTAGTTAAATTGTTGAATTTTTTTTCTCAAGATAATAATTTACTATTAATAGTATAATTCAATTAAGTAAATAACTTGATACTCTTCTTTAATAATAGTTTGTGGATAATTGTGCACCAATTAGTGATTATCCATGAATTATATTACAATAAATATTACAAGTGCATCTTATAACCATAATTCACTCCCAAAAATTTACCAAAGTTAAATAAATTTGGCCTCAATTGAGTGCTTTATGAAGATGTCCACAACCTGATCATTGTTCAAAAAAACTTAAGATCAATGACCTTATCCTATATCAATTTATGAATATAATGAATTTTAATCTCAATTGGATCAATGCATTGGTGCTACACTAGATTATGATAACACTTTTATTATCACACCAAAGTAGAGTGGGTTGGGTCTGTGGAAATCCAAAATTGGAAAGTAAGTGTTGAATCTAAATTGAATTATGTATAGTAGTGATAAATCCATTATGCTTAGCTTCCAACAAAATCCAGTCATGGGACCTACCCCAAGATGATACATGTATCATGCACTTGATTTATAATTATCTGGATCTCCTACCTAATCATTGTTTGTGTAACCAACAACTATTATGTTCCCACTAGAAATATAACACTTTTCCACATAACCTTTACTCAATATCTTAGTTAGCAGTACCCCAAAGTTATGTTAAAATAGATTTTTCAACTTGCCATTGGCTTTCATGGGGGTCCTAATAGTAACATGATACCAAGTTCACAACAAATGAAATATCAGGATTAGTATGAGTAAAGCACAAAATAATTCTCACCAATTTCCCATAGAGTGTACCATCAACTAAAGGATAATAACACTTGGTATAAATTTTGAACCTAGATTGATAAGGAGTCAGTGTGAACTTACAGTCTTTGATGTTGAAATTGTTGAGTATGTCTTGAGCATACATAGATTGATTAAAAAATATTTATTTCTTGGAATGTGAAATTTGAATACCAAGGGAAAAATGTAACAATTATAAGTCAGTCATCTCAAAAGACTTCATTATTAGAGATTTATGATCATGAATATGTTTTTTGGACCTCCATGTGATGATTAAGTCGTCAACATAAAGGACCAAATTAGGTGTTTCTCATCTACTTTATTGATGTATATTGTGGGGTTAGAGGGACTTTATGTAAATCCAAATTTGATTAATAATGTGTATATATTTTCATACCAGGCTTGAGAATAATTTTTTAAACTATACAGAATTTTTTGCAATTTTCATACAAGGCTAGATTTCTCACTGTTTATGGACATGAGAGGTTGGGACATGAATATTTATTCTTGAAATTCTCCATGCAAAAAAGAAATTTTGATGTTGATCTGGTGGACTTACTATCCCTATGATTTAGACAAGGAGAATAATAGCCTGATGATATTCATCTTGGCAATTGGAGTAAAGGTTTTATGGTAATCAACACTTGAAATTGTGAAAAACATTTTGTTACATGTCAGGATTTGTATATGTAAATAGACACATTTATTGCATACTTAGTGTGGTACACCCACTTCCACCTCACTAGTTTTACTCCTTTCGAAAGTAGAACCATGTCAAAAGTTTTTCCTTCTTTAATGAAAAATTTCTTTTTCCATAGTTGCTTGCCATTTAAGATGCTTAGAAAATTGATGATAAGTATTTGGATCTAGTGCCACTACCAACTATGTTAAATTTTCAACACCATACAAATGTTAAGATCTCATCATACTTGGATCTCTTGGATCCCATGTCATTGAACCATCCTCTTGGTGAAATTGGTGAACCTATTTTGGTAAAGACTGTGTTGGTTTTGCATATGCATTTTGAATGTTTTTTGGCACTAGTGGAGTTGTTGGTTGTCCCCTTTATGAATAATAATTTGAACTATAATAGCTCACATAATGGGAGTCATATAAACTATTTTTATTCATAATAGACCAAATAAGTTATGTCTAACTCGATAAAAGGTAATGGACGAGGAGGAATAGGAGAATTTGGCATGAAAGCCTTTGATTATTCATCAAATAACACATGTTAAACATAGTGATTCTAAAAACAAGAAGATGATATGCTTTCACATCTTTAAAAAAGTTTAAAAAGATACAAGGATGAACCTTATTTTCCATCAATTTTTACTTTTCATCTAGAATGTGTACTCATACATTACATCTAAAACCTCAAAAAATAGAAAAATTTGGTTTGACACTAGATAGTTTTTATTCAAGATTCATATTTTGCATTATAGAGTGGGAAGTGTAATTTTGGATATAGGGTGCACATTGAGTTGCCTCAGCCAAATATTTTGGAGGCAAGTCTTTGGAAGGTACCATGCAATTGGCCACTGTCTTTAGTGTGTGTTTTTGGCATTGAGCTACACCATTGAGCTATGCATATTGTAATTGCATATTTTAAGAAAATAGAGATCTAATAGTCATGCATATTGTGATTACCACAAATGTATTGGCATTCTAAAAACAAGTCTTTCAGGTTAAGGTAAATGATACAATATATTATCAATGATAATACCATTGAGCTAAGGACACCCATAGAGGAATCTAGACCACAATAGAATGCCAATAAAAATATGAAAATGTTAAGTAATCCATTCCTAAACCATGGTACAAAAAAAATATATATAAAATTTTGAGGTACATCATAATACATATGGTCATCCAATAGACATAATTATTAGTACATTTATAGGCACATCAACACCACATCTTATGATCACATTTGATGACAATGAAATTGCTAATGATGATTTTGATAGATATGCACTCTTTATTAAATCTTAAATAACAAACAACCTATTTATAATGTCATGATTGATAATGGGTCAAGTGAAAATGCATGTACAATGACACTCATTTACAGTCTTGGATATACAAAATAAAATTTAAAGGTTACATCAATAATAGTCAAAGCATTCATTGTACATGTACATAACATAATAATCTTTGAAAAATAGTATTACTTCTCCAAGTGGATTCAATAATGGTGGCTAATCTATTTATAATATTCCCAAGCACCAAGGTCTATAATATGTTATAAGGATGCCCCTTGATATTGAAAAATTCATGCAGTATCATCAAAAATACATCAGTGTCTCAAATATATAAATTTTAATCAAGTGGTCAAAGGTCAGGGCATTTCACATGGGTACCCTCTATAGTCAATGGTAACTCCTCCTCCCCCACCATCATTACAATTGGTTATGGCACCTATTTAAGAGAAATGTAAAAAGATAATCAAAATACCCATTCAAAAGCATAGTTTAGAATCAATTTTTCACCAACATATATATATATATATATATATATATATATATATATATATATATACAATCAGTACTTAGGAAAGTGGTACACCCACCTAAGAAACAAATTCATATCAAAGAGTTAATCAAAATGTAAATAAATATAAATCTTGTACACTGCATCCTAAAGTAGTACCTCAAATAGTTTAGGGTGTTCCATAGTGAACACAGGTAATGAGATATTTTCCTACTATATAGTAGACTCCACCGAGTCTTGCACCTTCTCAAGTTATATATCCTACAAAACATATTATGAGCATTGATCAAGATAGTTACATTACAACACCTGATGCTTTTTCAAATTTTGATTCATCTACATATAGCACTTTTCATCCATAAAAAATCACTATCGACATAAATGATCCAAGCACACACAATGGTCCTCCCATTGATGGGATCATATGCTAGTTTCCTTTAAAAAATGTTAAAAATATAAAAAATAAATTATTAAAAAATAGAAGAGAGTGTGTGTGTATGTGTGCGTATATCAAAAATCCAAAGACATTCAAAATATTATAAAATATGAAAAAATCAAGACCTAAGCATAACACAAGTTGCGAATTTTCTTCTTAACATATTTTATTTATCACATATTTTGGTAGGCTGAATATTATTTCTCAAATGCACATGCATTTCATGAGGTGTATGAATGTGATGTAGGACATACATTATAGATGGATTCTTAGATGCAAGATTCCCTTATACCCATTGTTTATGCCTATGCTATGAGCATCTAACTCTACTAGTTATATTATCATGTTATATATTTTTATGACCTCTTTATCATGTTGAGATACATATATTATGAATGTCTTGATAATTAATTATATCTTACATTTTGATAGATGAATATGCTAATTTGATATTATATAACATTGGTATATATGGATGGAATTGACTAATTTTCACTTGTTCCATATTTTTTTGATGTTGTTACTTTCATGCATGATAGGCTAAAAAATAATTTATAATTTTATGTGACCTTTGTCCCTTTTTTGAAATAATCTATTGAACATATCTATGATATTTTTTCTTAGTATGTGTGATAATTTAACATGTTCATTGCTTGTGGGCCTTGGCCCTATATTGTGTGTGACATTGGAAACATGTCTGTTGTTTGTGACATTATTAATGTCCTTTATGTGTAACCCTTTGCATTGTTTGTTGGGATATTTTCATGTCCATTTTATGTGGCCCTTTCCATTATTACGTGACATTGTGTGTTATTATTTTTTATCTTGATTAATGGTTCCATGATCTATATCATGCACTTTTACTATCTAGTCAAAATTTAAAATGGTTACTTTATTGCATGCCTCATTACGATATATATGTAGACATGACACTTATATAGATCACATTAAATATGTTACATACATGTTTTAATGAAAATACATTACTATGATGATATAATATCCACTTGATGACATAATGTTACATGTTTGAGTTGAGTGAATTGTAGTCTACATCACTCATATAAAAGAAGAGGCATTATATGGGGATTTTCTTAGATATCCAAGCCCCCATGAACAAAAATAAATCATATTTGGGACATAGTATAGGGTTCAAAGATATAAAATAAAAGATTTCAAAGATTCAAAATTATGGGGCATATGACATGCATATGCACTCACTGTTCTAAATCTCAAAGTACAAAATCAAACACACTTGAATGAATATGCATAGGCATATGCAACACATTTAAAAGATAAAAGTTATAGGTTAAAAATAAAATTATAATTGAGCATATAGATGCATTACATTTTATATCATTGGCACAAATTCAAAGGCATGCTACTTATTCATGCACATTTTCAAAATCTCAAATGCTACATCTCGATTCCTCACCAGTTAAACTTGCTAGATAATCTATGGATATATACAATTAACAAATTCAGATTTGGTTATATTTCTAACTAAGCTTAAGAATTATGATATTTTGGGATAATATAATGTTTCTTAGTTAGATAATAATACATGATTGCTTATATTGAACTGCATGATATACATGTTTACATTTTTAATCATATTAATATATTGATTTAGTTATATATTGTTACTTATGATTATCATGTCAAAAGATTTAATTAATTGTATGTTGTGAGGTGGACATAGGATAATTCTTACCTTGAGTGTACCAGAGGGAGAGCATCATCAGAGAGGTTTTTGTATATGGAGACATTGCAGGTCAATAAAAAGCTAGAGAAACCTTACACCATGATAATTAGTCATGGTAAAAAACGCATTTTAAAATGATTGTTTCTGGTGTTTGTTTAAATTGTTGTGATTAACTGAGTAGGTAAATTATAAAAATAAATTTCTTGTGCATTTAGCCTAATGTGTCATTAATTCACTTAAATAAAAATTTAATAAAGGTATAATTAATATGGGTTAATTTTTTTACCATTAAATTGCTAAAGCATAATTACATGTTGAATTGGTTTAATATGAAATTGAAATTTCATATTGAAATATAAAGAGGGGAATTATTATTTTTTTAAAAAGAGAAAACTATTGAAATTAGAAAAAAGTGAAAAATAAATTAAAATTAACAAAAAACAAGAAAAGAATTAAATATCTTAAAATTAGCAAACACAGAAAGAAAATCAAAAACAAAAATCTGAAAAAAGGATTTAGCATCTATTTTCTATTTAAGAGGAAGAATGAAATAGAGAATTTTCATAGTATATATAGAAGAAGAGACTGAGGAGAAGACAAGGAATGCAACTTTGAAAGAAAGTTGTGGGAATTGCAAATAGGATAACCAAGTAGTTATTATAAATTTAATTCTTCGCTTACAAATTTATAATTTAGAGAATTGTCTGGTGTAGAGTAAATGCACATTTTGTTAAATATATTTTGGCCATGAATTACCTTTGAATCTTTTTTTATGCGATACATGTAAATTTTATGATGTTATTCAAGATGCCTTGTGTAAATTACTACGTTAAGCAATATTAGTAGTATATTTACTGCACTAAATACTAAGTAGCACCTTACCTAGAGAGTTGTGGATTATAACTAGTTCAAAGTCTATTACCAAACTATTTATGATAATAGCACACAAATGTAACATATATAGAATTAACATAAATGTGGTAATGCAATATAGATGTAATTTAACTTTGTGGACTATGTTAGCTTATTACAGTAATTAGATGACACCATACAGCCTGTGTCATAAAACCAAAATGTCATTAGCATCATCTCATATCGTAATGTCATTAACATTTATTTAGACTATGTCATATAACCAGAATGTTTGAAAAATTTAATACCATAGTTTCTGAAAGTTTCATACCTAATATAGTTGTCCAATTCACACATTTGTGGCATCAAATCATTAAAATTAGATGATAATATTATATTCTATGGACTGTATTATAGGTGAATTAGATGTAAATTGGAAATAATATATACATTATTATTGTGAATAGACTAGGTGAGCCGTAAAAGCTAGAAATAAATAATGACTTAGAATATATAGCTTTTATGGCATCAACTTTATGTTAACCTGGCTTTTTTTTACAAACAGAAATTATTATTAGTCTTGTGTCACCCAGCTATATAGTTGAGTAAAATTTAGACTCAAACCAAATCACCATACAAAAATGTATTATTATTATTATACGGTGACTCTAATAATTTATATGTTACATATTCCATTCAAATAACTTGAAACAAAAGGAGTCTAAATACGATGATAACATATTATCTATTGGAAACTATTTTGAATCGCTATTTCATTTAATAGAATATTATCTATATGTAACTACGCTGAATTGTTATTTTATCTATATCATAATACGTAATGTAATTATTTTTCAAGTGAATACTATTATTATATCTCATCCATAATACACTGAGAGCATATTATATGTAAATTTTTTAATCTAACAATACATTCAATTCGTTACATATTCAAGAGTATTTCTATGGCAACTAAGCTTCTAACTCCTTGCAATCTACTTTATAATTGAAAAATTAAATACTTTAACATTGATATAATGCTTGATCTCAAATTGAAATTAGGCATTCCATGTATAAAAATATAAAAATCGATTGTTTAGTTGAAAATTCTAAGA
Organism: Torreya grandis; assembly: GCA_037957365.1. Lineage (NCBI taxonomy): Eukaryota > Viridiplantae > Streptophyta > Pinopsida > Cupressales > Taxaceae > Torreya > Torreya grandis. The sequence continues at coordinate 115,562 of JARHVA010007179.1, read as the reverse complement.
TATAAATCTAAAACTCCATTTATAAATCTAAGACGCCAATTATAAATTGGAAGAGGTGTGAATATATTGCTAAATTAAAATATTGATTTTTGAGTCTTATTTTAATTGTTGGGCCTTATTTTAAATTCCAAGTCAATTTATTGAAACACTTAGTCAATTGGAAATGCCAAACTTTATTAATCATTGAGTTAATAAACCAAATCGCTAAGTTTAAATAATTGAGATGGACTGAGTATATTATCATTGGTAGCATTATAAATTGATCAACATCTAAAAAGAAGGCTAAGTTTTAATTGTAACTCCAAGTCACCTTAATTAACACCAAGTCATTAATTGAAAATATTGGGTAATAATTAAAAAGATAAAATATAAATAAAAAATGTTGAATGTAATGTCTCTTCCTTATGTTGAGGTCAACATACCCCTATTTTTGAAAAATGAGGACTCTTGTGTCAATTTATGCAAATATGTACCTTGAAATTGAAAATAATCCACAATATTTATATTTTAAGATCATCCACATTAATTATATTTGAAGATCATCCACACCTAGTTTGGTTAGCATGTTTTTACATGATTTTGGTTTAATCTTGTCTCAGTTTGCTAACAATGGATCTTCTTATTTCAGGTTACAGGATCAATGGAGTCCATTTGGAATGGACAAAAGCTTGGGCTTCATGACTTAATGTTAATTTGATCTTTTAATAACTTTTGGTCTATTTAAAATCAAATTAAATTTATATTTGAATTGCTAACGCCTTGCTACAAATTTAGTCTAAGTGATTCTTCTAAAATTGATGGGAGCTTTGATTTAAATTTTACACGGGAACACTTTAAATATGTTATGGACTTAGTTTAATTTTTATACTAAGGCTTAGTCATGTTTATTAACATGACCAAACCTTAGTCTAAAAATCCATGATTGCCCCCTTTTATGACCCAAAACCCCCTTCATCCTGTTTATTATTCATGTGGTGTAAGCTACATGCAAAGTCCTTTTGTTATGTTCCTAACTGTCGGGTTTTGTGTTTTCAGACTTATCTTTTTTAGGCTTTTTATTTAGGAATTATTTCAACCATTTTATCCAACAGATCTAGCTTTTAGGACTTATGTTTTTAATGTTTCATTTCTTTTAGACATTTTGCCCGAGATAATTTCCCTGAAGTGCCTAATTCTTTTAAACTTTTCGTTTGAGACAATTTTCCCAAAGTGCCTAATTCTTGTGGATATTTTACCCAAAACATTTTCCCTAGAAATATTACCTTGAAGTATTGAATTCTATCAAACTTTTTATTTCACAATGATTCTATATGTTTTAAACCTAACTTAAGACTTTAGATTAAAAGGTTTATTTATGTTTATTAATATGAATAGGAACCTTGATCTAAGACTTTAACTTAAGTTTATATTATTCTCATGCCCTAACTTTAAATATTTCTTATCATCCATAAGAACCAATCATGTCCAACTACCCAAATCTCAATCAGATGATGCACATTCAATCAGATGAACAAGATCCAATGAGTGAGATCGATATTAAAATTTAAGCCACTAGCCCCGGGCTAAACATCAAACAACTCACCAAAGATCGATGGTAAGGATAAAAGTGTAAAAATCTTGATTGATGATTCCCAATAGATCAAATATTCAATGGTGCCTCAAGCAAGCAAGAAGGTGATAAGTGTTACAATTTTGACCAAGGAATAGTGAGTAACCAATGATGACCCACCCATTGGATAGAGATCCGATGATATGAGTTCTTATAGATAAATAAATCAAATGGTGTGAGAGGGATATTAACTTTTCAAAAGGAACTCAAACTAAATAAGGTGCTTCCACATTGCAAAAACATGTTAACCCAATAGAGCTGATAGAACATAGAAATCCCATGGAGCTTCCAAGTACCACATGCATAAAGTAGAGTGAACCCAAAAGTGACAAGTGGCAAACTTAGCAAGGATTCCTAAGGAGGTACCTAAAAATTGATGGTCATGATGACATTCTCATGGATGTCAAATAACAGGTGTGCATACATCAAAATTAAGCTCATCAAAGATTCCCAATGAGGTACCTTAAAAGTGATGGTCATGTGAATGTCAAAGGTGTTCCTATATACATCAAATGACAGGTGCATAGATGTCAAAATTAAGCTCATCAAATATTCTAGAGGAGGTACTTAAAATTTAATAGTCACATAGACGTCAAATATGTTCCCATAGACATCAAATCATGGGCATACAAACATCAATTTTAAGATAGATGTTTAATGTGGACATTTCAATAGGCCCAAGACCAATGGCATTCAATATTGTGGATCAAGATCAATGAACCACATTGATTCATGTAGAAAGATAGTATGGTGCAAGATCAACCAAAAAATTTCAAAAGGCAATGGTCAATTTTGAAAATTAATGAACAAGTGTCATGAAAGTGCCATAGGGATATGTAATGCCACATGGATAGAAAATGACAAATCTAAAAATATTGTGGGTTCAGAAAGGAAAAGGTATAAATGTAAGGATCCAAATTAAATCTAAGGCACAAACTCACTTTAGTTCAAACAAGCTACCACCATTAAAGCTTTGAAGAAACTTGCAAAAAATCCCTAACTCACATAATAGCCCTAATTAGACCTTGTATTAAAAACAATCGAACCCAGAAGAGTGAATTATCATCTAAGCTAGAGAAATTTAATCTAAAGCTAAAGAAAAATCCACTAGTGAGTAAATTTACCTAATTCAGACCATGGAAGATAAAAAAGGCACTTTTAGGGAAGATGTGGAACTATATCTAACTTTAGATGTAGAGGGAAAAGCCTTCAAAGACATAACATTTGATGCCACCACCTTAAACATAGGAGATAATAATTGATCCAAGCTATTTTGGATAGTTGAGGAGTAACTAGTTATAATGAAAGAGGAGGAGAAGATCATATATGCAAGGATGAGATACTATGATGTGGTGGTAATCCAGATGATAGGCCTCCATTTCACTGTAGCAAAACCCAAGGTACTGCATTGCTCAGACATTCTTTCCCCTATTTTTAGAGATGCTAAAATTAATTAGGGCATGATAGTTCATGAGTATAGCTTTAGGAAAATTGCCTATATTTATTTTATAGCCTTTGAGAACTTCTATAAATTGGCCAAACCCTAAGTAGATGTAACAGCGATCAATGAGTGGGCCAAAATGAATGACCCAAAGTCCGTGCTTATCTCATGGCTATATTATGGGAATCAAGTGTTCTCAGATTTCAATGGCAACATCCCAATTAGCCAATTTAGGCATGGGATCAGGATGATCATGACTCTGATGAACCAATTATGTGGGAATCCCACCACCACATATGTTGACAAAATCTGGGTCCCCTTTGTTTATTTCATGGTTGAGAAAGAACTCACCCCTCCTTTAGGTGAGATGATTATCACATATTTGAGTAAGCAGTTATCTAAAATTAGAAGAAAACCAAGAACCAATTTTATATGATGTCATACTTGTTAGATGCCCTGCTTGCCACCATGAAAATCCCCAACTTTAGACAATGGTCACTTGATGGGACACAAATAGTATCCTAATATTAATCCAAGTTACATATTTTTAAATATAGGTGTAGGCACTAAAAATCCACACACAATAGTTTCAAATGTGGTAACTCCCCTAGACCACTTCAGGACCCCCTAGGGCCCCAACTTGACCTTTTGACTAGTAGCTAGACCTAACACTAGTCAAATTTACCTACTGACTAAACCCATCTTTTAACTCAACTTGATCATGGCCCTAAACCATCGATGGTCACCTTAACTATCAACGGTCACCCCGACTATCGACGGTCAGGTTTCACCATCTAAACCAACTTAACTATCCCATCACTCTAACTTACTTTTCTATAATTAGATTGTCTAAGTCATGTATGAGCCAATGCATGTGTGAGTTAAAACTAGACAAGTTACACCTCCTAGTTAAATGTCTTGTTACACCTTTCCTTCCTATAAGAAGAGAGGAGTAGGAGGTGAAATGGGACCATGACTTCAAGAGCTTTTACATCCAGAGTTTCTTTGTATATCACTTCTTACAACAGTCCAATGATCCAACCATCACAATAGAGATTTGACTTACCACCTCCCCTTGACTGATAGCCAAGTACTATTATTCTATTGAAATTATGTCAGACTCCATCAATGAGCCAACCACCTAAACTATTCACTCAATCAATCTCTAGAAAGCTAAGTATTTATTTTCAATATATCCATTACTTTATTTCCATTTTTAAATCAACCCAAAATAAACCAATCTTCCAAAATTTCCTTATATAATCTCATCAATTTAATGTTTTATCACCCAAACCCAACACATAGTAACCACCAATGATCATCCTGACTACCAATGGTCTGTCCAACTATCGATAGTTGGCTCAACCATCGATGATCACCTCAACTACTGATGGTCACACCAACTGCCAATGGTAATTATGGTAGAAAATAATAGAAAGATATTTTCCCCCACCTACCCTTAACCAAATCCAAATTTATTTTTGTCTACTTGTTCATAGATCCCAAACCTATTTTCTGAACCACACCCAACCTATTTAGCATTAGGATTGACCTGCTTATTTCTATATTAGTCATTTTGGCCTATTTATTTATCAAGCATATCTTGTATTAAATTTCAATACCTTTTGATAATTGTTGCAAGTACTTTATCTTCTATTTTTTAAACTTAATTGTTTAAAATGTGTGGATTATAGCCCTCAAAGAAGCTATTACTTTCAGGATCTATCTAGTGGTAGGAAATCCACCTGGCTATCTATCTAACCAACCATTTACTTTAGTGTTATCTTATTTATAGGTCATCCTTCCAAACTAAAGAAGATCTCTCTATAATCATTTGATTCAATGTGTGCACAACCCAACAAGTTTTTCACCCATACCTATATCTAGTTTCTTTCTTCTTTCTCTTTCAGAATATAAGTTGAAATTCACTGAAACATTCTAGAAAATGAGGCTTCTTACTCTAAACAAAGAAACCAAAAACACCAATAAAGTAACCTTTTCATCAATCCCTCCTTCATCTAACATACCAGATCAAGCAACTATCACCACTTTACCTTCTCCCTCAACTACCGAACAATCCACTTTTCCTTTAGAGATCATTCCCAAGGAGGAAACCACCATGTCTACACCTCCTATAGAGGAACCACCCATCTAAACTTTACATCATTTTATTGAGGGAAAGGACAATGTCACCATTCTCGTTTCTCAACCTATGGGTTTATCTTTCGAGCCCATTGCCCAGGGAACAAGACCAATCTATAAAATATTCTATAGACTAGTTCAGAGAATGGAGTTTGTCTCCAAACTTGACATGGATTGAGCCACATTTTGAAAATAAATAGGGATCCCTTACAGCACCAAACAAGGACCTCCAATTGCATCTTTGACTAACCAACCCATCACTCCTATTATCCAACCCACCATCATACCAGCTGAAATAATGAAAACCTCTACCAACCCGACCATTTCTCAACCATACAAAGTAACCAAATCCTAAATAACTAAATCATCCTCTATCACTTAAACCAAACCAACCAAAAACCTTAATGTCTTCCCTATGTAGAGCCTTAATCATCCATCCTTGAAATTGGAGCTAACCTCACCAGACCTACCAACCAAACACTAAACCAAATAAGCCAAAGAGGTAGAACCAACAAAAGGCCAAAACACCATAGTTTTAACCCCCTCAACATTACCTTCCATATTGGGGCCTCATCCTTCTACTTTTATTAGGAAGCCAACTATTTCAACTAAAACCCAACCATCACTTTTGGTTACCCCATCACTCTTGCTTTCTAACATGCCCATCTTTCCTGAGCCATCCATAACTAACCTAGCTACTTTGTCACTTCCTACCTCCAACTTATCAACTTCCTTACCTAAATGAAACCAACAATTAAGAGCATAACCTTACCCAAAACCCCTGCCACAAAACTTATTTCTAAAAAGACTTCTATCTCACCAACCAAGGCCAAACCCTCTAAACCCTCTCCACATTTAGCTGAGTCTTACTAAACTATTTTCCAAATGTTATTACAAGCCTCTTTCTTGACCTTATCTCCTATCAGACCATTTGACCCTCTAGGTCTAAAACCCATCTGGTAAATGACCTCCAAGTATGCTCCTATCATAGGACACCCAAGCATGACATGAAGAAATATAAAGCTCTCCAGACCATAATCCATCACTCTATGATGAGGATGATTTATTAAAAGATGAACCTCCCATGAGGTTACTACCAATCCAAAAAAATCTCACCTCAGAGTGATGAAGAACCAAATCAATCTCTTACCTTGACTCTTCCCTCTATCCATATTATCCATGTGGTCACATGATCACAAACTCTACAAAAGGATAAGGTGAAGGATAAAGTTTCCATCCCATGGACATACCCATATTCCACCTCCCAACCAAGTCAAAACACCTTCACCTTTAGTGAAACCCAAGGTATCTATATTAGGTACCTCTCAATCCAACCCTTTCAAATCAATCAAGAGAGTGGTTCTTAAATAACTTCACCAAACCCTACAAAATACAAGTCTATATGAATTAATTTCTACTTCACCTCATTATAACCAAACAATAATAGAGGAATTTCAATCAATAGAGGTCCAACTTGAAGAACCTCAACCTCTTGTAGCCTTTATTAATACTCTCCATATTTCCAACCTTGTCATCTTCAAGGATTTAGAAATACCTTCTATCCACCCTGATGGCCTAGATCCCCCTCTTTTCATCACTACCTACATCAACCAAACCCACATCAAATGGGTCATGATTGATGGAGGAGCCAACATTAATATCATCTCCTCCCATGCCTATGATCAACTTAAACTACCAAACAATGTCATGTTTGAAACCTTAGCCATCCTCTAATCCTTTAATGACACCATGGTCACTACTTTGGGAACTATTATCCTTCATATCCATTTAGGGCCTCTCACACTCCCTGAACTCTTATCTATAGTGGAAGGTGAATTCCCATACAATGTTTTTTTGAGATGACCTTGGATCTACTCCATGGGTTGTGTACCCTCCACCCTTCATTGTTACATCAAATTTGATCATGAAGGTTAAGTTGTCAGTATACAAGCTAACCCAAGTCCCTTTTTATTGTGCAACATGACTTATTGACTTAATGACATCCTCTTACCTCCATATAGCACACCCTTATCATCTACGAAAAAGGCCTCAACCACAATAGATATATCCATATCTTCTTCTACCATTGAGGCATCTACTAGCTCATCAATCCCCTCATAGCAAATCCCCACCATAGACCACTTAGAATCAACATTCTAATATCTTTCACTTGGGGAATATCACCTCTTGACCCTTGATGCCTTCACTACTCCCTATGAGTACAGGTAACTTAAAAACTAACCTAGGTATGACCCCAATATCAAAGCCATTGTTCCCCTTGGACCTTCAAACTATCAAACCCATTTCATCTATAGGGGACTTGACAAACCTTTTAACACTTTGGCCACCTCCTTTTCACTTTGACCATTCACCTCAAGTTTATCCTACTTGGATAAACCCAAGTTTGCCGAGACATACCTCCACAAGTGTGCTTGTAAGGGATTTGGTCTTGGATGATATGAGCATGGCCCACATGATTTGATTTCAATTGAAACTAGAAATCCTCATGAGAAACATGGCCTTAGTTTTATCCTACCCATGAAGAAAATGAAGCCACCTATTGGAACCATTATTGAGGAAGACATCCCTTCCTCACCAACATCTTCTTTACCATTGACAATTGAAGATTATAACTTCATCCCCCCTAACTTTTTTCATCAACATGATCAGCCTTAGACCCCTCATCTATCAAAAGGAAGGGGAAACCATAACCATCCCTTTGACCCATCTTGAGATGACTTTCCTATCATGAATACCATTCAGTGTTAGGATGATCACTCCATTCTCACCTATATTGGTTCTCTATATTCTTACATCCAAAAATCTCTCCTTCCTAAGAATTTGACCACGTTGAATGAATCCACCACGGATATCAACTTGGGCACTCTAGACAACCCCCACATTGTCAAAATTGGCCAATCACTAAATTTTGAAGAACTTCAGGACTTCCCCTCCTTCCTACAAGATCTCAGCAAAACCTTCACTTGGTCATATGATAACATAATAGGAATAGACCCCACCATTTCCACCCATAACATAGTCACCAAACATGATGCCAAACTCATCAAGCAGAAACCTCGATGAATGCACCCTTACATAGCCCTTCTTATCAAAGATCTTCAACATATTTTATCTATAAATTTCATTCAGCCTATTGATTACCCCCAATGGGTCTTGAATATCATACTTTTCACCAAAGCCATAGGGGGACTATGCATCTATTTAGACTTTGATGACCTTAACCTTGCTTTCCCTAAATATGACTTTCCTCTACCAATCATTGATCAACTAGTTGATCTTACATCTAGCCATGAAATGTTATCTCTTATGGATGGGTTTTTGGGTTACAATCAGATCCTAATTACCCTTAAAGATCAATACAAAACTACCTTTATCACCCCATGGGGGACCTTCTGCTATAGGGTCATGCCTTTCAAAATAAATAATGCTAGTGTAGCCTACCAACGTGCTGTGACTTATATCTTCCATGACCTTATCCATAAAATTATTGAGGATTGTGTGGATGATCTTCTTAGGAAATCCAAATATCACAAGGATAATTCAACCATCCTTAAGATCATCCTTGAACACCTCATCCATTACCATGCCTGCTTTAACCCCAAGAAGTGCTTTTTTGGGGTCTTGTCAAGAAAGATCCTTGGATTTATCATTTCCCTTTGGGGAATTGAAGTTGATCTAACCAAAATCAAAGTAATACTTGATATTCTTCCTCTAATTAACCTAAATCAACTCTATAGTTTTTAGGAAAACTCCAAGCCATTCGTCACTTTATCTCTTATCTCTTAGACCAATGCCAACCCTTCCATCACCTCTTAAATAATGATGTCTATTTCAAGTGGAACAATGACTGTCAAAAGGCCTTTGATTCACTTAAAGATTAAAGTTTGTCTCCACCTGTCCTCACCCTCCCAAGGATGACCAACCTTTCTACCTTTATATATCTACCATTGACCACTCCCTATGGGAAATGCTTGCTCATCAAGATGAACAACATAAAGAGTAAGCTATCTACTACATCAACCATACACTTGTAGAGTATGAGACTTGGTATACCCATACTAAGAAACTTAAAGTAGCTTTAGTATTCATGGCCACCAAAATTTTCCACTACCTTCTTAACCACAAGACCTATGTCATAACCAATACTGACCACTCAAGTATATGCACTCCAAGCCATACAAAAACCAATGTATGGACAAGTGGCTCATGTTTTTAGCTATGTTTGACCTTGAGTTTCTTCAGTAAAAGTCAATTAAATGGCAAGTCATTGACCAACCAACTAGTTTAAGCACCTTTACCAGACAAGCAACCTCCTCCTCTTGAGTTTCTCGATGAGTCCATCATGACCCTCTCTTAGGTAGACTTCACCTATCAAGTGACCATGTTCTTTGATGGATCAAAGTGTCAACATGGTGGGGGAACTGGTATCATCCTTGTTCCCCTTGATAGTGAACCTCTTATTTTGTCTTTCAAGCTTGATTTTGAATGTACCAATAATATGGCTAAGTATAAATCCCTAGTCATAGGTCTTCAAACTATGTTAGCCTTGGGAGTCAAAATGATCAACATCTTTGGTGACTCTCAACTAGTGGTCAATCAAATCAATGACTCTTACCAGTGTAAGAATGATGTTTTGTAGTAGTAAAAATAACTAGTTGATGATTTATTAACATTATTTAAACATTATCATATCCAATCCACCTTGCGATCTACCAACAAGTTTGTCGACACCATGATTTCCCTTGCATCTCATATCCCATCTACACCCTTTGACTCTAAGATATTTGTCATTATCCATAGACTTACCCATCCCTCTTATATCAAAATAGATTCTCCCACCATCTTTAATGTGGAGGAGACCCAACTTGATCTTTGGTACCAATAAACCTTTGACTATCTTAACTTTTCCATTATTCCTTCTAGTCTTTCCAAGAGTGCTCGATGAGTATTTATCCAAAGTACCTCACATTATACCATTATTGGGGGAATTATTTATAAACATGGCTTTGATGGTCTCCTCTTATGTTGCCTATGCAGTCATGAAGCCTCTCATGTTATCATGGAAACACATGATGGGATATGTGGTGGAAAATTTAGTGGCCTTACCATGCTAAACACATCCTTTGACTTGGCTAGTAATGGCCTAACCTTAACCAAGAATGTTGTGATTATGTGAAAAAGTGTGTTAAGTGTCAACAACATACTAATTTACATCATGCACTTAGCCATAGTCTTCATGTATCCACTAATTTTTGACCCTTCTCACAATGATGTCTGGACCTTATTGGTGAAATTAACCCATATTATTCATAGTGACACCATTCTATCATCACAACAATTGAGTATTTTACCAAATGGGTATAGGTTAATCCTCTTATCTCAACCAAAGTGAAACAGATTATTGACTTTATCAACCATCACATCATCTGTTGCTTCAGTGTTCCTCACAAAATCATCACCAAAAAAGTAAAATATTTTAAAAACAAATAGGTTTAAGGTATTTGTGATGCATTTGGAATCAAGCTCATTTTCTCATCACCCTATCACCCTCAAGCTAATGGATAGGTTGAGGCCTCTAACAAAACTCTCAACAATATGATTGCTAAAATGGTCAATGCATCTGGTCAGGATGGGCATTTGCACATCCCTTTCATTTTATGGGCATATAGAACTAGCATCCAAACCCATATAGGTGCTAGCCCATTCTCTATTTTGTTTGGATCAGAGGTTGTCTTACCTTTTGAGGTCCAAAGCCCATTTCTTCACATATCTTTACAAGATCTCATTTCTGAAGATGATTATCATCAACACTATTTGACCCAACTTGGGCTACTTGATAAGTGTCACTTAGGCATCCTTACACAACTTCATATCTATCAAAAGTGCATAAAACATGCCTATAAAAAACACCTTAAAGTGTGAGAATTCAACATCGAATACCTCATCTTAAAATAAAATCAACATGTCACCAATATGGAGAAACGTAAGTGTGGCAAGTTTTATTTTAATTGGTTTGGACCTTATATCATAGCCCACAAGTATAGATCAGGAGCTTATCAGTTATTCTCTCTTGAGGGAAGCCCATAACCTGAGCTCCTCAATGCTTTGCATCTATGTCCTTTATTTTATTAAAGAGGATCAAACTCACTTTTTGTCTGACTTAGGTTCATCCCTTGCTTTTAAAACCACATTCCTCTCCCTATTTTAGGGGCAACCGATCGAAACTAAATCATGTGATTATTCATCACAATCATGGACTAATATTGAACAATAGGTACCATGGCTCTACCTAGGGCATGATTCTCATGGTAATTTACACCTTTTTTATAGGATAGATTCCCATGATCATTGTCACCTAAACCCCTTTACATCTAATCAACCTTTTTGTACTTTTAGTTTTGCCTTCATAAAGGTCAACCTTTAAGCCTATACAAGCAAGACTATGTCAAGCAAAATCAAACAAATCAAAAGTAAGTCATAACTAAAAACAATCATGGGTCATCCCTAGCATTCTTAGACTGCTCCCTTGAAGGATAACTACTAGTAACATATCAAAATTTCTATAAATAAGGTAGACTTCTCCCTTGAAGGATAACTATCAAAGGCATTAAGCAAAGCACACAAACTTAGACCACTCCCTAGAAGGATGGATGAGTAAATAATTTATCAAAATATATCAATTTATTGGAAGCTTCCCACATCAATCAGCTTCCCCAAGCCTCCCAAGCAATAAACTAAAAAGTGAAAGACCCATTATTAAGATAAAGCAAAAGCGAAGTGATTTTGAAATCTGTAATCAACTCTCATGAGTATACTTCCCACATCGATCAGTCTACACCTTATAAGACATATTTTTTTTTGTATAGACTCTTTGGTAACCTCTATAAGAGGCATGTTAGTCTCACAAGAAGGTTCCATTTTCATCCATCTCCCCTTTATACACTATAAACAATGGATTTCAAGCTCATTTGACATTATGTGATCAAGATACCTTTTAACCAACTAAAAAATGCTAATGCAAAGAATTCGAAGGGCTTATGTTTCTTAATCCAATCCAACTTATGTCTTATTTTAGTCCTTGCCAAAGAATAAGCGTCATGTCCTCTTCTTATCCTATCATAACTAGTTGGTATATTCACTAAGACATTTATCTCTTGATTATATTATTTTACTCACATGCAGTGTTGTTATTTAACTTATTTTATGTGTTTTACCTTAAGAAAAATAGCCATAATCATAACCATATAACATCATATCAACATATATCATAATAAAAAACACACATCCTCAGCATATCCATCATCCTATCAACATCATAGTATCCATTAATAATAAAGCAATAAACAATTTTCACCATATGTCTAACTCTAAATGAGGAAACATATACTCATTAAATTTTAGCATAAACATCATCATCAAAACCATAAATGACATAAGCATCATCATAAACATGAAGCAAATTGCTTCTCATCACATGCCTAGATAGGTGAGTCTACATTATTATCCATATCCATAACCTAAGCATAATCACTATAGCATCATCAATGATCAACATAACTATAATAAACATCATGAACATAAAACATCGAAGCAAACCATGAACAATGAGAAATATACAAGGAGTATATCTCTAAATCATGAGTTTATCATCCATAACATCATAATGTATACAATAAAATACATGTTTCTTTCTCAAAATATACATCTTACTGCATTGGCTTACAGGTTGATATAAAAATGATGTACAACAAAATATCATAAACCATATCATAATTATGCCCCTAGGGTACCACTATCTTTTGGAGCACCATTACCTCCTGAGGTCCCTACTTGTCCACCTACAAAAACAACCCACTAACCTAGTGTCATCATGTTATCACCACCTACCAAACTAGCTTTGTACTCACCCCATTAGGGCTCACCAGGACAACATCTCAAGATTATGGCCTTGTAGTAGCATAAATCCTTTATTGTGGCTAGATACCGTGCCATGGGGATAGTGCTTGATGGTCCTAAAGGTGCCATAGATCCTCCTCTAGTATATATAAGGGAGTCTCTCTTGGGTAACTAAGGCTATTAAAGCTCTATCCTGATCCCTCTCACTCTTAATTACAGCCATTTGACCCTGTGCCACTGCTAGCTGACCTTGTAAAGCTACCACCTGAGCATGTGTTGTGGCTAGTGCCACTCTTGCTTGTGCATCTAGGGTAACCCCCTATAGCTATACCTATTGACCTCTACCATTTGGGTCAACATCCATAGGATGGTTTCCACCATCATCACCACTAAAATTTTCTATCGCATATAGTGCTTGGTACCATGCAGGGTAATCATCTACAAAGCCAACATTATCTATCTCAACCCTAGCTGGTAACTTCTTATGATCAAGTAAAATTTAAACTAGCTATGGCTCAGGTAGTATCACCTCTACATCCTCCCACCTATACCTCAAGAATGGACTTGGTATCCATTATATCAAGATAAACTATCTTTGTACCCTATCAAATGAGATGAGCTCCACCTCCCCATCCTACCTACCAAGGATCCACCTATAACTCTACAAAGATTATGTTTATCTCCTAAATCTATCCAACTTTAGAAACCTAATGTATGGCCTCCATATCACATTACCAATAACCAATGCCTTTAATGCACCTCTAAACCAATCAATGTCACACACCCCTCCACTTAGTCTTGACAGAGAAAAATCATCTCTATACCCATGAATCCAACTATGGGGTCCATCTAGACATAACCCTCCCATAATATCCCCATCGATCGTAGAACCTAGATGTGCTCATATGTCTAATAGTATAACATGAACCTGATGGTGATACCATATCTCCTATGAGATTTGAAACCCCACAAATCCTTATATATTTGAACAAGTAGCACAAGTACCCATCCGAACACTATGTGACCATGTAGTATCTCAACCAGATTCCCAAGTAGTAGATAGGGTAACTTCCCAATGCTTGAATCTAGAATAACAAAGTAGGATATTGCAATCATCATCATCATCATCAGTAGTATCCTCTCACCCCTCACCCTCTAATAGAGTAGAGTGTAGCTAAATCCTTTAGTGTTCCATCTAAAAAGATCATGGTCATCTCCAATAGCAGCTCCAAGAGCTCACCTCTCTCTCCTATTCAATGTGATAAATCAGCTCACCCTAAATAGGTAGTCATGTAATCCGTTGCACATCCTTTAGTAATATTTTCATCTCACCAGTGGGTAGAAGGAAGATGTTCATCGCTGGATCCCATCTCTCGATGGGGCCCATGATCATCATCATATCCTGCAACATGTGTTGATAGTACAACATCGCTCTAAGACTAACCTCCTCCATATGCACACAGTCATCAAGAGTCATCCCTTGGTAAATCATAACAAAGATATGAGGTACCTGATCTCACATATGGATCTACTCCCATGCCTATAAATGTTTGATAACAAACAACTTAGTCCCTTATACTATTTTACCTAACTTAGCCTCTTTACCTATCTTATCTACCTTTAACACTTAAACCATGACCTATTACCCTACACCCTCATCATCAACTATTTTCCCCTTACCCCTTATCTAGCAACCATAACCATCCCCTTAACCTCATCTATTTCTACAACATTGAAGCTACTACCTAAGGTTTTACCCTTATACCCCATTTAAAAAACTTTATAACATTCAAACCTAAAACTTAACTTAATATTTTGATTAAAAAACACTTTGCCACTTAGTTGACCATTGATGGTCATTATGACCACCAATGGTTAAGAAACTATTCTGCTAATAGTCATCAACCATTGATAGTTGGGATGACTACTGATGATCACTATGTGTGATCGTCGACATAAATATCCCAAACCTTACCTACCAAAAACCTACCTCAACACCTAAATCCAATAACTAATTACCCTTACTTTGTCCTCTACCCTTACCCCAACCTACCTACCCTCCCAATTTTAATTTTCACCTATAAATTTTAAAAATAACAACGTAAAACCTAAAACTAAGTCAAAACCCCAAACCCACCCACCAAGACAATACCAAAACAACCACACTCAATTGTAATTCCAAATCAAAGTTAATCTATCCAATTTAATAAAACCCCTACCTCATTCCTCAACCATCATCAAGGAGGAATCTTAGGACCCAATGCCTGGCCTCATTTATGTCCACCCTGCATCCTCTCCAATCCAATCAGTCTACTCAGTCAATGTAACTTAGCAACCCATCCAATGACTGTCACCATCAAAGTTTTTTGCATAAAATGACAAACAAAAAGTCACCAAAGTCAACAATCTTAAATGAGTGAAATGGCCCTCAGATTCACTTTTTACCCTTACCCTTTTAGGGTTTTGTACCTAACCACCAATGGTCAGGGTGACTGTCGACGGTCGACCCTAAGGACCCTAATCATTGACAATCATAATCCTAGACTTTTTTCATTAAATCAACTTTTAAATTTTTTTTGAAACCCACAACAAGCACCCACCCATGAAGACTACCTTCTCCACCCCCCCTGATGAACCACCTCATCACCTCACCATTGGTCAATTTTGGCCCAACCTAACCCATGTTTTGTGATGACTTTTGTTTGGTCTTTTTGACTACATCGACAACACTTACCATGTTAACAAATTTTTGGACTTGCGCTACCTTAAACACACCCAACCAATTGGTGTCTTCTTAAGAGCACTTCCTACCTTGGATATCCATGACTTCACTTGACCAGTTTATGTTTTCTTCAGAGCACTTCCTACCTTGGATACCCATAAAAACATAGACCTTTCATAAGAAACTTTTGTTTATGAGTGTTCTTAAACACCATGCCTAAATGCGGTCATGAGGTCCACTTGTCACTTATCTTTTTAGTACCAACCTTAATTTTTGCCAATTATGGTAACCTAGTTAATGCACAATCTTGGATATCATATTTTTATCACATTTTGTGTGCATGATTGTGCTTTAGTGCCCCAACCTATCACCCACATTCATGATGTCCACCTTCATCATCACCTTCTCCACTCATCAAACTCACACTCGATTCTATTTTACTTCATCAACTCCCAATTTGAGGGGGAACACCTCCTCCCCTACTCAAGGAAACTAACCTTTGACCCAAAATCTATTTTTATTTTAAAGCTTATTGATACAGACTACATAACAAAAAGGGGCAAAGTGTAAACATTGTAAATCTGCACATGATGGTTTCAAATGTCACAACTCCTCTAGACCACTTCAGGACCCCTTAGGGCCCCAACTTGACCTTTTAACTGACATCTAGACATAATGCTAGTTATCTTGACCTACTGATTAAACCCATATTTTAGCTCAACCTGATCTTATCCCTCAACCATTGATGGTTACCTTAATTGCCAACAGTCACTCTGACCACTGATGGTCATGTTCCACCATCTAAAATAACTTAACTGACCCATAACTTTGACTTGATTTTCTATAATTAGATTGTCTAATTCATGTAAAAGATAATGCATGCATGAGTAAAAATTAGATAACAAGTTATACCTCCTATTTAAACATCTTGTTTCACCTTTCCTTCCTTCCTAGAAGAAGAGAGAAGTAGGAGGTGAAATGGGACCACGACTTCAAGAGCTTTTGTATCTAGAGTTTCTTTGTAGGTCACTTCTTCTTGAAAAGTGATCCAACCATCATGATAGAGAGATGAATTTCCACCACCCCTTAGCTGATAAACAAGTACCATTACTCTAATGGAGTCATTCTATATTCCATAAAAAATCTAACCACCTCAACCATTCATTTGATCAATCTCTGACAAGATAAGTATATATTTTCAATCTATCGATTAGTTTGTTTCCATTTCATAATCAGCCTAGAATAAACCATTATCTTAGAATTACTTTCTATGATCCCATCAATCTAACATTTTAGCACCCAAACCTAACACATAGTAACTGCCAATGATCATTCTGACCATTGACGATCTGTCCAACCATTAATAATTATTTCAATCATCAATGGTCACCTGAACCACTGATGGTCATTATGGTGGAAAATAACAAGCTATTTTCACCCACCTACCCTTAACCAAATATAACTTTACTTTCATTTACCTATTCATAGACTCCCAACCTATTTTCTAAATCACACCTAACTTGTTTAGCATCAGGATTGACCTGTTTATTGTTATATTAGTCATTTTAGTCTATTTCTTTATCAAGCATCTCTTATATTCAATTTCAATACCTTTTGATTATTGATGCAAGTAATTTATCTTTTATTTTCTAAACTTAATTTTTAAAACATGTGGATTGATATCCCCCCAAGAAAGCTATAGCTTCCAGGATCTAGCTAGCACTAGGAAATCCACCGAGCTATTTATCTAACCAACCATTTGTTTTAGTGCTATATTATTTGTAGGTCATCCTCCAAAGCTAAAGAGGATTTCTCTACAATCATCTAATTTAATGCGTAAACAACCAAATAGGTTTTTTAACCATACCCATATTTAGTTTATTTCTTCTTTCTCTTTCAGAATATAAGTTAAAATTCATTTAAATAATAGGGACCATATTCAATTTATTTGTGATTGTGTTTATCCATCCTTAGTTGAGACCATCACAGGGAACCTAATGATGAGGGTCAACCCTATAATAAATAAGACTATTAAAGCCATGGGGGATATATGGATATATACAAATTACACTGTAATCAAGATTAAGGGAACCCAATGTACCCCACTTAGCCTACCAATTAATGTGTCAATCAAGCAAGTAGAACAAGAAATAACATACCAAATATGCAAAGGTGTAGATGTCTTTTACAAGACCAAGAGGAAGGGAATGCTCCACACCCTCCCCATAACCGTTGGTAGGATGGTGTTTCAATAATGGGATAATTTTGAGGCAGCCTCTAAACACATGACCTCTTTCAGATTACAACATGATGAACTAAGGTAGTGAGACCCCTATGGAAGGGTTGAGAAACATTTGAAGGAAAAAGGGATAAGTATGACTTAAGATCACTAACCTAGCCCTTATGACCCCTTATACACTAAGACATCTTCATTTTATGAAGTCTTTGGGAGATTGAAGAAACTTAACATCAAGTCAGAAGCTAAATTTCTAAGGGAGCAGATTGAAAGTGATGATATATGGTAGTTGGGACCTAGGTAATACCTTTTTCTAGGAGGTCTATCTTCTAGCCCTCCTCTAGCACATACACAAATAAAAACACAAAAACTTGAGGCATATATTGAGTAGAGGCTTGAGGAAATAAGACCTGATGAGATGGCATCATCTTCAACCCAACCTAAAGAACTAGGATCACCAATTGAGGAGATCAACATAATAACATTGGACCCTACATAAATAGTCGAAGATGCTTTGAAACTATTATCTAGTGCTTATC
This sequence comes from Torreya grandis, assembly GCA_037957365.1. NCBI lineage: Eukaryota > Viridiplantae > Streptophyta > Pinopsida > Cupressales > Taxaceae > Torreya > Torreya grandis. Next base: position 96,956 of record JARHVA010007179.1, on the reverse strand, counting down.
AATCAAATGAAAGAGAGGTACAGATAGAAGGACCTCAACCCCAAGTTGAGGATATATAAAAGGAGAAGGGGAAGGAATTATCATTGCACTTAGTCCCTATTGCCACCCCACCAAAAACGAAGGCTAAAATGGAAATGGTTCTAGTGGGAGGTAAGAATGCTAAGTTGACCTTCACTCATTCTTTGAGTGAGATAAACCTTTTTAGTGATGATAAACCAATCCATGGTTTGACCATTCTTGAATGGTTTATATATGAAAAATTATATAAAATTCATACTCTGGACCATCCTTGGGCCATTACAAAGTCTATCAATATAACTATGTATGATGAGCTTAAACCATGGATTGTGTTTCTACAAAAGCAAGAGGAGAATAAGATGGCTACCCTTGAAGCCTTAGGTAAGACATAGATGGAGACTCCAGCTCTAAAGATCACATATTCCTTAGTTGGTGTTCAATTTAATCTAGAGACTGCCAGCTTGGAAAGAGTGACAAAAAAGAAGGCCATGGTTGGTGAAGAAGAATTCACCTTCTAAAAGCTAGAGACATTTACTGGTTTGATTCTTATGGAAGGACAAAGACCTAGTTAGATTCCTATCTATAAATATGACCCATTAGAGCTAGCTCAAGAACAATCTGATCAATTGTAGGCTATCATCAAGGGCATGATGCAACACATAAGAATTTGTAAGAGACAATCCTATCGATCCTAAAGGATAGGTTTAATAAATTTGAAGACACCATGACTGAATTTTTCAACTCTTTAAAGTCAGTTAGAGCTAGACATAATGCAATGAGTAGGCAAAGCACTATGGCTACAGGCCAAGTTGGCTAATGGCAAGATTCAAGCTATCAAGTAAAAGTCTTGATCAAAAATCAATTCCTTGACTTTAGGATTATCATCCTATCCCATTTAAATATAGCTATGGCTATATTAGTGGAGAAAATTAGAGCCTTGAGAAAATGATACAAACAATTAGAAGATATTGCTAAAGACTTCAAGCAACAAGAGGATGAGATATTGCACATCTTGGATAACTTAATCAAGGAACCCACCACACTTAGTCTACTGGGCTTAATAAATGATGCGGATTTTAGGCACAAAACTACTCAATTCATATAAGAGGTGAGGAACCAAGGATAGGGAAAAATAGGGGGTGATAACAAAAGAATCATGGGTCTACTCTTGTCATCAATGGAGAAAATGAGAGATGATAGGGGCATCAAAAATGATTTGGATAAGATCAAAAAATATCTCAAAGCCCTGGAGAATCAAGAAAATGAGCTCTTCATGAGACCTATTGCTAACATCCAACTAATCCATGAGCAACATTATAGATTGAAAATCCTATAAGGAAGGTAAAAGACTGCATCAAATTAAAGGTCCCAAAGCCAACCTAGTTAGGAATATTCTTTTATAGAGACATTGTAATATTTTGTAAATAGAATATTCTTTTTGTAAAGGCATGTGCAACTTGTAAAGTGAATTGCCTATAGGTTAGTAAATTAGGAAGAGTCTAATGTATTTTAGAACTTTGTAAAAGGACACCTGTCTTATACACTTGTACTTTTGTAATTGGATATGGCTAACCAACATACTTCCTTGAATTACATAAAAGGATTATTGTTAATTGTAAGAGGGGGGGGGAGTTTTTGAGCCAAAAACTTGTGTAAAATTTTGAGGAATTAATGCAAGTGAGGAATTATGCAAAGATTGTCCATATTCATTTGTGTCATTGGTATTATGGTTTCTCTCTCTCAATTGTTTATTTTTATTTCAAAATTTGAAGGGTTCTTATGAATTCTTGGTGTATATATTTTAATTACAGAGTTGTTAACTTATGCCAATGCTAGGTTGACTAAAATTTCTTAGTTTCATTTTGTTTCTTTTATTGTTCTTGCATTTGGGCTAATGTTGTTTACTTGCAGGGGTAAATCTTTAAAATGAACTTAGTTCTTATTTGCATTTTTTTCAATCCTTAGATGTTTTCCTGGAGTGTGATAAGATTTTATCTCATGTTATTTCATGTTACACATTGGTTAAGTGCATGCTTGGATGATATTTTAACTTTGTCATGATGTTTGGGATGAAGATCAATAATAATTTTTTTCTACCTTACCCTTCCTTTTGCTCTTTTTTTTAACCAGATCATTCTAGTTTAACTTTAATTATAAATACCCATCATAGATTAGTCTCATATTAGTTCTTGATCATAATTCACCATCCTTAGCATAGTATACTTCATATTTTGCATAGACTAACTTTGGCCATGATGACTCCCAACCACCAAATATTATAAAACAATCCACTTGTTTTGCCTCTATTTCATCAATAGATAATAGGATTATCACAACCTGTAACTCATGCACTAGATCCATAGAATTCTAAGATGATAAGTGTTCTTAAACACTTTGGGCACCTGTGATACATATTTAGGCATCAACAAGAGGATATCCGCTGGCACTAGAAGGAGGGCCTTATATCTTTGTAGATTTAAAGTATCTTTGCTCATTTTTATGAATTAAGTTCAAATATTGGTGTAACCTTTGCATAATTGTGTTGATATTTGCTCAATTCTATAAATATCATTGATCTTATAGTGTTTGACCCATATTTATACTTCCTTTAGATAAAGATCGATGTTCTTTGAAGATATATGCTTAATTATGGTAAAGATCACTTAATCTTTATCAATTCAATGGGTTTGAGGTTAGTAATAGTTTTTTTGATCACATATTGATAGAGCCTTTACTAATTTGAGTTTATTTGAGCATAAATGTGTAAAGATTCTGCATACTTATGTATTTGGATACATCTTTGAGCTCGTATAGTGAAAGATTGATGTCCTTTGTCATATTTTATATAAAATTTAATGTGCAAGTCTGATCATTATTTTTTAAAAAGATAAGACTAACACATCATATTTCAAACAAGATTCAAATCCCACAAAATGGAATTACCAAGAATCAAGACAAGGTCACATTCATAGACTAGAGAACCTTTACTTTCATTAGAAGTTCATAGGAGAACTAGGCAAGATAAATGTAAGCACAAACTCTCAAAGTCTTTTCCAACTTCACCAATGTAGAGTGCTCCTATGTTCAATCCATATCAAGGTATGGATTGGAAAGGTGGTTTTTCAATCAATGTACTAGGTGTGGTACATGACCTTCCTCGTAACTCTAAAAAAGTATTTGCTAGCATTTAGTCCTAGTGGCATTGTAACTACTGAAGAACACATTAAGAGTTTCAAGGCTGCATTGAGATTGCTAAATGTAGTCCATGAAGATGTAGCATGTAGACTATTTAATTTTAATTTTAAATATGTTGCATATGAGTGGTTTTTAAACCTCTCTAAAAATTACATTACTAGTTGGGTTGATTTTAACAATGTCTTCATTGACCATTTTGGTAAAATAATTAGTTTGTGTCCTATACCAACAATTCACCATAGTGAAAAGGGATGTAAATGAGCCCATAAGATCCTTCAATGCTAGGTTCTAAAAAAAATTTAGTAGGACCATAGATCCTTACAAACTCAATGAGGCTTTAGCCTTAGAAATATATAAGGATGCCTTAGATCCTATGACTTATGTGTTTATAAAGAGAGTTTTTGGGCCCATAAACACATTAGCTTTAGCTTATGCTGAAGCTATGATCATTAATGGCTAGATGAAACCCCAAGGATAATTGGAATATTTTTTTCTTAATTTTAATCCATATCTACCCATTATGAATGTTATTACCAATACCAACCAAAATATGCCTACCCTAAACCAACTTCCAGTCTTGAACCAACTACCTATGAGACATGTTCATCCTACTCAAAACCTAGGATTCCTGAATAATACTACCAATGGATCTCATCCATAGGATTAGAAAGTTTTAATACCTATAACTAATGATAATACCCAAGTCCATAATTATGAGGCCCCAAAGAATGAAATTGATTCTATCCTCAAGATAGTTTAAAAGCTTAGCACTAGTTTCCTTCAGTTACAAAAGCAAGTAAGCAATACTAGAGAGAGATCTTGTAGGAATTTATCTTTTCATAGGTTCAATAGGTCCACTAATATATTTCAAATTTATAGTTACCACAACAAGAACAATGAGCCATCTGTTAGAAAAAATGTGCTTGATATAAATCTTACTGATTTTATTTTACCTAACTATTGTAAATTTCATTGCACTTATAAGCATGGGGAAATAGACTATGTTGAATTTTGTAATTCTTTTGAATCCTTCCAATAAAAATTAGATACTTTTGAATTTGTCCTTAATAAGTAGTGTGATGCAAGTACATTTGATTCCTCAAGGTCATCTAGATCTACTGATTCAACTCTCATGGTGGAGACATTTGAGTTCCCTTTCTAAGAGGACAACAAATCTGAGTATATTCTTGAAGAGATTCATACTTTTTAGAAATTTTTTAAGAAGACTTATCCTCTGAGAAAGTAAGATCAGAATCAACCATTAACCACTTCAAATCCTCCAAATAACTTTGAGGTCATTTCTAATACTACCTCAGATAAAAATTTAGAGCCTCCTAAGGGAAGTAATTCTAAACCCATTACTAATGCATCTAATTCTTCCAATATGATTGGGTATAACATTGTAGAGGACATGAAAATGATCAAAACTAACATTGCCTTGTATGAGTTAACATAGATTATTGAACATAGAGATCTATTGTTGGAATCTTTGTCTAAAAAGATTGATAAGTCTCAAAAGTTTGCACATACTAATGTTTCAATACACAAACATAAGGTAGATGTTTTTTCTTTCCTAATTATAGTCAAGATATTTGGTAAAAATTTGCATAATTATTTATTAGATTCTAGTGCATCTATAAATATAATGCCTAAGGGTATTTGTGAACAATTGGGTTTGACACCCATCAAATCTGATAGAGTTGTAACTCAATTAGATAAACCAAGAGTCAAAGTGATTAGTGAATTATTGAATGTTCACATTAAAATTACCTTAGAGCTAAAGATCCAATAATTCATTGATATCCAAGTGGTGGACATACCTGATGCTTATGGGATGCTATTGAGCAGAGACTAGACTAGGAGCTTGAATGGATATATGTCAATAGATTGTTCATATATGTGGTTCCTTGGAAGGAAGTTCCCAACCAAATAAGGATAGAAAGGGAGCCTAAAATGAAGCATATGATCACTAAGTATAATGAAATAAATCAGAGGCTCAACATGGTTAACTCATATCTTGGTGTGTACATTATTGACACCACAAAGATATGTAACTCTAAAACTTTTCATGCTTTGCCTAGATTATGAAGACTTTATTTTGATGGTGCCATATGCAAATCAGGTTCTGGAGTAGGAATGGTATTAATGAATTCCATTAGGAAAGAATACAATGCATCTTAAAAAATTTAGTTCTCATGCACTAATAATTTGGATGAGTATGAAGCACTTATATTTGGATTACAATTTGAAATCAAGCATGAGGCTAAGGAACTATTAGTTTTTGTGATTCTAAACTAGTGGTCAATTAGGTCAAGAGTAAATATCAATGCAATTTGTCTTATCTCAATAATTATAAATTTAGAGTGTGGGACTTAATGTTCTGATGCTTTCAATATTATGTCAATCCCTAGGGAAGAAAATACGGTTGCTGATGAGCGTGATTTAGTTGTAGCCAACCTTATGCCCAATCAAAGTTCCAGGTTGAAAAACCTTATAATCAAATTGATCCCATGTCTTTTAGTACCAGATAATGTCAAACACTTGCAGGTATTCAGTGATGATGATAGACTTTATGACTAGTTTAGGAGTGTTTGAAGGTCACAATATTGATGGAGTTAGTCTCCTTGATGATGAAAACATTTAATGAAAATTGAATGATAATTTAATTCAATTGAATGATAATAAGATCCCCAAAGACATGATAGCCTTGGATAGACTCTTTTATTATGATAGAATGGCTGAGGATACCAAGATCCCCAAAGTAAATAGAAAGGATTATAACATAATTGACCTTGGGTTTCAAGGTCAACCTCAACTAGTTAATATTGGTACAACCTATACAAGCATTGAGTCCAAAAGAGCCAAAGAAATGTTGAATAAATATAAATATATCATAGCATGGTCCTATGATGACCTAAAGATCTTTGATCTAAAGATCATAACTCATACTATACCTTTAAAAGAAAAAGAAAAATATTTTAAATAAAAGTAGAGGTTTGTCAACATGGTCTTAGAACCATTGATATACAAAGAGGTCAAGAAGATATTAGATGTTAAGATTGTGTTTCCCATTAGACATTCCACTTGGGCTACTATTTTAGTCCCAGTTCAAAATAAAAATGGTAAAATTAGACTATGCATTGATTTTAGAAATCTAAATAGATCATCTAAGAAAGATAATTACTCCTACCTTCTCTTGACCAAGTAATACAAATTATTTATAGTTATACAATGGTGTCATTTCTTGATGGATTTTTAGGGTATAACTAGGTTTTGCTAAATCAAGAAGATAGAATGAAAACTACTTTTAATACCAAGTGGGCCACATTTACCTACAAGAGAATGCCTTTTGGATTGATAAATGTAGGATCCACTTTTAAAAGGTCTATGGATCATGACTTCCAAGGTCTTATAGGTAAATGCATTATTATATACATGGATGATCTTAAAATATTTTCTTCGAATAGGGAGGATCACATTATGCATCCCATAATAGGTATTTGAAATATGCAAAAGGTATGAGATTTCTCTCAACTAAAAAAAAAGTATTTTCTATGTTATCGAGGGAAAACTATTAGGATATTTTATCACTAAGGAGGGAATCTCTATAGAACCTGATAAAGTAAATGCAAATCTAATATAGAGCCCCCTAATAGTAGGAAGGAATTAACATCATTCTTTGGTAATATAAATTTTGTAATAAAGTTTATTTTTGGTTTTGAAAAAATAGTAAAACCTTTTGAATGACATGTTGAAGAATGAGGCTAAGATAACTTGGAATGAAGACACAAAGAAGGCTTTCAAGAACATTAAGGAGGCAATCATATAATCCCCTATACTGAGAAGTCCAGACTTCACTAAATATTTTTATCTTTACTCCTTTACTTCAAATCATACAATAGCTACAATTATAACTTAGAAAGTGGATGGATGTGACCATCCAATAGATTTTATGAGCATTAAACTTAAAAATTCTAAGTTAAACTACTCTTTGATTGATGAACAATCATGTTCTTTAGTCAAGGCAATAAAAAAGTTTAGGCATTATATTGTTTGGAATAAGGTGCATGCCATTCTACCAGAACCTACCACCAAGCTCATGCTAAGTCAAAATGAACTAGGAGAAAGGAGAGGTAAGTGGATGTTTGTACTTCACGAATATGACATTGAGATGAAGGCTTCCAAAATGGTAAGATGTTAGGATTTAATTCAATTGATTGTTAATACTAAACCCAAGCTAAGTGTTATGTAGGTAGAGTAACAATGTTTTAGACCTAACGATTAATATGATCCCATTATCCTCTTACTAATCAATGGTTATTGTCCTATAGGGTTAAGTAAAGAATAAAATAGAGCTTTAAGGCTCAAGGAAACTCACTTTTTAATCAAAGATGGAGTGTTGTACAAGAATAATTTTAATGTATTTACTTGAGATGTGTCTCCAAGAGTGAAGCAGTTGAGGTCATGAGCACCTTTCATGAAAAACTGGGAAGTGGAATCCATCCAGAAGGAATACAACACACAAAATATTAAGGTCTAGTTACTATTGGCCTATAATTTTCAAGGATGCTCACAAACATGTGAGAGAGTGCCACTTGTGTCAAGTTTTCAACACTAAAGAGACTAAGGCAACCATACCACTACAACTAGTTATGGTGGACCAACCTCTTGCTCAATAGGGGATAGATTTTATAGGGGTCATTAACCCCAATTCCTTTGATGGTCACAAGTACATGCTAACTACTATCGACTACTACACTAGATGGACTGAGGCAGTGGCAATAAATAGTACAGGTCCAAAGAGGTGATCATTTTTTTTATAAGAAAATATATGCACTAGATTTAGAATGCTAGTCTCTCTAGTTTGTGATAATGGATCTACTTTTATATCCATTGAAATGATAGAATGGACATATGATAACATTATTCTCAAGTTATCCTCAAACCATTATTCTCAAGGCAATGGTGTATCTAAATCAATGAATAAAAAATTGATGAAGGCAATAAAGAAGTATGTAGCAGACAAACCCAGGACATGACACATGCTTCTCAAATATTCCCTTTGGGAAGATAGAATAAGAGTCAAGTAGGCTCTCAAATCATCACCATTCTTGCTAGTTTATGGTCAAAAACCCATCTTCCCCATCGCCCTCAAGCTACCAACAAACATGTTCATGTAAGAGTACATAGAGAAGGACCAGTAATTTGTAAGTTCAAGGTTACTAGATGTCATATAGATGGAGGATGTGAGAGAGGAAGCACCTTTGCCAATTTTAGCAGATACCAAACCAAAATCAAGAGGTGGTTTGATAAATGTTCAAAAATAAAGGTGTTCAATTAAGGAGACTTAGTTCTTCTTTGGAACAAGGCATCTGAGCCTAAATGTAAACATGGGAAGTTCACACCTTTGTGGATAGGTCCCTACCAAATAGACAAGATAATTGGAGACAACACTTTCAAACTGAAAGACTTACAAGGATTAGAGTTTACACTGCCCACTAATGGGTAATACCTCAAGCACTACTTCTCTATTATCCCACTTGGAGTCTTCATGAAATGACTATAAGACTAGTTAGAGTTAATGTAATTAGGCTAGATTAGTTTCTTTTTATTTTTTTTCTTTTTTGTCCCTTGTTTGTGTATAGGTTTGTATATATTTGTTTGTTTTCCTACTTTCTATTAGTTGTGTTTTCTTTCTCTACTTTGTTTCTTTCTTTTAATAAGCCCTTTTTGACAACCCTCAGCTCAAAGTTCATATGATTGGTCAAAAAACCTCATAGTGCAAGAATGCAAGTATGTTTTATTAGCATTGGCTAATCATGGATAATTAAAATATGAGCTTAATGTATAGTTTAGATAAACTAGTAAATAATAATGAATATATTAATTAATCCTTGAGATTATAAAATTTTTATAATCATATTTTGGTTCTAAGAAAGATTGAACATGTAGGATGAAGGATTAGATTATTAAGATACAATCATGCTTGCACTTGAAAAATATTAATTACCTGGGACACAGTTTATAGCCAAGGATGATTATCTAAAAACCAAACACTTGGCCAAATCCATAAACTTGGCTAACCTAATTCCAAACCTTTGGTAGAAAGTCAAAATGATTTGAAAAATACAAAAATAAGAACCTTATTACAAAATTCAAGAACTTTATAAGCAAATGTGATTTTGGTAATCTCCACTGGGATTATAAACATCTAGTTGGTAGTGGAATAGGGCCTTGAGTGGAGACAAAATCATCTTTGTCAGAGATATAGACACTTGACTAGTAGTAGAGCAAGGACCAAGCCTTCCCTTAGCTACATCATTATTCTTAAATGAATATCCAAACATGCTAAAATTCAGTGTTAATGATTAAAGTCATGAACTTGGAATTTATTCCCTAAATCCCATGACAAACAGTAAGTGATATCAAAGCACACACATGGCATGACTAGGGCCCTGATGTTTGATCCCAATTATGTATATGCAAGACTTTGTTTAACCATGAAATTATCTCAATAATGGTACTTGATCAAATGGAATAAATAACTTAATTATTAGTCTAAACCAGAGTCTCTGAATTATAACATATTACTATGTTTCCTCCAAAAGTCTCCATTTATTGAGGTTAACATACCTCCATTTCTAAAAATGAGGACTCTTGTGTCAAACTATGCAAATTTTTACCTTAAAATTGAAAATTCACTTGATCAGAGTGTCACTAGCATGTTTGCACATTATTTGGATTTGAAGATCATCCACACGTGGTTTGGTTAGCATGTTTATACATGATTTTGGTTTAATCATGTCTAAGTTTACTAATAATAGATCTTCTTTTTTAGGTTACAAGATCAATAAAGTCCATTTTGAATGGATAAAAGGTTGAGATTCATGATTTAATGTTAATTTTATCTTTTACTAACTTTTGGTTTATTGAAAATCAAATTGAATTAATATTTGAATTGCTAACACCTTGGTCCAAATTGAGTCTAGGTACTTCTTCTAAAATTTATGGGAGCTTTGATTTAAACTTTACATGGGAATACTTTAAATATTTTATGGACTTAGTTGTATTTTTATGCTAAGGCTTAGTCATGTTTATTAACATGACCAAACCTTAGTCTAAAAATCCATGCTTGCCCCCTTTTATGACCCAAAATCCCCTTCATGCTATTTATTATTCATATGGTCTAAGATACATGTAAATTCCTTTTATTATGTTCCTAACTATCAGGTTTTATGTTTTCAGACTTATATTTTTTAGGATTTTCATTCAAGAATTCCTTTGGACATTTTGTCCAATATATCTAGCTTTTAGGACTTATGTTTTCAACATTTCATTTATTTTAGACATTTTTCTTAAGATAGTTTCCCTGAAGTGCCTAATTATTTCAGAAATTTTGCCCAAGATAATTTCCCTGAAGCACCTAATTTTTTCAAACATTTTGCCCAATATAATTTCCTTAAAGCACCTAATTCTTGCAAACATTCTCCCTGCAACATTTTTTCCCAGAATAATTCCCCTGAAATATTGAATTCTATTGGAATTTTTATGTCATGGCCATTCTATATGTTTTAAACCTAACTTGAGACTTTAGATTAAAATATTTATTTGTGTTTATCAATATGAATATGAACCTTGATCTAAGACTAGCTTAAGTTTATATTATTTCTATTCCCTAACTTTAATATTTCTTATCATCCTTAAGAACCAATCACATCCAACTGCCTGGATCACAATTAGATGATGTGAATTTAATCATATGAACAAGATCTAAATAAGTAAGATCGATATTGAAAATTTAATCCATGAGCCCTAATTTAAACATCAAATAAATCACCAAAGATTGATGGTATGCAACAAAGCATACAAATCCTAATCAATGGCATGAGATAGGTAAAAGCTTCAATGGTGCTCCAAGCAATTGAGAATGTGATAAGTGTCATGATTTTGGCCAAGGAATAGTGAGCAACTAATGTTATCCCACCCCTTAGATTGAGATATGATGATTTGCATTCTTCCAAATAAATAAATTGAACAGTGCAAGAGGGACATGTACTTTTCAAAAGGATCTTAGAATAAATAATGTGCTACCATGTGGTAAAAACACATTAAATTGGTAGAGATGATAGAATTCAAAGTGAAAAAACCTCATGGAGATGCCAAGTGTCACACACATGAAGTAGAGTGAACCTAGAAGCCACAAGTGATAAAATTAATAAATATTCTTGAGGAGGTACCTAAAAATTGATGATCATGCAGACGTCAAAGATGTTCTCATGGATGTCAAATAAAAGGTGCACAAACATCAAAATTAATCTCAACAAAGATTCTTGAGGAGGTACCTCAAAATTGATGGTCGTATAGATGCCAAAGGTATCCCCATGCACATCAAATGATGGGTGTGTATATGCCAAAATTAAGCTTAATAAATATTCTCGAGGTACCTAAAAATTGATGATTGTGTAGATGTCAAAGATGTTCCCACAGAAGACAAATTATGGGCACACAAATGTCAATTTTAAGATAGACATTCAATGTGGACATTTCAATAGGCCTAGGACCAATGACATTTAATCTTATAGATCGATATCAATGAACCATGTTGATTCATATAGAAAGATAGGATGGTGTGAGATCAACATAAACATTTCAAAAGGCAAAGGTCACTTTTGAAAATTAATGAACGAGTGTCCTAAAAGTGCCATAGGGATGCCATGATGATGCCACATGGGTAAAAAATGACAAATCTAAAGATCTTGTGGGTTTAGAAAGTTAAAGGTATGAATTTGAGGATCCAAATCCAATATAAGGCAAAGACACACTTTTGTTCGTACAAGTTGCCACCATTAAAGCTCTAAAGAGACTTACAAAAAATCCCTAACTCATGTAATATACCCAATTCAACCCTATATTAAGTACAATTGAACCCAAAAGAGTTAATTATCATCTAAGCCAGAGCAATTTAATCTAGAGCTAAAGAGTAATCTATTGGTGAGCAAGTTGACCTAATTTATACCATAGTGGCTTGAAAAGGCACTTCCAGGGAAGATGTGGAACTATATCTAACTTCAAATGCTAAGGGGAGAGTCTTTAAAGATATAAAATTTAATGCCACCACCTTGAACATAGGAGATAATAATTGGTCCAAGCTCTTCTGGATAGTTGAGGAGTAACCAGTCATAATGAAATAGGAAGATAAGATCATATACGCAAGGAGGAGATACTATGATGTGGTGGCAATCTAGATGATAGGCCTCTATTTTTCTATAGAAAAACCCAAGGTACTGCATTGGTCAGACATTCTTTCCCCTAGTTTTAAAGATGCTAAAATTAATTAGGGCATGATAGTTCATGAGTGTAGCTTTAGGAAAATTGCCTATATTTCTCCTATAGCCTTTGAGAACTACTATAAATTACCCAAACCCTAAGTAGATGTAACCTCAATCAATGATTGGGCTAAAAAGAATGACCCAAAGTCCATCCTTATCCCATGGCTATATTCTAAGAATCAAGTGTTCTCTAATTTCAATGAAAACATCCTAGTTAGCCAATTAAGGCCTATGATCAAGATGATCATGACTTTGATGAAATAGTTGTGTAGGAATCCCACCACCACATATGTGGACAAACTATGGGTCCCCTTTGTTTATGTCATGGTTGAGAAATAACTTACCCCTCCTCTAGGTGAGATGATTAACACTTATTTGATTAGGCAATTCTATGTAATTAAGAAGAAAATAGGAACCAATTTTACATGATGTCATACTTGCTAGATGTCCTACTTTCCACCATGAAAATCTCTAATTTTAGGGAATGGTCACCTGATGGGACACAAATAGTCTCCTAATATTACTCCAAGTTGCATATATTCAAATACAAGGACCGTATTCAATTCATTTGTGATTGTGTTTATCCAACCTTAATTGAGGCCATCATAGGGATCCCAATGATGAGGGTCAACCTTATAATCAAGAAGACTTTTGAAGCAACAAGTAAAAGAAATTTGGTAAGTTGAACATGGAAAATAGTCTTCAAACAATTAAAACTATTTAAAATCCTTTCAAATGTAGGGATATATGGATATATCTAGATTATACTATAATTAGGATTGAGGGAACCCAATGCACCCCAATTAGGCTACCAGTTCATGTGATAATCAAGCTAGTAGAATAAGAAATAACATACCAAATATGCAATGGTATAGATGGCCTTTGTAAGAACAAAAGGAAGGGAATGCTCCACACCCTCCCCATAACCATTGGAAAGATGGTGTTTCAATAATGGGACTATATTGAGGTAGCCTCTAAACATAGGACCTATTTTAGATTACAACATGATGAACTAAGGTAGTGGGACCCCTATGGAAGGGTTGAGAAGCATTTGAAGGAAAAAGGGATAAGTATGACTTATGATCACCAACTTGGCCCTTATGACCCCTTATATACTAAGGCATATTCATTTTATGAGGTCTTGGGGATATTTAAGAAATATAACATCAAGATAGAAAACATATTTCTAAGGGAGCATAAGGGTAGTGATGATATATGGTAGTTGGGACCCATGCAATACAATTTTCTTGGAGGTCCATCTTCTAGACCTCCTCCATCATAGCCACAAATAAACACATAAAATATTGAGGCATAGATTGAGCAGAGGCTTAAAGAAATAAGAATTGATGAGGTGGTATCATCTTTAACCCAACCTAAAGAACTAAGATCACCAATTAAGGAGATCAACATAATAACATTAGACCCTGAATAAACATTGGAAGATGCTCTAAAATTATTGTCTAGTGCTTATCAATAAGATGAATAAGTACGGATAAAGGAACCTCAACCCCAAGCTGAGGAGATAGAAAAAGAGAAGAGGAAGGAAGTAACATTGGACTTAGTCCCTATTGCCACCCCACCCTAACTAAAGGCTGAAATGGGAATGGTCCTAATAGGAGGCAAGAAGCCCAAGTTGACTTTCACTCATCCTTTGAGTGAGGTCAAAATTTTTAGTGATGATAACCCAATCCATGGTTTGACAATTCCTGAATGGTTTATATATGAAAAATTACAAAATTTTCCTAATCTTCACCATCCTTGGGGCATTACAAAGTCTATCAATATAACTGTGCATGATGAGATTAAACTATGGATTATGGACCTATAAAATCAAGAGGAGAACAAGATGGCTATCCTTGGAGCCTTAGGTGAGATAGTGATGGAGAATCTAGCTCCAAAGATCATAGAATCCTTAGTTGGTGTTCAATTTAATCTAGAGACTACCAACCTAGAATGCATGACAAAAAAAAGGTCATGATTGGTGAAAAAGAATTCACCTTCCAAAAGCTAGAGTCATTTACTATTTTGACTCCTATGAAATGAAAAAGACTTCAGCAAATTATTATCTATAAAGATGACCCATTGAAGCTGGATCAAGCACAATCTGATCAATTGTAGGCTATCATCAAGGGCATGATTTAGAAATAAAAGAATTTATAAAATACCACAATCCTATTGATCCCAAAGGACGGGTTTAATTAATTTGAAGACATCATGACTAACTTATTCGACTCTTTAAATTCAATTAGATCTAGATAGAATGTAGTGAGTAGGCAAAGAACTATGGCTACAGGCCAAGTTGGCCAATGGTAGTATTTAATCTATCAAGTAAAAGACTTGATCAAATCCTTAACCAAAAATCAAGTCCCTTTATACAGAACTATCAGCCTAGCCCATTTAAATATGGCTATGGCTATATTAGTGGACAAAATTAGAGCCCTGAGTAACTAGCCCAAACAGTTGGAAGATATTTCCAAAGACCTCAAGCAGCAAGAGGATGAGATGTTTCACATCCTAGAAAACTTGATCAAGGAACCCACCACACTTAGTCCACTCAGCTTACTAATTGATGATTATTTTAGGCACATAACTACTCAATTCATGCAAGAGGTGAGAAATGAAGGATAGGGAACAATAGGGGGTGATAAAAAAATAATCATGGGTCTACTCTTGTCATCAGTGGATAAAATGGGAGATGCTAGGGGCATCAAGAAAGCTTTGGAGAATATTGGGAAAGATCTCAAAGCCCTAGAGAATCAAGAAAAGGAGCTCTTCATGAGACCCATTGCTAACCTCCAACTAATCAATGAGCAACATCATAGATTGAAGATCCTATAAGGAAGGCAAAAGACTGCATCAGAGCAAAGATCCCAAAGCCAACCTAGTTACGAAAATTCTTTTGCATAGACATTGTAGTATTTTGAAAATAGAATATTATTTTTGTGAAGGCATGTGCAAATTTTAAAGTGAATTTTATATAGGTCAGTCCATTAGGAAGAGTCTACTGTATTCTAGAACTTTGTAGAAGGACACCTATCCTATACACTTGTACTTTTGTAATTAGATATGGCTGACCAACATATTTACTTGCATTTTATAAAAGGAGTATTGTCAATTATAAGGGGGGATTTTTTGATCCAAAAACTTGTGTAAACTTTTTATCAATTAATGAAAGTGAGGAATTCTAAAAATATTGTCCATATTCATTTGTGTCATTGGTTATTATAGTTTATCTCTCTCAATTGTTTATTCTTATTTCCAAATTTGAATGGTTCTTATGAATTCTTGGTGTACATATTTTATTTATAGAGTTTTTAACTTGTGCCAATGCTAGGTTGACTAAAAGTTCTTAAGTTCATTTCATTTTCTTTACTCTTCTTGCATTTGGGCTAATATTGTTTGTTTGCAGGGGTAAATATTTAAAGTGAACTTAGCTCTTATTTGCATTTTTTTCATTCCTTAGATGTTACCCTGGTATGTGATAAGATTTGAAATCATGATAATTTATGTTACACATCGATTAAGTGCATTCTTGGATCATATTTGAAATTTTTTATGATGTTTGGGATGAAGATTAACAACAAATCTTTTTTGCCTTACCCTTCATTTTACTTTTTTTAAAACCAAATCATTCTATTTTAACTTTCATTATAAATACCTGTCATAGATTAGTTATTGATAGTAATTCACCATCCTTAACATAGTATACTTCATATTTTACATAGACTAATTATGGCCACGGTGGCTCCCAACCACCAAATATTATAAATATTATGAAACAGTCCACTTGCTTTGCCTCTATTTCATCAGTAGATAATAGGATTATCACAACCTACAACTCATGTGTTAGATTCATAAAATTCTAAAATGAGAAGTGTCCTTGAACACTCTAGGCATCTGTGATACATATTCAGGCATCAACACCTTAATGCAAGATCAAATGTTTGGTGAAACTTTATTTTGCCTTAGATCTTCGTATTGAAATTAAACAGGTAAAATATAATTACCTCTTTATTTTGTGGGATAAAACTAATGAAACTTTTAGAGTCCTTTCTATATGAAAACCATCACATAGGATGTGCCATTATATCAATTTATGACTATTTACATAATTAAATCATGCGCGGGTAGATCTCTTAGTTAACATTCTCAGGAGAAATAATGAAGGAATTAAATAATACATTTTAGCAAACTATTACTTGTAAACCTTCAAATATAAACCAATTGTTAATCTAGTGGTGAAACTAGACATCTTGTGTTTTTAGAAAAAAAATAAAAAATTTGGGTTATTGTATGAAATGAGTGTGTTCTATGTATTTATAACTAATTCGTGAGTTGATTAATATGCCTAGTAGTTACAAATAAAACACTTAATGTGGTTTAAAAATCACATAGCATTATAACACCTACATGTGGTGCACATTAGGATGTAAAAGTGTTTATATGTAGGAATTATACCTATAATTCATTAGATGATTGTATAATTTATTAAATTGAACAAGAATCAAGAATCAAGACCTTTGGAATAGTCTCCTAGAAGCAAATAAGTTAGTAAGATAATGGGTTATGAATTATCTGACTCATTATTAATAACATGAATAATCGTTAATCATGTGTATTCAATATGGAATACTTGTGTGCATTACATACTAAGAGTGTGTTATTATGTATAAATGCTTGGTTACACTTAGTGCATAATGGGGCATCATGAAGAATGTTTATATATTGTGATAATTTGATGTGTTTGCATGCAATTCAATTTAGGGTATATCTAGGAGGTATAATATTTAATTTTTTGTTTGTTATTATCTACATAGACCGGATGAGTTTCGAGATTTATAAGTTTGGTTTATGTGTTGATATGTAATTGGAAACTTATGATAGTATGGGATATCATAGGGTACTATATTATAGAAGTATGTTGTACCTAGGTGGTACTTACTATAGTTATTATACCTAACTCATATCTACATTTGTTTGTATATTGTATACATACTAGTTATTGTTGTGGATAACATGTGTTTTACAATTGGTAGACTTGTTTATGCATACATGCAAACTTTTGAGTTTAAAAAAAGTTGTGTCAATATGTTACTGTGTTCTATGGGAATGATTACTTGCTTGTTATATGTTTTCTATGTATTGAGACTACTTCATATGATTGATTGTGAAAAATTGGTAGTTAAGTCTTGGAACACTAAACTGTGGTAATATGGGTTGCCATAAGGTCTAGATAACTGAAAACCAATTATATTGTTGATTTGTACTGTTAAATTGTATGTTTACTTAGGTGGTATATTTTTAATCATTGTGTATATTATGGGATAGAATATAACGAAAGATTCATTTATATGTTTGGCAGAATAAATGTATGATGTTATTACTCCTATGTAAGGTGTGTCATGTGATTCATATGCTAATAGGATGTAAGTTGTTTAATATTGTGGTTGAATTGTATTTGACCAATCTACATTGCTAATATAGAGTAAGGAGTGAGATAAACTTCACTTGCTTACTAGCATTGCAATGTTAGATGAAGAAAATCCAATCAAGTGGTGTGTATGAAATTGATAGATCTATATATCACTTTTATATTACTATTTATAAAACTATAGGACAAAGTGTGTTTAGTGAGACATTATCATTCATGAGTATGATTTAAATGTATATGTGATATCCTGCAATATATCAAGTTTTCTATGATACATTGCATGTTTAGTTAGTTAAAAACTATACAACACATGGGTACTTGTTAGTCTCTCTAGATTCACACACTGTCACTATCTACCCATCCATAAAGGGAGGGCCATCTACTTATGGGATTAGTGTTATATATTTTTGGTCCATGGTTGGTGTGAAAAAATTATTGGATGATGCTCTCCCTCCCCATAACAATACTACTTATTGAGATGACACTTGAGATTGCCACATATACTTGAAGTTTGAGAACTGTGCTTTGAGGTAGCCAAGTATCTAATTTGTACATCATATTATATTGTGCTTGTTATTATAAATTGTCATGAAGAATCATAATTATACATTGATGTACTATGATAGTGGTGATTTTGGATTTATATAAGTTGAATATAAAATGTTATAATTACTTACTATTCTGAGTTGTCATTCTCTCATGATAATTGAGATCTGTATTTTATGTTGTAATATGAGTTGATGTCATGTTTACACATGAATAATATTATTATCTATGTTAGACTCTCGGGATGTATTCTAATTTTGCATATGTGTTTATTAAAAAAAATGGTGTATTTCTAGTTAGATTTGAGCAGGGATGTTACATGTGGTATCAAAGTTATGGCTCAAAATCTAAGACGTAATGAGTCCATCAGCATTTTTGTGTCTTGTGAACCTAGTGACATGAAGTTTTACACTAGTATTTGGATTTATGGTGTCTCAATATGGAAATATGTTACTCTATGGTTAGAGTTTTTGAGACTTAGTAGATCCACTTGTGTATCCTGGTGACTTTTGTAAGAATGGACATTCGTTGCATGTGAGCCTCCAAAGCACTCATATCTCTTTGAATTATTTAGGAGATCAGTTACCGAGTGTCTCATTGGTGATGGTTATATTTGAGGTTTGGGTAGATGAGTATATAGCATAGTTCATGAGTTAAGAATAAAAGATTTCTACCATAGTTTGATCACTTAGATTAGACACCTCAAGTATGATTACAACTTTTTTGATTATCAAGTCATGTTTGTTATTGAGGTTTGTGAGTGTTTTATAAGGTTAGGATGCTTCTCATTTAAACTTATGTGCTTTATTTTTTGTGTCTTTGATTTATTAAACCTAGGAGTGGGAAATTTGATAAGACCATTTTTATTTTAGTACCACCTAGGGTGGTGTAAATCGTCTTAGTAGAGTGTTGATGTATTGTTTGATAACTCCATTGTGTTAGGAGTTTTTCTATGGAATTTACACTCTTAATATATGTGGTGTCACACCTCATAGTTGGATTATAAATGATTTGTTATTATCTCAGTCTCCCTTGACATCATTATGAGCTAGTGAGATGATTCACATTTTCATGACATTGATTTAGTGTTCTCTTTTATGGAAATTGTTATTGAATGTTGTTTGAATTTACTCTCTTGGAATTTATGGGATAATGTTTTGTACTCTTGTTGAGAGATAAGTTTTAATATTGGATGAAAAATCACATATTTATGTTGGCATATATCTCTTCCAAATATGGAATTAGATTGAGATATCATACTTACAAGATTGGGTAAGAAGGTAGTGTTTAGCAACATTGAATTGTGGTGTTTTCCTTTACCCGATGAGGGTATGTAGGAGTTTTTGAGATGATAGATCTTTACTTATTACTTGATTTTAAGACCATGTGAGGTGGCAAACCTTGATTTATAAATTAAACTATATACTAAGAATTATAATATGATTATAATTATTATGATATTACTAATATTGTTCTCTTTTATTTATAACATGTTGTTTTGAAGAGATATTTTTATACCTTTCACCAGAAGTGAGTAAGGTTTAAGATGTGCATAACTTTTTATCAATCTAGGGGTTGGAATAAAATTTTTAACATGTTGTGTGTTAGTTTAGCAAACAAGGAGATATTGTTTCTTATTTCCTTATAGGACTGAAAGAATGGGGTGATTCTTGGCCTATGTATGTTATACTAATATAACATTATTTTCTCTTAATCATGAGCATAATAGAATAAGTTAAGTTGTGAAATATGATACTAGTATGTTTAACTAGTAGTAACTTAATGAAATTATAGATTGATTGTATGATTTCTTTTGTATGTATGAAGATACATATAGAATCATTTATCATATAGTTTTGCTTTTAATAATATGATACCATAAAATTGTGATTCTTTGAAAATAATGTGCACATTTTAAGATCATCATATGTGGAGACCTAAGGGAAGAGTGATGAATTGAGAACATGAGTTCTAAGCAATAAGATGATACCTACTTAACCTCACATTAACTTAGATTTTTGATACTAAGTTGGATTGATAGATGAACTTGTCGAATCTAAGAATTTGATAAGCAGAACTTGTTAAATTAAGTCGTATGACCATACACATGTATAAGGTGGACAGAGATTCCATATGGATGAGTATTCCATGATTTTTGTATACTTATATTTGCCATTCCTATTCATTGTCATACTTGTTAGGAGATCTATGGATTAGTGATAGTATTGACATGTTATCCTTATTCCAAGCTACATGGAGTAGTAATAGTATTAACTATACACATTATTTTTTCCAAGTTCCCTAATTATTTTTATTCAAAATGATAAGAACACTCTAGGATAGAGATATGTGTTGAAGGCTAGAATATTTTGTGAAACTCTCTTTGGTTATCTACTTTGACTTGTATAATGATCTTATGTGATTTGAGAAGTTAGTGAACTTTCATTAAGATATGTGGGACTCTTCATGGTAACAAAAGTGGTCAGTCCTTTTGCATATAGACTTATCTTGATAATTTTGGACCCTAGGGTGGTCATGATAGAATAAATCAGAGTAAATAATACTCACAACCATGTTTGATTAAATGAGATGTTTTTGAGTAGGGTCTTATGGGACCAATACTCTAGAATTAGTGCAACTTGGAGGAACTACAAGAATTCTACAAGTAATTTTTCCATTTATTAATTAGTTTGAAATTTTATATCATGTTATTACTTTTATAATAAATGTTATTGATTGATAACTTATCTTGAATAAGAGTCATCAGGGACGATGACTAGCTTTAAGGGGGAAGGATATTACATCCTGATTCTTCACCAAATAAACTTACTAGATTATATGTGGATATCTATAATTAACAAATTTATATTTGGTTATATTTATGTCAAAGTTAGAGAATTATGCTATTTCTAGATAACAAAATTTTTCTTAGTTAGATGATAATACATGATTACTTAGATTGAACTGATGATATATGTGTTTACATTTTTTAGCATATTAATGTATTGATTCAATTATATATTATTAATTATGATTATCATGTGAAAAGATATAATTACCTATATGTTGTGAGGTGGACATAGAAGAATTATTATCTCAAGTGTATGAAAGGGAGAGGATCATCGGAGAGGATATTGTAGATGGAGACATTGCAGGTCAATAGAAAACTAGTGAAACCCTGCACACACCACAATAGTTAGTCATGGTAGAAAATGCATTTTAAAATGATTACTTCTGGTGTTTATTTAAATTATCATGATTTCCTGAGTAGGTAAATTATAAAAATAAATTCCTTATACATTTAACCTAATGTGTCATTCATTCACGTAAAGACAAATTTAATAAAGGTAAAATTAATATGTGATACTATTTTACCATTAAATTGCGAAAGCATAATTACATGTTGAATTGGTTTAATATGAAATTAAAATTTCATATTAAAATATTAAGAGTGGAATTATATTAAATAAAAAATAAAAAGATAAAAGCACTAAAATCAGAAAAAAAAGTGAGAAATAAAATAAAATTAGCAAAAAATAAGAAAATAATTATAGATTTTAAAAATTAGTAAACACAAAAAGAAAATAAAAAAAATAAAACACGGAAAAAAAGATTTAGCATCTATTTTCTATTTAGAGGAAGAATGAAATAAAGAATTTTCATAGTATATACATAATAAGAGACCGAGGAGAAGGCAAGGGATGTGGCTTTGAAAGAAAGTTCTGAGAATTATAAACAGGATAACCAAATAGGTATTGTAAATTCAATTCTTAGATTACAAAGTTATAATCTAGAGAATTGTCTAGTGTAGAGTAAATACACATTCTTTTATATATATTTTGGCCATGAATTACCTTTGAATCTTTCCATAGAATGCAAGAAGGATAGTTATGTGATACCAGAACTATAACAATATTCTAAGGATAGTTATGTGATACATGTAAAATTTATGTTGTTATTTGAGATGCCTTGTGTAAAATACTACATTAAGTGGTATTCATATTATATTTGTTACACTAAATAATAAATACACCTTACACACAGAGTTGTGGATTCTAACTAGTTTGAAGTCTATTACCCGACTATTTATGATAATAGCACACCAATGTAACATATATGTGGTAATGCGGTATAGATGTAAATTGACTTTATGGACTATGTTAGTTTATTACAATAATTAAATGACACTATATAGACTATGTCATAAAACCAAAATGTCATTAGCATCGTGTCATACCACAATGTCATTATCATGGATTTGGACAGTGTCATATAACCAGAATACACACACACACACACACATAATTGTGAGTGGACTGGGCATGTCATATAAGCTGGAAATAAATAATGACTTAGAATATATAACTTCTATGACATTGATTTTATGTTAACTTGGCTTCTTTTTTAAAACATAAATTATTATTTTGTCTAGCATCATCTGGCTATATAATTGAGTAAATTTTAGACTCAAACCAAATCACCTTATGATGATGTATTAATATTACATGGTGACTCTAAAAATTTATATGTTACATATTCCATTCATATATATAAAAAAAAAAGGAGTATAAATATGGTGAGATCATATTATCTATTGGTAACTATTTTGAATCGCTATTTTATTTAATAGCATATTATCCATATGTAACTATACTGAATTGTTATTTTATCTATTACATATTACCTAACATAATTATTTTGAAAGTGAATACTAATTGTATTTCTCATCCATAATATTATGAGAGCATATTATATGTAACTATTTTAATCTCACAATACATTCAATTCGTTACATATTCAAGACTATTTATACAGTGAATGAACTTCTAACTCCTTGAAATCTGCTTTATAATTAAAAAATTCAATGCTTTGGCATTGATATAATGCTTGATCTTAGATTGAAATTAGGCGTTCCATGTATAAAAATATAAACATCGACTGTTTAGTTGAAATTGCTAATATATAAATCTAAATTGCCATTTATAAATCTAAAATGCCAATTATAAATTGGAAGAGGTGTGAATATACTGCTGAATTAAAATATCATTTTTTGAGTCTTATTTTAATTTTTGGGACTTATTTTAAATGCCAAGTAAATTTATTGAAACACTTAGTCAATTAGAAATGTCAGAATTTATTAACTATTGAGTTAATAATCTAGATTGCTAAGTATAAATAATTATATTATCATTGACAACATTACAAATCAATCAACATCTAAAAAGAAGGCTAAGTTTTAATTGTAAATTTGATTCACCTTAATTAGGGCCATTTCATTAATTAGAAATGATGGGTAATAATTAAAAAGATAAAATATAAATTAAAATTTTTGAGCGTAATGTCTCTTCCTTAATGCAAGATCGCATGTTCAGTGAAACTTTATTTTGCCTCAAAGCTCTGTATTGCAATTGAATAGGTAAAATATAATTACCTCTTTGTTTTGTGGGATTAAACTAACTGAACTTTTAGATTCTTTGATATATGAAAAATGTCACATGGGATGTGATATTGTATTGAGTTATGACTATTTACATAATTAAACCATGGGGGGGGGGGGGGGTGGGAGAGGGAGGTAGATATCTTAGTTAATATTCTCGAGAGAAATGTTAACTGAAAAATGAAGGAATTAAATAATATAGTTTATCAAACTATTACTTGTAAACCTTTAAATATAAACCAATTGTTAATCTCATAGTGAAACTGGACATCTTGTGTTTTTGGAAAAAATAAAGTTCTAGGTTATTGTATGAAATGAGTGTGTTTTATGTGTTTATAACTACTTCATGTGTTGATTATTATGCCTAGTAGTTATGAAAAAACTAACTAACCATGGTTTAGAATTTACATAGCATTAGAATACCTACATGTGGTACATATTAGGATGTACAAATGTTTATTTGTGAGAATTATACCTGTAATTCATTAGATGATTGTATAAGTCATTAAATTACATAGGAATCAAGAATAAAAACCTTTGGAATAGTTCTTAGAATCAAATGAGTCAATAGGATAATGGGTTATGAATTAACCGACTCATTATTAATAATATGAATGATTGTTAATCATGTGTATTCAGTATGGAATACTTATGTGCATTACATACTGAGAGTGTATTATTATGTATAAATACTTGGTTACACTTAGTGCATAATGGGGCATTGTGATGCATATTTATATGTCATGATACTTTGATGTGCTTATATGCAATTTAATTTAGGGTATATCTGGGAGGTATAATCTTGTATTATTTATTTTTTGTTATCTACATGGATAAGATGAGTTTCAAGATTCTTTAGTTTGGTTGATGTATTGTTATATAGTTAGGAACCTATTATATTATGGGATAGCATAAGGTACTATAGTATAAAAGTATGTTGTACCTAGGTGGTACTTACTATAATTATTAAACCTAACTCATACCTACATTTGTCTGTTTATTATATACATACTAGTTATTGTTGTGGATATCATGTGTTTTATAGTTGGTAGACTTATTTATGCATACATGCAAACTTGAGAGTTTAGAAAATATTATGTCGATATGTTATTTTGTTCTGTGGAAATGATGACTTGTTTATTATGTGTTTTTTTGTGTATTTGAGACTACTTCATATGATCGATTGTGGAAAACTAGTAGTTAAGTCTTGAAATATTAGACTATGGTAATATGGATTGCCATACGGTCTAGATAATTGGAAATCAATTATATTATTAAGTTGTACTATTAAATTATATGTTTACATGGGTGGTATATTTGTAATCATTATTTCTAGTATGGGATAGAATATAATGAAAGATTCATGTATATGTTTGGTAGAATAAATGTATGATGTTATTACTTTTATGTAAAGTGTGTCTTGTGATGCATATACTAGTAGGATGTAAGTTATTGAATCTTGTGTTTAAATTATATTTGACCAATCTATATTGATAATGTAGAGTAAGGAATGAGATGGACTTCTGTGGCTTATTGGCATTGTAATGTTAGATGAAGATAATCTAATCAAATGGTGTGTATGAAGTTGATAGATCTATAGATTACTTTTATATTACCATTTATAAAACTTTGGGCCAAAGTATGTTTAGTGATACATTATCATTTCATGAGCATGATTTATATGTATGTGTGTTATCTTGTAATAGATCAAGTTTTCTATGATACACTACATGTTTAGTTAGTTAGAAATCATACATCACACGGGTACTTGTTAGTCTCTTTGGATTCCCACACCATCACTATCTTGTTGGAGAGTTGTCAATGATGTCATGGAAATGTAATACTGAATGTATGAAGTTATTTTTTATTCTAAGTGACAATGAAAAAGTGTGTAATGAGCTTGTCCTAGTATGCTTGAAGAAGGCTTGGTTGATCCTCATAGTTTGCATGGTTAGAGATGATTAGGGATGAATATGATGATTTGAGGATGTGAAATAGGTCTCTATGTTTTTTTATAAGCTTTGAATTCTTGTGTGCATGAGTGAATTTCATTTGGTTAATCATTATTTTCATCTAGACATTTTGGGTCTAGTGGTATAAAATCTGAGTAGGTATTTTGTTGACATCACTATTGCCATGTGTGGATGAGTTAAAGGGAGTTGGTCATATGGTTGTGATCACATTCATACCTAATTATTATGCACTAAATCTGAGGTCATGTGACTAAGTGTGACAAAATATATTCAAGTGAAAATTTGAGCTCCCAGGGAGTTTGGCAGTGTTTTCCCATAGCCAAATTTGCATGAGGCAAGAAAGAACTAATTAAGTAGTTTAGTAATGGCATATCTCACACGTGTGGACATTTCAATAGAATTTGATTATATGTGTTTATTCAATTTTGCTCCTAGTTTATATTACCTAAATTTTAGGTCATGTAATGAAGCACACCAAAATATATGGATGTATAAATTTGGCTTTCCAAACAAGTTCTTGACATAGTTGGCTTTGTGGTAGAAAAATCTAAGCGAGCATATTAATGGTGTTATATCTTTTACATGCAAAGGTTTCAAGAGATAATTAATATATGGGTGGATTATCCTATGTGAGAATATCATATGGTTCAAATTTTATATCATGCATCTAATCGTATAAAAATTTATTAATGTCCAAAGTTGGCATTCCAGACATATAAGCAATGGTCCCCATAGTCATTTTTACACATTGTTAAAGATCGGGATAAAATGGAGATCCAATGGTTCATGGGAGTTCATAAAAATATATCTATGGTGAAAATTAATCAAATAGGTAAAAGTTTCGTATGTTTAAATTGATTAAATATTAAGCTCCTTATAAATGGATTGATGGAGTGTGTTTTTTTCAAGATGTCAGGATGCAATGAGATGATACCAAGTGTTAGATGTTTAATGTTGAGAAGAGATAAAGATTGATATTTTTTTAAGGATCAATGGTGAGTGGGTGTTCATAATAATAAATATCAATGGCACACATTAAAATCAAGACATAAAAGTGATATTTGTTTAGCATTGTTAAAAATTGAGCTATGTATAGGAGATCGACGGTGCATGTTGAGTCAAAGTTACAAGATTACATGAGATGAGGTCAACTATTTAAAGTTTAAAATTTGGGAATTGGTGCAATATGAATTAAATTTTAGATAATATTGATGATGCACATTTAATATGAATATATGAGAGCATGAGATATGATCAAAGTGACCGAGGTTTAATTGTGACCGTTTGAATTCAAATATTTGAATTTAACAAAGGAAAGACTAGTGTCTGGTTATTGTGCCATATCTTTAGATATATGAAGAATTTTACCAAGATATAAAAAGAAATTTTATATTTTATTATAAGTTTCATATGTCAATATAAATTTGAAGATCTAAAAGTGTGTACAGTCAAAGTTATGAACATTCAAAATTGGCTATGTTTATTTATTTATTTTGCAAGTGACCCAAGAAAGATGTTCAAGCTTGTTTTGATATCTATTGATAAATTAAATATAGGGTATTATTTTAGAATACATGAGGATGTTATTTGAGTATTATGAATGTTTAACCAATTATATGCATCATAAACAAAGGTTTATAAGTTGACCATGTATGTGTTCATGATGATTGTGTGTACAGAGTGGTTTTTGAGCAAATTGTACTTTAGTAGAAGAGTGTTTTAGTGACTATGATCATTTGAGGATGTCAAAGGGGAAATTTGGAATGGGTATATGAATTTTTAAGTGTTCATATGTTCTTATTTTTATTAGATAAGTTTAAAAGAGGTAATTGGGTCTTCATAGGAACTAAAAGGTGTCTTAATCCTATTCAGTGAGAGTTGTGCTTAAGTGTGACCCATGTTAGATATCTTAAGGGTGAAGGCATGTATTATGGATGACATGGAAAGATAATGAACTTGATAATTCAATAATTCTTTATAAATATTGAAACCAAATGTGACAGTTTCTAGATTTGAGAGACTTGGAGACTTGTGTAAGGCTTGTGTGTGATGAGTGAGCATTGAAGCGAAGGACAAAGAAGAATAGGTGTGCCCATTGAATGGGTTGATAATTAAAATAGATTGAAAACTATGTATAGCACTTAGGTCATAATTTTGATGTTAGAATAGTTCTCTTGTAGATTGAGGATATGTAAAGAGGTCTAAGTATGCATATGAGGATAGTTTAAGTGAAGAAGGAGAGAGATTGTGACATGACTATGTGAGAGGCATGTATGAGATAAAGAGGGAATTTATAAATAAGTTAGATAATTAGAGATCCATCATCAAGTTTTGAATACATCAGTACTAAGGTGGAGGTGTTAACTTCAAAGAGGGTCTAAATGACTTGATCTTCCTTAGGGGTAGTTGCTCCTTGTGAAATAGGTGCTTCACTAAAGGCCTTTGGTCAGGAGGACTTGATCAAGGTTTTTAGTCTAAAGGAGTTGAATAGTCTCTTGTTTATAATTTATTATAGGATTTTTAGTCCATGTGTTGTAGTATTGAGAGTGATTTTTATTCTCCATGAGGGTTTCCCACATGAACTATGTGTTGTGTGTTTGAGATTGAGTATGCATTAAATGAATGAGCTCTCTCTCTTGTTAATGTTGCTTGATCAAGTTGATATATGTTTATTCTCTAATAGTTTGAAATAATTAGATTTAAAATTGAAATATCTAGTCTCACTGATTCACCCCCCTCTCAGTGATTGTACCTCTAACAATTGGTATCAAAGTAGGTCCTTTCATAAAGACTTGAAAACTTGAAGGAGATCTAAGGTACAATATGGGTAGTCATAAAGTATTTTTCTCTACTAATAAATTACCAATGTTCAATGGATCCAATTATGATTTTTGAAATGAAAGGATGAGGACATACATTATGTCCCTAGGGTTTGATGTATGGTAATTTGTTGTGGATGGTTATGTTGTTCCTACTATTCTTCCATCTAGTGCTACAAATAAGAAGTTGTTTGAGAATAATTCTAAGGCAATGAATGCCATCACATGTTTCTTATAGATACCAAGTTCACCAAGGTTAGCCATTATACATCTACTAAAGAGATATGGGACAAAATTTAGATCATTTATGAAGGATATTCAAAGGTCAAGCTTGCTAAGTTACAGACTCATAGAAGGTAATTTGAAAGTCTCAAGATGAAGGAAGAATATTTTGTGGGATCCTTTTTGTAGAGAGTTGATGAGATTGTGAACATCATCAGATGTCTTGGAGAGAACCTTGAAGAGGCTACTATAGTTCAAAAGGTATTAAGGTCACTATCCCTCAAGTTTGATCTAAAAGTATCTGCTATAGAATAAAATCATGATCTTAATCTGTTAAAGATAGATAAATTGCATGGCACTCTTACTGCCTATGAGATGAGGAATAATGATGATATACCACCAAAGAAGGAAGTAGAATTCAAGACATGGATGAAGCCAAAAAATAAGTTCCAAGGTAAGAAAACCAAGGATGAAATTTTTTATATAGATGAGGATGAACTAATTGCCTTGATCTCAAGGAAATTGAAAACAAGTTCAGGCAAGTATAAGGGTAAACTACCCCTCAAATGCTTTAATTATTTAAAGATAGGACATTTTTCTAATAAGTGCCCTCATAAGTGTATAAGAAGGATTATGATGAAGATAATTATCAAGGTCATGATGATGACAAGAGATCATTCATATCTGATAAAAATAAAAGGGGATTCAGAAGGTTTGATAATAAGTACTTCAAGGATAAGATGTGTCTCTACACCAAATAATATTATAGCTCATTAGATGAGAGTGAAGTCAGTGACTTAGAGTACGATCATGAAGATGATGGTCCTATTGAAGATGAAGCCTTGTTCATGGTTAAGGAAGGTAGCTTATCACATCAAAAAGAGTCTACTTGGAGTGATTTAGATGATGGTGAAGATGAGATGGACTATGAGACTGCATTGACAAATCCTTTTGAAGAACTAAAGATTGAGAATAAGATCAATAAGCATATAAAATATAAACTCAAGGACTATGAGGAGAAATTCAATGTATTTGAGGCAAGATTGGTTTAAGACTCTATAAATCATGAAGATGTTGTCATTTTTCTTAATTCTAAGTTGGAATCTATGTCTATAAGTTAAAGAGCCAAAGAAGAAGAATGCTCAAGGTATGCTTCTAAGATTATATCTTTGAAATATGAGTTATAGAAGTCTATAAGCAAGTTGAAATCATTTGTCAAGTTTAATAAAAGTTTTAATAATCTAGATGGTCTCCTAAAGAGTCAAAAGTTAGCTAGTGATAAATCAGGATTGGGTTTTAATGAAGAGCCCAAAGTTGCTTCTCAAGTTGACATGAATGTCAATGAGAGAAAGGTGGATCATCCTTTAAAAGACAAATTAGATTAGACAACCAAATTCCATGAGGTATGCAAATTTTAATGGTTACTTATATACTTGTAATTAGTTTGGGTATATAGTTAGAGAATGCAAAAGACATGTTAAGAATGAGTTTGCATGGAACTATGATGGGGGTCATCAGTAAAAAGGTGTGAGAAAAGTTAAGTGTTTCAATTATCTTAATGAGGGACACTTTGATAAGCATTATCCAAATAATAAAAGGCAAGGTAAGTATTTTTCAAAAAGAGTAGTTTGTTTCAATTGTCATGACTTTGGACACATTTATAGTTTTTGTTTGAACAAGGTAAGATAAGTTGAGTTTCTATCGAGTATGGTTTTCTACAACTGTGAACATAGATGTCACATTGCTAGATTCTGAAATCAAAGGCCATTAAGTCAAAATAGCATTAATCAAGATCCTAGAGTGTAAGGAAGAAGGAAATTCAACTCATGGAAGCCAAAGGTGGTAAGTATGAATCATTATGAGACTACAGGACTAAGTAATCTATTTGTTATGGTGGAGAATGCTTCAAAATTTAAAGAATATCAATGGCTCTCATTGTTTGTTCATGTTGAGAATGAAGAGACTAAGCTCAAAGAGAAGACCTAGGTGCTGGTTGAAGCTAGTTCTAAGGTATGTATGGATCCAAGTGAACATCCTACTATTGTTGAGAAAGTTTTATATAAATAACATCAATTGTTAGTTCCTAGTGATGAGGTTTAGAAATATAAGGTTGATTCTTCAAATGAAAAGGTATGCCAAGATTCCATAGTTGTTCCATGTGTTGTCAATTCTATCTTAGAAGAGAAGGAGAGTGATATAGAAAAGGAAATTTAGACTAAGAAGAAGAATACCAAGAGAAAGAAGTCTTATATCTATAATAGGATTCTTTTTGTTAATAAGGAGATGTGGGCCACTCTTGGCTTCAATTTATTTTAGGGAATTGTGGTGTAAAGGATGACTTTGTCTATGCTTCTTAAGAGACTCCTTTTAGTGGATAAGCAGTTGTTTTTGTGGTATTCTTTTAGATGGTCCTATAAGGCTAGAGTTGAGTGTTTTTAGTTAGAGTAGGTATGTCCAAATAGAATATATGTTGTGGTGATGTTAGAGTGATGTCATATCTGTATATGGTCAGTCTACAAGGTTAGATTGAAGGTTTTAAAGTGGCAAAAGAATATTTTTGATTTATCAAGATGATATTTTTACATAGAAAGGTCTATTGACCTAATTCAAGCTTGTTATATGTGGTTTTATGGTCTAAAGTTTTGAAGTCAAATTAGAGATTTTTGTTTGCTCTTGGGTTTCCTAGTTTATGCTTAAGAGTATGCAGGTCCTAAAATGGGTTATAGGATATATGGGTCCCCAAATATTTGGAAGCTCAAATATTGGTCAAAAAGTGTCTAATGGTTGTCTCCAAGTGTACAAGAAGTTTTATAAGTGTGCATTGACTAGAAGGAGGTTTGTTGACTCTATTTGTTTTGAGATTCTAAGGTTTAAGGATTTATTAGAAAAGTGGTCTACCTTATGAGTTGAGGTATAAGGATTATTAATAGTTTGAATGGGCCAAATGGGTTTTCAAATAAATATTCACAAAGATATTAATGTTTATGGCTTTCAAATTAGTCATGTTTTTGTTAATATGGAGACCTAATTGGCTAGTAAGTTTGTGAAGGAAGTATGTTTCAAAGGATGATCTAGGTAATTAAAATTGGTGTGATTGAGGGGTCATATGAGAATGATATATATATCAATCTTTAATTATTCAAGGTGTGTATACTAAAAATTATGGGCTTTATAAGTTCCAGGTAGGGCTATAAGGAGACTAGATAAGCCTAGTGTGAAGAAGAGTGCTTTTTGCTCAGTTTATCAAAAATATCAAGGTATGTATGTTTCAAAGAGATTTATCAACTATTTTTAAGACATTTTTATAATTTAGTGAGTGGCATGAAGTTCTGTTGGTGGACCTTATGATAGTTTGAGAGAGAAGGCTATTAAGTCTATATGATGGTTCTTCATGGTGTATGGAGATCTGAAGATGCTCAGTAGGTGAATTTTTCTCAAAAATATTAGGGGTAGTCACTCTTAGATGTTTCTTGGTGATTTAAATTAGATTTTAGTGTTTTTGTGTGTTCTTTCTTCATTGGTTATGGTGCTTGGTTGAAGAAAGTGTTGACATGGAGGAAGGAAGTTGTCAAAGCAAGAAGAGGTAGGATCAAGGTAAGGGGGAGTTTGTATCATATTTATAAGATGGTCCTTTCCTATTGATGATATTTTTAGGTCCTTAGGATCAGTTGGTTCCCACTTTGTCATTGTGTCAAAGGGGGAGAAGATTCCTATTGTGAGAGTGCTTGAAGAGAGAGAAGTTAGGTGAGCTGTATATTGCATTATAATGGGTGTTGACATCAATGACAAAAGGGGAGATTGTTGGAGAGTTTTTAATGATGTATTTTAGGTGTCCTAGTGAATGTATTAAGTGTCATGGTAGTCTAAGTGATAATGACAAAGTGTGAAATGAGCTTGTCCTAGTATGTTTAAAGAAGGTTTGGTTGATCCTTAGAGTTTATATGGTTAAGGATGATTAGGGATGAATATAAATATTTGAGGATGATCAATAGGTCCTTAAGATGTTTTATAAGATTTTAGTGATTATGTGCATGAGTTTATTTCATTTGGTTGATAATTGTTTTCATCTAGACATTTTGGGTCTAGTGGCAAAAAATTTGAGTAGGTAGTTTGTTGATGTCACTATTGCCACATGTGGATGAGTCAAGGGGAGTTGGTCATATGGTTATGATCAAATTCATACCTAGTTATTATGTGATAAATATTATGTCATGTGACTAAGAGTGATAAAATATATGCAAATGCAAATTTGGGCTCCTAGGTAGTTTGACAATGTTTTCCCATAGACAAATTTGCATGAGGCAAGAAAGAGCTAAGTAAGTAGTTTGGTAATGCCATATATCACACAAGTGGACATTTTATGAGAATTTTATAATATGGGTTTATTAAATTTTGTAACTATTTGATATTATATAAATTTTAGGTCATGTAATGAAACACACCAAAAGATATGGATGTGCAAAGTTGGCCTTCCAAACAAGTTCTTGACATAGTTAGCTCTATGGTAGAAAAATATGAGTGAGCATATGAACGGAGTTATATCTTATACATGTGAAGGTTTAAGGAGTTGATTAATACATGGTTGGATTCTCCTATGTGGTTATATCATATGATCCAAAATTTAGATCATGTGTCTAAGTGCAACAAAAGTTATTAAGGTCCAAAGTTGGCATTCCAGGGAGATAAGCAATGATCCCCATAGTCATTTTTTCATGTTGTTAAAGATTAGGACAAGATGGAGATCCAATGGTTTATGGGAGTTAATAAATATATATATAAAATGTGTATTAATTAAAATGGGTTAAAGTGTTTGATGTTCAAACTAATTAAATATCAAGCTCCTTACAAAAGGATTGACAGATCATGTTTTTTCAGGATGTCAGGATGCAGTGAGATGATGCCAAGTGTTCGATGTTTAACACTGAGAAGAGATAAATATAGTGATTATTTAAAGGGTAAATGATGATTAGGTGATCATAATAATTATGATAAATGGTTTACATTAAATTAAAGAGGTCAAAGTGATAGTTGTTTAACATTGTTAAAAACTGAGCCACATACAGGAGATCGATAGTGCACGTTGAGTCAAAGTTACAAGATTACATGAGATAAGGTCAATTATTCAAAGTTTAACATTTAAGAATTGGTAAAATATGAATTTAAGTTCATATAATATTTATGGTTCACATGTAATGTGAATATGAAAGAGCATGAGATGCGAGCAAAGTGATTAAGGTTTAATTGTGACCATTTGAATTCAAATATTTGAATTTAATAAAGGGAAGACTAGTGTCTAGTTTTTGTCATATCTTTAGATATATGTAGAATTTGACCAAGGTATAAAAATATATTTTGTTTGAGATTATAAGGAACATATTAAAATATAAATTTTAAGATTTGAAAGTGTACACAATCAAAGTTAGGAAGGTTTAAAGTTAACTATGTTTTTGTATTTGTTCTACAAGTGACCCAAGAATGATATTTGAGATTATTTTTATATTGGTTCAATATATATTGATGAATTAAATATTGGGTACTGTTTTAGACTCCATGAGTATGTTATTTAAACATAATTAAGGTTTTACCAATTGTATTAATCATGGAAAAAGTTTTAGAAGTCGATTGTGTATTCATTCATGGTGACTGTGTGCACAATGTGTTATTTGAGCAAATTGTACTTTAGTAAAAGAGTGTTTTGGTGACTATGATAATTTGAGGATGTCAAAGGGGAAATTTGGAATGGTTATATGCATTTTTAATTGGTCCTATGTTCTTATTTTTCTTGAAGAAGTGTCAAAGAGGTGAATGGTTCTTCATAGGACTTAAAAGGTGTCTTAGGCTATTGAGTGAGATTTGTGCTTAAGTGTGACCCATGTTAGATACCTTAAGGGTGAAGGCATGTATTGTGGAAAAAATTAAAATATTTTGAACTTAATAATTCAAAAATTATCTATTAGTAGTGAAACTAAATGTGATGGTTTCTAGATTTGAGAGACTTGGAGGACTTGTGCAAGGTTTGTGTGTGATGAGTGAGCATTGAAGCAAAGGACAAAGAAGAGTAGGTGTGCCCAGTGGATGGATTGATAAGCATAACATATTTATGATTGTGTGTATAACTTTTAGGTCATAATTTTTATGTTAGAATAGTGATCTTTCAGATTGAGGATATGCAAAGAGGTCTGAGTATGCATACGAGGATAGTTTCAATGAAGAAGGAGAGAGATTATGACATGCCTATGTGAGAGGCCTATATAATATAGAGAGGGAGTTTGGTAAAAAATTTAGATAATTAAATATACATCATTAGGTGTTGAATACATTAGAACTAAGGTGGATTTTTTCACTTTAATAAGGGTCTAAAGGACTTGATCTTCCTTAGGATTAGTTTCTCCTTGTGAAACAGGTGTTTCACTAAAGGCCTTTAGTTAGGAGGACTTGATCAAGGTTTTTGGTCTAAAGGATTTGACCAATCTCTTGTTTGTAATTTATTATAGAATAGGTAGTCCATGTGTTGTAGTCTTGAGAGTGGTTTTTATTCCCCATGAGGGCTTCCCATCGGAACTATGTGTTGTATGTTTGATCTTATGTATGCATTGAATGAATGAGCTCTCTATTCTTAATGTTGCTTGATCAAGTTGATATATGCCAATTTTTAAATAGTTTTAAAGGATTGGATTTGAAATTGAAATATCTAATCTCACTAATTCACCCCCCTCTTAATGATTGTACCTCTAATATATCTACCCATTCATGAAGGGACGACCATTTCTTGATGGGATTAGTGTGGGGGATTGTTGATCCATGGTTGGTGTGGAAAAGTGCTCAGATGATGTCCTCCCTCCCCATAATAATACTACTTATCGAGATGAAACTTGAGATTGCCATAGATACTTGAAGTTTAGGAACTATGCTTCGGGATAGCCAAGTATATTATTTGTACATCGTATTATATTAAACTTGTTATTGTAAATTTTTGTGAAGAGTTGTAATGATATATTGATGTACTATGACAATGGTGATTGTGGATTTAGATAAGTTGAATATAAAATGTTATAATTACTCGCTATTTTGAGTTGTCATTCTCTCATGATAATTGAGATCTATATTTTATGTTTTAATATGAGTTGATGTCACGTTTGCACATGAATACTATTATAATCTCTATTATACTCTCAAGATGTAGTCTACTTTTGCATATGTATTTATTTAAAAAAAGTTATGTAGTTATAGTTAGATCCCAATAGGGATGTTACATCAAATGTTATAATTTCAAATTTAAAAAGGATTGATACTTATTCATGAACATTTTTCAATGTTAAAAATTACAATTTCAAAGGAAAAAAATCATTTCAATTAAAATCTATTTGAAATGTGATCATGATGGGTGCATGAATATTATTCATTATTTTTTGATCATGCAAATAGAATATAGATCCATCTAAAGTGGTGTCATTCAATATGTTATGGGTAATATAAATTTGAGTCTAGTGACACTCATGGGCCTTGTAATTACTTCTAAATAACTCATTATGTGGTTCCATATTTTGTTATGGGTGGTGTACATTTGAGTCCAGGGACACTCAATGGCCTTGCATCACTTATAGTGAAGCCATAGTGGTTTCACCTTTTTAGATTAGTAAATTGGGTACTATTCCTTATTCATGAGATTTGGATTATGCATATTTCAAACTCAAAGGATTTATTATTTATTAAAAATTAGGATTTGATCACTCAAAATTCACCATTGGTTTGAATTATTCAAGTGTTTAAACAAGGGGAAAAAGTGTCCATTATTAGCTACAAGCTAAAGAGCAATTTGCTTTCATCTCCATACATGTGTAATTGATTTATTTTAAAATTTGAGTTTTTAAAATTTCAAAAGTGAATGAATTATTAATTTATATGCTATTGTAGGGTTTACTAAATTTGAGTGCCTTACATAGTAGGAGTATCTTTTAAAAAACAAAGGGTGTTGTACATACTCAGGTTCAATCCTTTTTCTTTTTCTCTATAAATTTCATTATTAAAATAAGGGTATAAATAGGGGTGTAAATTTCCTTATTATAAATACACATCAAAGGTCATTCATTATGGACACTTGATACTCACCTTATTCTTAGATTACACACTATTACACATTGAGAACATTTGCCTTATTATTTTCAAATTCAAGATCTTTCACAAGGATCAATTTTAATCCAAGTCTAAAAATATAAAAGTGATTCCATAAATATCATTATAAATATCAAAATCCATTTTGATAGCTACATACACATAATCAAGGTGCACAATTGTATAATCACTCTAGTTAGGAGAACTATGTGCACTTGATTTCCCTCCTTAAGAGTATCAAATATGTAGGCAACGATCAATCATCAAAGGGGGTGATTTGGGTTATCTCAATCCATTAGACTCCCCCTCTCTTTTTTTTAGGTTTTAAGCTTTTAAGGTACCCTCAAGGTTTTAAAAATAAAATAATGAGAAGATATAATACGATGCAACATAATATACATTTGCACATAATATTTAATAATTTATTTCAAGTACCATACAATCAAGTTTTTAAGAATTAACCAATGTATTATTTTGTATTTTTACCTTCTAGCTTTCCCTCATACTATATAAAAGATATAATAGATAACACAACAATTATTCCTTTCTCATGATTAACATTGATAGAAATCGATATGACTATTTTTATTAAAATTTAAGCTGATAATCCCAAATTTATGGGAAAGCCTCAATTCTTATTAATGCCTCATTAGTGTTTAATGTTTGGCCATCATTAATCTACATGGGGATAAGTATGATATAATTTGAGGTGTGAGTAAATAAGTTTCACACATTTGAAGTGTTACATCAGTGTCATTCCTAGATCTAGTGTCAACCAATGAAGTAAAGTGTGGCTCATTATTGTGAATTACAAAATAAGTAATAGATCCAAGAGGATGGGAGGAGATATAGATGGGATTGAACCTATATCATGCATTTATGTCAAAAATAAGCCCATTTGGAAAATTATGCATAGAGTCATCCTCATAATGTATATGAAGTATGTTGTAGGTCAAGATCCAAAACTATTAGTTGAATTTTTAAGAGCTTAGATAAACAAGGTGATAAAAATGAGAGGTGTCATGATCAACATCTTTGAGGAGAGTATTGTAGCAATAACAGGTATTCCTATAGATGTCATGAAGGCCTTTAAAGATAAATATCGTAGGGGTGAGTATATTAAGTATTTTTTTAGAGATGAAGAACTCATGAAGAAGGTTAAAAAAGTATTTTTGAGGGAAAATATCCTTGATCAAAGGTTTGTTTGTATGTCATGAGGTATCATACTTTAGAGAGGAAGAAAATGTTGGTGCATTCACACCACTTCCTCTTTATTGTCCAATTTAAGAACAACTATGTCATAAGTCTACTATTTTTACTATCAAGGTCTCTATAATACACAATGGAAGCCTGCCAGAAAGACATTTATGATGTAATTATTCATTATGATCTCATTATGTTGTTGTTGTTAGTTAATGAGGCTAAGCTGGTGATTGATAACAAGGTTAAAGTTAAGGAGGAGTAACCCAAGGAAACTAAGAAGGCTTGGTCTGTTGAAGTAGCCATTGATTCCAAGGAGAAGTTTGAGGATTCAAAGAGTATGTTAGGCTAATTTCTAGTGAACAAAGAGAAGGGATTGATCAAGATTAAGAGGAGGTTGATTGTATCAGATAGTGAGGATGATCTTAAACTAACCAATTTATAGGTTGAAGCCCTAATAGACCTAATAAATGATATCTCATCTTTTCCAAGTCCTAAGTTAGGGGATAAAGAAGATGATGTGGGTAGTGTTACATATGTTTTAAGGACCCCAAATCTCTAAATGAATTATAGGAGTAAGGCAGCTGAACAAGTTAAAAAACTAGTGGGGGAGGAGGGGTCTAACATGAACTTGAAGGATAATTTGAAATCACTAGAAGGGAGACTAAATATTTTAGTAAAAGAGGCTACAAATATCAGAAACTATATTAAAGCTATTAGAGAAGTCATCCCAACCAAATCTAGTGTTGGTAGTAGGGGTGGCAAGGTTTGAAAAATCTAGTTAGTATAATCAAACCTAAGCTAAAAGAAGGGATAAAAAAGGAACATGAGATATAAATGAAATAAAATGAGATTTGAGAGAAGTGCAAGGAGGTAGCTTAGAACATAAATAAAGATAAAATGATTGAGTATATTGATGTCCCTAAGAATTCATTGAAGGTAGATAGCATGGAAGGTACTAGTAAAATAAAAAGAGGTAACATGAGAAATATAGAGATTATCAAAACCATAGAAGTTGTTGACACCATGAAGAATAACAAGTCCAAAGGCATTTGTCCATGATGGGTAGGAAGACCAGTTGGCTTAGTATGGTGTATTTATATTTTGGTTATTTTTTCTATTTTTTTGGGTGTTTTTGTTGCTTATGGGTTGATTTTGTACAGGTTTTTATAAGCTTCTTGATAGCAAGTTGGTTTTGGTTTGGCCCTATTTTGTGATGTTTCCTAGTTATTATCTTTTTGTTTAGGCTGTGGGATCATTTGAAACCCCCTTTCATAACTTCCAATGCATAACTTAAGAGCATATGGATAATAAATATATAATCTACCCAAGTGTATAAATATCATCAAGTCATGATTTCTCATTATGGGTTCATTCAACATATTGAAGTCAAACAAATAGTTATAAAATACTCAAATGTAATAACATCATAGTATATTTTTTTTGGTCTTCATATGAAAGATAAAACAATAAATCCATAATAAAAAATAACAACCTCCCTTAAATACTATTAACTTCCCTCAATTACCATTTAAATTGTTTCATACATAGAGCCCGCATACATATAATAAAATCAAGTCTTCAACATACATGTCTTAAGTATGTTCAAGTCAACCACCCTAAGGCCAATATTGTAGAATTTTAAAAATGTCACAAGGGAAAATAATATTTACATAATAAAACCCAAAAATTTAAGTATATTATCTCTTATTTAAAAGTTCTATCGACAACCAATTCTATAAAATGACAAAAATCTAATACCTATATAATATAATGTTTTTACCCAATTATGATGTTATAGACCATTAAAAAATGCATATGTATATATAAGAGATAGCATATATGTAGTGTTTATGTATGTATATGTTTCCAAAGTATTGTCTCATATATATAATAATTTGTATAGACATATATAAATCATCCCAACTAAAAAAGTATTTACAACCATACAAAACATTCAATGTATTTTTATAAAGGAAAGTAAGATTTCAGAAAATAAGATTCACAATCAAATAGAATTCATAAATAAGATCTAAAACCATTGTACTTGAATATTTAAAATTATATCCATGTTTTATATTTTTTGTGCTTTATCATTAAAAATAAGATAAAATAATTGCACAAAGAAGATATACCCCTTAACAATGTAAAACGCTAATTTAAATTTTGTTATAGTGGTTGAAAATAGTATACATGTGAAAGTAAAATGTTGATTTGACAATGGAACCTAAAATAAAATAAAATGAAAACGAAAAATCACACATAATATGATTTTTTCATTTTTGAATGTATATTTAAAGTGTGTAGGCTTACATCTAGCAGTGTGCCAAATTTTAAGTTCCAATTCCATAAAAATAGGAGTCAGACCTATATTTTTATTGTCTAGGATAGGATCGGCGCTAATTATATTTAACCTTCATTTATTTTCTCCTATTTTAATTATTTACTACATATAGTTATGGTATTTTTACTATAGTACTTCACAACTGGATGGCATGCCCATATGTACTTGCAATTTATAGAATTGATGGAAAAAAAATTGATTTTTTTATTCAATGCTATTGACCTAAATTTTCACAATCCGAACATAATGGAGAAGGAGAAGGGAATATGTAGCTAGGTTATAAAAAAATCATAAAATGTGTGATAATTATGTATTCCACATCCTAAATTTAGACCCCTTGTAGTTCATGTGTAGTGTGAATGGAGAAATCAAGTAAGGTCTTCAAC
This sequence comes from Torreya grandis, assembly GCA_037957365.1. Classification (NCBI taxonomy): domain Eukaryota; kingdom Viridiplantae; phylum Streptophyta; class Pinopsida; order Cupressales; family Taxaceae; genus Torreya; species Torreya grandis. The sequence continues at coordinate 55,944 of JARHVA010007179.1, read as the reverse complement.
CACCTATTCCCTAAGTATGAGATTCAACTAATTGAACATTCCCATATGAATTAATTTGGTATAATATGTGATGAAATTCATTGAGTACTTATAAATCAATATGGAGTCTACTTAGAATTGAAAATGAATTACTATAAATATATATTAATGTATGGATTCTCTTGTGAGAACATCAAGGCTACCTCATTATTAAATGCTTATAGATGTTTGTATATATAAAATTATCATGTTTTTGTTTAAATACCTATTGGCATGCAAAAGTTAACAAATATAAAGGAAAACCATAAAAAAAAAGATCCAAATATTGAAAGGATGTGACCACGGGTAGAAGGACCAACAAAAGAAAAGGGTACATGAATAATAAGCTTTGAATTATCACCTAGGGTAGAATTGATGAACTATCATTCTTATTCCAGAATAAGGAAAAAATAAGACATAGAGAGGAAATATAAGTATGATCATGATACAAAATGAACATGAAAAAATAAAATAAAAAAGACTATGAGATAGCACAAAATATAATCCCCTAATTAAGGGTAATGCCCCATATACACAAAATATAATTAAAATAATAATAAGAAGGTTTGTACAAAAATTATATATTTACTATCAAAGACAAAAACTTCAAACAAGAAATAATTCCTTCATTTTCATTTTTATTAAGGTAAATATGTAATGTTACATAATCAATGATTATTATAAGTTAACCTTGTACCAAGTTCCCAATCTCTCTCTCTCTTTTATTTTGTTTTGTTCTCTATCATTAATTTATTTGCCACCCCTTCCCCCCAACTATTATTATCTCTATTATTTTAATATCTTAATATTTCCCAAGAATGGAAGATCCATGTAAAAAAACCCCAATTAACTATTTTATATTACAGTCATACTATCAATTAAAAACTGCATGCAAAAATTCCCTCATAGTTCTATAAATATTATACATGCATGTAGACTATAATATAGAAATGATTACAAACAATTACATGAAAATTTTCATGGTTACAATTCATGAATTTTCCTTATCTTCCACTTGTATTCATGATGAAATGATAAAAATAAAAAAATAAAAAAATTTATGAACTTCACAAATCTATAACCCTCTTCATCAGTTCAAAATTAACCACAATTAGCACCAGTTTCTAATACAAGGTTAATTGTTAGCTTCCAAATAAAAATACCACCTCATCAATGCATATAAGGTTAGTGATAAATGAAAATGGAATCCAATTCCAATCCTTTATGCATAAAAACTTACTTTTTCCTTACCAATGATCTCTTGTAAGATTTGTTGATGCACCAATCTCCTTGATTGCTTGTCCTAAGAAGTGTATCAAGATCAAAATGGGTTAGTTTTTGGTGTTTTTTGAGATATTTATTGATGATAATTTATTTATATATATTTCATACATATCATCTCATCCACTTAATTTTCCATCAATTTTTCTTATTATCACCTTCTATTTCTCTTCATCATGTTTGCTTGTTTCTACATGATCATGTCCCATAGTGTTTCTCCCCTTGGTTGATGTCATCAAATAGGTTGATGAATTTTTATGTTTATAAAATATTTTTATATATTTTTGTTCAAGTTAATGATGTTAATTAAGTTTGAGGAGTGAATTTTTGGATTTTGAGCTATATTTATATGAATCCTATCTATTATTTATTAGAGGCAAGATAGCCAATCCATCTACTCAATCACACAAATCCACCTTAGTAATAAGAAGAATAATTAGGCCTTAGGATGTTATAAATTAGGAATACAAGGTCTTTGAATTTATCACAAAGATAAGTTAAATCAAAAAGGTATACCTGGTCTTTTGAGTCCCCATCTAAAGATATGTAGGTCTTCTTTTCATCTTGAGATTTACCTACACTGTCTCTCAAAAAGTGTCACTTGATCCAAGAGGGATATCGATGTGCCAAAATATTAACAAAATGTAAATATTCATAATCCTATAAACTTTCTTTATTTACTTTTATGGATACATTATATTGGTATGTTTTCATCTTCCATGCTTAGATCAACTTATGCTTGTTATTATAATATTTTTCAATCCTTAAGAAAGGGTTTTAGGGTCTTACAAAGGAGTATTATGAAAATTTATAATTTAAAACTTCTAAAACAATCCAACTTCTTACAAATTATGTAATTTTTAGAAACAACAGTTGGTTTATGTCATAAAGTAAGATAAGATGTATGGTATTAACACTACATCATATGGCTATATTTTCTATAGAAAAAAATAAACTTGACATATAGTTTCCATTGTATAATCATAATTTTTTATTAAAAAAATATTAAAATCACAAAATTTACAGTATAAATCTAAAGATACAAGTAGGGACAAATTAAATAACTTCTACAATAACATACACTTAAATCAAAATTTCTATCAAAATTAGACCAAATGAGACTATAACAAGACTACACTAAAAATTTTTGTTAGTATTTAATTATTTTTAAATGCTTTGTTGTTGTTCTTATTATTATTATTATTATTATTATTATTATTATTATTATTATTATTTGATTGATGATGGCTTTTTTATTAGAGCATAGACTAGTTTGAGACACAATCAGGGGACAAGATCCCCTTGTAATTTATTAACCACCTAAATACCACTTATATACTAGATACTACTAGATGTATACTAACTATTACCTATAGTGGCCACCATCAGCCTCAAGGATAACCAATGGCCATTAACAAACCCAAGAATACAACCAATGGCCACAACTGACCTCACATGACTTTCTAGAGATTTGAACCTAGGTGAGACTTGAAACAACCAAACCACTTAACCAACTCACTCATTTCTTAATGGTGATTTTTTATTTTATTTACACCTCATGATTAATTCATAATGAAAAAATTAAATCCATTATATTAAATACATCTTAGTTACCACATAATGGTATTATATTTCCTTTGATTACTTTTGTTTATCTCTCTTACATCTTAGATCTAGGTATGTATACACTCATTAGTTTTATGTATATATTTCCTAACAGAAATGTTGTGATCCTAATTATACATGGCCCTTGTATATAACCTTGTGCCACTTTTTAGAATGAAATCTTATTTTCATGTTGGATATAGCATAGTATTTTACCTTTAATATAAATGGGTATTTTTATATTATTTACCATATTTATCCCTCATGCATTTTTGGTAACATGACCTGAATATTATCCCACTGTTGTGTTGGGTCCTCTTCATTTTTTAAATTTTCATAAATTCTTAGCTATCAAAATTAATCAAACATATCTTATTTTTATATATTTATTTTCCTTTAGTGTCCATAGAATTTATCTTTTCATTCCCACAATGGAGTTTCTTAATAGCACCCAAGACAAATCCAATTAAGGTTTCATCAATTTTCAAGGATACAATAACAAACATGATAGTGATATGTCCATGACTAACACTATAAATTATTAAAATAAATTTTCTTACAATACCAACAAGAATAAACACATTCCTTATAAACCCATTGTCAAAAAATATCTATACATAGATAGCTACCCCATGAGGAAACAATTTTTGATGGTGAAGTGGAATAATATAATGAATACACTCTAAAAATGCAAAATAACTCCTAGACATATAGGAAAATCATGATAAATAGTCCATGCTCTTATGGATTCATATTTTTTCAATACTAATTTTATGTTTAGTTTTTTTACAAGCTTTAGGGAAAGTCAATTCATGAGTTCCCTCAATTCTTCTTCCTCTAATATATCTACAAGTATAGTCGGTGCTATGTTTAGTGACAAAAATCAAAACATTAGCCAAAATGATAATACATCATATATAAAAGTACTCTCAAACCATTCAACATGTAAATCAAGCTTCTTTATCAGATCAAAATGCACCACCCAATCTAATTCAAATGATCCTAAAGGTTTTAGACCTAACAATGAATATGCAAACATATATTTCCAATCAATTCATAAAAAATTAAAAACACCTCTTAAAATCTCCAATCTACCTTAATGAATCTAGTGGGGAATCCCAAATAAATGTCCCCCACACCTCCTTAAGGATCATCTCAAGATCCCAATCTCATAACCACCCATTTACAACAATGTCATCAAACATCTTGAAAAATTAGCCCTTGGTGCCTCATACTTGAGCCATGAAAATTAGGAGAGTCACCAAAACCATTATTTATGATGGATTTATTGATCATGTCCTAGATATTAAAGCCTTTGATACCATCTACAAATATTGGCTCAAGATTAACATTTATGGACACCAAAATAATATCTAAAACCCTTACGAGTGATGCTTTTGAATGGTATAAAAAACTCAATCTTTGCTCTACACTAGTTTAGAATGTTTCATGAATGTATTGGTTCAATAATTTCAATATAATGACTTACCAAAGGAAAAATTGGGTAACTTTATCCAATGAAAATAATTTTATCATTAAATATTTCATCAAGACATGGAAGAATTTGGCCCATAAAGTTGAGCATAATGCGACTAAATTACAACCAAAAATATAATAAAAATTTAGGTCCTCTCTTAAGACATTGGAAGAATCCTTTGATAAATATAAAAGGTAAGATCATATCATGAGACAAATTGAGATTCCTCAACCAAACAAAACACACAAATACTTATGAGACTTTTTAACCCTAATTTGGATTAATGGGCTAGATTAGTATAATTAAAATATGACTTTGAAGAGAATTTATATTAATCAACATGAAATTCATGCATACAATTTGAATGTAAATGATTGACAATTGATTTTTTTAAATTTATTAGAGCATGTACTAAATATGGAAAATAATAAAGTGATCAAAATATGTATATTTTATAATTGATCATCTAATTATGATTGTGTTCTAAAAGTGGAAAATAGGGATAAGCATACCTTAGGTTCACTTGGTTTAGGAATTGATTTCATTCCTGTATTGGCTAGTTTATATAGTATCAATTCACTATCATAGGTTGATCCTATCTACTAGTTATAACTGACATGTATGGAAATGAAACATAATTATTGTATGGTCGCCTAAAACTATCTTTATTTGTTTTATGTTTGTGATCATGAACCTTGATCACATGTGTAGGTCCATATCTCAACATCCTTTGCCTTCAAACTCTAAATGTGATTGTGAGGGCTAATATCTTATAAAAATAAGATAAGTGAAATGGGATGAGATAACCCCAATCACCCCTGTTTGATGATTTGTCACTATATACATATACAATACTTCAAAGAGGGAAATCAAACCACATGTAGTTATTCCACCTAGTGTGATCATGTAATTATGATCCTTTGATATGTGAATATAGTTAATGATAGGATTTGGTGATTGAAAATGATTTCTTTGACCTAGATTTTGGGTTCTTTAAAATTGGATTGTGGCTTCTCCTAGTGATAAGTATGCAAATTGGGAAGAATAGGGAATATTTACTCAATGTGAAATAGTGTATATATGAGTGCTAAATAGATACTAGATGCATTTGAAATAAGGCCTTGATTTTTTTATAAATGGATCCATTTGAATAATTCCTAACACCATCAACATACTAGCCTTATATTTTGATCCTAAGGATGGGTTTGATTTTAGAAAATATCTATTGTTGGGAGTAGGTTGGTTCCCACCAATGTGGGTCATTACTAACTAACAATAATGACTGTAACTAGCGAAACTAGTCCACATATAGGTGGACTAATATGAGAGTCTAGAGATGCACTTGCATGATATTTAACGAGTTTAAAGTAGATAATGAGATTATTTTAGGTTTTATAACATAAGGGTTGAATCATAAGATAACATGCAAATGTGAGAAGATGGAAAGTTTTGACCTTGTTTAGGTGATCAGATCATGTATGGTAAATGTGTGTCAATATTTTCATTATAAAGTACTAAAGACCAAATTTTGTTGACTACTCTAAGAGTGTGGAGATGTATTTGCATTATATTTATAAATTTTAAAATAGACAGTGTGATTTCTATAGGTGTATAACAATATAACACAAGAGTTGACTCATAATATAGCGTGGAATTGTGACAGGATAGAAATTTGAACCTTGTTTGGGTGCTCAAGTCATGCATTGTAAATGTGTGTCAAGCTAGAAAGGATCATTCATGTGGTCATTCTTAGTGGTTATCGAGATGAATCTCTTTCCCAACCACTTATGAAAATTCATTTAAAACACATCCTCTTTCTAATCATAACACTCATAAACCTCCATATCTAGAACTAAATATATTTATCCTTCACAACCCAAACCTCAATGGTATGATACTCAATTTTTTTATAGTTTCATGTGAATTAGGGCCATTCACATGATAAATTCCATTCCTTTTGTACCTTAACATATAATTTATTAATTTCAGATAAATTTGACCATGATTTAAAGTCAAGAGAAAATTATCAAGGTTTTGAAAAGATGTTGAAACATCATGAAAATTGTAAAAATACTTATGCACTCAACCAAACTAATGCTTAACTTAAAATCTACAAAAAAATCTTCCAAATCAATTTCATGGTAAAAACCATGAATCCAAAGATAAATCAATCTTTCCCCACCTCAAAATTCTCAAAATTTAGCTCTAATGAACAATGCCATGAAATTTATGGTTAATGATAATACCTAAAACCATGAGGAAGGCGTAGTTAATTTAAATGGTATGAAACACATTATCACTTGCATTAACCCTTAATATAACACTCAAAACCATCCTATAGCCACCTAAAACCACTACAAAACTAATATTTCCTACCTAAAAGTCATACTTATGTATTCTCTCCTATGGAGACATCTGAATCATAAATATATTTTTTTAATATCATTGGTTGGGTTAATGATGTTTAAAATTTTAATATAAATCTCCAATGCTATTAGCCAAGATAATGACATTGTCTATTACTAATTCAAAATCATCAACTAGGATGATGACATTGTATCAATTTGCATATTTCATCAATTCAAACAATGACTTATAAATAATAATAATAATAATAATAATAATAAGAATAATAATAATAATAATAATAATAATAATAAATACCTCACAAGGACAAATATAATATCTCCTAGTCCTCTGATTCTCTATTACTAAAAATATATTCTAGCTTTGAGGAATTTGATTGCATAGAATAAATTTCTAGCTAAGTTCCTTTTCTTAAGATCATTTGTATTTCTCTTAAACATTGAAATATATTAATGCAAATCCTATTTGACATAGATATTCCTCAACCACCCCTAGGGGTTGATAATTTAGCTTGCACAATTCTAATGAGAGTATCATGTAATAATGTGAATATTTATGTATCTAAATAGATCAAACCACCAACCAAGATTTGTCTCTTAATTTTAAAATTCAATATATAATTATCAAAGAAATCATATTTCATTTGCATGATTGCCATTTTTCACTGGCATACAAAATGGTGATATCCAATTATAAATATCCTTTATTGATGAAGGTTTATGTACTTGTGTTGTCTCTTTATAATTTTTCAAATCATTCAAACATTCAAAAAGAAATATTAATGTAACCTATAACACATTCTAAGGATATGATATAAGAAACATTCCTTCCATGGGAGGAATTTGAATTCATATCATTGTACCTCCTACAATGTTTAGGGTAAAGGTCATGATATTTAACTTTCTACTTTCCTATAATATTTTCCTTGGTTTCCATTGGACTATTCATATGAGATCCATAGCTTATCACATGTCAATGCATCAAATTTATCTTCTTAGGATCTATCTAAAGAGTTCAAGGTGATACCAATATTTGAAATATTGAGCAATTTTAACAATATGGTATTTTCAAGTTATCTTCCATTGAAGAGCTTACAAGTATCCCCTTACAATAATAATAATAGTTAAACTATCTTGTTGATGCAATGAGAGGTTATGGTGGCCACTCTAAGCATATTGGGAACATCAAACCAAATATTATTGATTCTAATGACAAACTTGTAATGATGGTGAATTTGATGTGGTGGGAGAAGTGAATTTAACAAGGGATACTTGAAAATTGTATAATGCTACTAAGTTAGGAAAATAAAATTTAAAGATGAATGAACACAATGGTGGGGAAAGATTAATGTTAGGTTCAATAGAATATATGAATGGAATATATGTGTGAAAATATAAATTTATTTAATATAGGAAGAGGTATATCACCATCATATATCCAATTCACAAACAAAAACCCATTCCATAGAGTGGTATAGGGCTATAGACTAGGGCCATGATTAATGAGGATCATAAGGATACTATTAGGATATCTATGTAAGGAATTGAAAAACAAAGACTAAAATATATCCAAGATGTATGAGAGATAAAATAAAGTAAAGAGAGTAATTACATTATGTGGTGTTTATCCTCATTCTATTTTTATTCAAAATAAGGAATAAATTAATTGTAATTACATATATTTAAGCATATGTGAATGAAAGTATAAAATTTAGATCTATCTAACAAGATTCAATGAGAAAAAATTTTAAATGCCACAAATGAAATTATACTAAATAATATAAATAGAAAAGGTAAAAAGAATAAGAACACCTATTTCTTATACTAAAAATTTGATATTGTAGACCAACTATGTTGATTATGTGTAACCAGCTCATAAAATTTGGAAATTATGTAATGATCCAAAATAAACCCATTCACTTTGACAAAATGATTCATCATTTAGTCCTTTCAGGGAAATCACATATGCCCATGATTTTTTGACTATGTTTGGGTTTGTCCTTCTAGGGTTTCATAATCTAGTTTTTATATAACCTATGCGGTGTTGTCTTCATATTACACACATACCTTCAATTTTTAGATTTATCAAGTAGAATGTGAAAAATAGAATAATATCCTCTTTAACATAGATTGAAAATACAAAATAAATAAATAATTGAATCAGAAAACTACCATAATAATGTTGAAAAATACATATCTCGCATGCTCAAAATTAGACATCCACATAGTTTTTTGATGGTGTGGATGTAAAATCTTGAGTGAGGTTTTGTGAACCTCTTATTTGATAGAAGTGATGATGTTGATACATGTAGTCTAATATATTTATTTAGCATAAGGTAAATGTTGAAAAATTAATATAGAATGAGAATTCCATAAGCATATGAGATTCAATGAAGCTTGACTTCAATAATCCTTGTCTCTAGGTGTAAAATTGGATGTGACTTGGATCTTGATATTTAGATATGTCTTATGATTTTCTATATACCCTTAAATATACTGGTTAAACCTTGTATATATAGGCTTACCTATGAAAACTTATGCACATTATCCAAGTTTATAAATGTATAAAGGCCCAAAAAAGCTAAATGGGACAAACCTAAGGAGTGTACTAGTTTTTCCAAGATGGACTTATATAATAAACATTTTTTAAGGAGATGACTCCATTATATTCTCAAGGTAGGGTTGGGTAATAAGTTATAAATAGTCTAGTTGCATCAACATAATTTTATTTATAAGTGTTAAGGTGATTTTAGGGTCAATGGATTAAGTTTAGACCTATTTTGGAGTTGAGGTAGTATTAGAAGCATTTTAAAATTTACAAGTTTTCCATATAAGGTAAATTTAGAATAAGCCATGGAGATTAAGGGCCTTGTGCCAAATTTAGGTCTCTACAGATAATAACCAATAGGTAACTAGTATAAGGGTTATAACCAAGAGATATAAATAAAGTAACAAATCATGAAACAATAACATATAATAACAAAATTAAATTAAAAAAACATACTGACATAACACATGCATATACATATATCCACTTAACTTAGTATATGGGTATGAATACTTAACTTGGGTTGATTTGTTACCTTATTAATCTCCCCCTTGGCTCAAGTTGCACTTTTTTAGAGATTGTTTTAATGAATCTCAAGTTGGAAAGAATAAGATATAAGTACCCTTAGTTTTGTACTTTAAATACTAGGTTACCTCTATGATTCAACTTATCTTCTTAATATATTTGAATACCATGTGTAAACTAGCCTTTCTCAAGCATAAGTTCCTAATCCATAACTCCTCTTTTTGTTTCTAGTGTATATTTATGTACATGAGAAGTGCCTATGAAAAATGACAAAGGGGATATGTATAAATATGGTTTAAACCCCAAAAATTCACTACTCAAACTTAGTCTAGGTCATCGACCTAGTTGAATGTGTATAAAGAATGTTAGATGAACACAAAACTCCTTCACTTCAACTAATGACATTAGTCAAAAGGGGAGGATTAAAAGACATCTTTGTTTGGGATAAGTATATTAGATAAGAACACATAAACACAAATAAAATAAAAATAAATGGAGAGTAGGAACAAGTGGAAGTCAAATAATAAGATGATGATGATAGGATATGGATGAAAGAAAATATAATAGATGATCATCAAGGAATATTTAAAAAATAACCATGAAAAAACCCAACTGATATTGGTGCACTCCTTCAAATGCAAAATTAGGGAGATTGATGCATTGACATGTGTTATATTAGAAATTTTTAGTAAGAGAAAAAATTATATGTATACAAAACTTGATCAAATCAACATCAAAATTAAAATATCTAGTATTACATCTCACATCATAACTCAATTCCATTCTACCTTACAACCATGTTCTATAAAGATGGAAATTTATGTAATACCCAAAAATCCAACCTTTACAAAAAATCTTAGTGATACTTCCTCTCTTAATGAATATTTTAGGAATTCCTCCATGGAATCTCACCACTCCTAACTATGATGGCATTGATAAGATACATGATATTTTAAAAATTGTTTTATATTTTAAGGTGATCTAATACAATAAAACTATTGAAATTCAAATTGTGTAAGAAAATTCCCCATACAAATATAAATTCTAAAAGGGATTTGATTAAAATCACTAAATATATATATGAGCTAGAAAAGAGGGGAAAAAATGCATTTATTTGATTTTATGATCTACACTACTCATTGCCTGTCATAATCCTCAAAATGACTCTATGTTGGTTTGTTACTATTTGGATCAGGAAAAGGTCTCATAATTTTATAGGATGTTTCTAATGATAGCTTAGTCAATATGGAAACCAATTCTATCCACCGTCTTCCAATAATATCTAGTTTATATCTAGTTGACTTTACTAGTCTATTCTGCAACATATTACTATGCTTGCATTTGTAGACTATTATATATATTTTGCCCCTAAGTCCTATGCATATATCTTGGATTTTATTTTCTTAGCCTTTAAACCCTAACTTAAATTTTGAGACCACATTGACTTATAAAAAGAGGTTAGAAAGATGAGTTGGGTATTCCCAACCACTCTTTGTTGAGTGATTGAGTGTCACTTACATTCCATTACTATTAAGAGGGATTAAAACACACATAAGTAGATATCTAAAACATATATGTGTGTGATCAATTGTGATCCACTAGAATGTAATGAAATGTTTAGTGTAAGACCCAATTTTTAATTTTATCATTTAATTATGTTTGTTGTATGTTTACAATGATATGATATTGTCTAATAAAATAAATAATTAGAAATTTATATTTCATTCACATGATATGTTGACATAATATGATTCCAATTATTATTTTATGTATTCATTACATGTTTATACATATTACTTAAAAGTTTTTAAATTTTAGCTTCTCTAGCTATCTTAGGATAGAGAAAATTTATGTGCAAGACTAAAGGGATAAAAAGTGATAGAACTTGAACTACATGGAACATCTATTATCCATTTTTTTCTTATATGGTATTAAATATGTTGCTATGTTTCCTAGTCTTGTTTGATTTATTGAACTCATTGTCAATTTGAAATTGTATATGTTTTAATCTATGTATTCTTATTGCCAATATCTTCCCATTTTTTACCCTTGACATTTAAGTTTATAGAATACTTTAGGATATTTTTGAGGTTCATTATAAATGGACACTTGAAAAATTTAAATTTTAAGAAAAGAAGATAATTATGGAGAGGTTATGACAAGTTTTCTATTTTATAGGTTCATAATTAGGCCTACCAACTTCATACATGGGTTAGGGAGATTATTCTTGGTATATTATTGACTTATAAGTTCCCTTTGACCCTCTTAAGTGCCTTGGTTGAAGAGAGAGTAAATGAAGTTTAATATGAGTAAATGAAAGTATAAGAGGGGCATGGTGCCCATGTAACTTGTAAGATATATTTTCTATTTTTTAAGGGAGAGTTATTAGTGAGGAATACTTGAGGGGAAAGTCTTGCGAGATGAGATGGACACATGGAAAGTTTTAATTGGGTGAAATTTTAGGGATATATTTATAAGCATAAGAGTTATTCATATGGGAGGGGATTCTTACCCTTCTCCTTATTCTTTAATTATTTCCAAACATATATTGTGGTTTATCCTTAGTTCTTCTTGCATCACAAGAGTTTGGTTTTTGTGATTTGGTGAATTGGTATTGGGGGTAAAATTAAAGCATGGATGACTATGTTCTTTCAATTAGTGGACATATGGTAGGATCCTGGTCATGAAATCCTAACATGTGTAGATTAATTTAATTAGTTTTATTTGCCATGTCTTCTTCCTTGTTGAAAATATCATTGTTTTTTTCATGATGCCATCATTGGAGCTCATGGCATTTTTACTTATTGAAGAATTCTATAAATTTTACCTTCTATTGTATTATACCTTTTAATGACTTTTGATAGAATGTTAAAACACATTGATTGGTTTTTTATTTTTGTAATTGTTGGTAGTGGTAAGATATTGCTACCACTTAGACTCAACCTTGTGTATGTGTTGGACCATCACTTAAATTTTATGCTTAAATGTAGGGCTTGGCTAAATTAAAAGCCCCATATTATGGCAAGGAAATTGGTATAAATTTTTGTTTTTAGGTAAGAAAATTTGGCTTTGTTACAATAATATTATTTTTAGGCTTGTAAATAGATACTTGTGTTATTTTCAGCTTTGGATGTGGTTTTGATAGATTGATACAAGAATAATTATTCTCTTATGTATGTGTAGTTGAGTGTTTCCTACACCCTTTCCTTGGATTAGGCCATATTGTTACCTTGTGAAACTTTTGGTTGGTTATGTAGTGATTTGAGTTGGGATTTATTGGCTTAGGGTGCCTAAGGTTGCCACTTAATAATGGAAAATGGATGGGAGGCAAGCCCCTACTTAATTCAATCTTACGAATTGTCTTGGAACTTTAAGTTGGGACTAATTCTCTTTTTATTCTCATTCATATTTTTGTAAATTTCTTTGCTATCGAAATCATGAAAAATATATTTTATTTGAATTTGGAATTCTATGGAAAGATAAATAAAAATGCAAATTTAGTTGAGCTTGCAAGCATTATGATACTTTTCCTAATCCATTGTTAGAAGGAGTAAAAATTGTAAATTATGGAAATTATTTGTGCGGTTTAATTGAATTGGAATATTATGTAAAAATTGCCATCTTTATGGTTATACTATATTAATATCAAAAAATATATGAATTTCACTTTTAATGCTTGAAATGACTTAAAAACTCTTAGGCCCAAATGACCTAGATTAATTTCCATAATTTTTGAAATAAATAGAACTCACCAACTTTTATTTTAAATTATTAATTTTTAAAATACATCCTACCAAAAATATATAAAATTTTATGGATTATTTTTTAGAGTCAAAGAATGGAATTTAAGAATTTATAAATATAAACTATGAATTTTCCCCAAATTGGTTAAAAAAATAGCCTAACTTTAACTAATTTTTGGACACATTTTTCACAACAAAATTGAGCTTAAAATAATTTTATATTAAAATTCATGATTCAATAAACATTTATAAGTTTGTTTCATGTTTTTTAGAGCTACATAATGTTGTTAAAATAAATTATTATTCTTTCCCTTCATCTACCCCTGCCCTGCCCGACTCCACTCAACATTTATGGCCACCAAACAAATTAATTACAGTGGGTTTGAATGTGAATTTTTGTGAACTATTTATATTTGGGTGGTAAAAAGGGAGGTAGGTGGGTATCCTACAATAGAATTCAAAAAGAAAAAGAGACAAATAAAATAGATGAAGATATTACAGGAAAAAAAATAGAGTAGTACCTAGAAAAGAATAGAAGTTATGTGCAACATTAGCAAGTAGTCAGTCTAGAGAAGAATAAGCCTAGAGAAGAAAAACATGCAATAGGTAGAGAAGAAAATAGTAGCATCAAATTATAGTAGACATAAAGGAAGGAGAATGGGTAGAATATACATGACAGAAGATGTTATTTACTGATATCAGTCAAAGCATCAACTATTAGTAAGCAAAGAGGATAAAATAGAGGTTTTTTTGTAAGAGTTTAATATACAGTTGTAGCTAGTTATGTAAGGGAGTTTAAATCAATTTGTAAAATAGTTTTTAGAATCAATACATAAGCATTTATTTTTGAGTGTTTTGTTCTAAAGGTTATCTCCCCTGTTTCATGTATGTTTTGCTTACTAGTTTGAGTTTTAGCAGCCATTAGAGCTAGCTTTAGTATAACTTTGGAGCTTGACCATTTGTATGTTATAAACTACCTATTTGCCCTCATGGGCCTACATTTTTTATTTTATTACAATAACAAGTATCATAGCCCTTAGGTTGTAATCCCATTTAAACATGGTAGATGGTAGTTTTGGTTCATCATAACAATCCCCTACATTTTATGAAAATAACTATGATGTGTGGAACATCAAAATGAAGACTATATTTAACTATCAAGAGATATGGGAGTTGGTTTAAGGTGGATATAATGAGGTTGCATACCTAGAAGCCTTTAATACATTAACCAAAGCACAAAGGAATGCATTGAAAGAGAATAAGAGAAAGGATGTCAAGGAAATCAACTACATACATATGACACTAGTTGATTCAATCTTTCCTATGATATCAACAACTATCCATTCTAAACAAGCATGGGATATTCTTCAAAATTCCTATCAAGGGAGTGACAAGGTGAATCTTGTCAAGTTGTATCTCTTAATAAGGGAATTTGATAACCTACAAATGAATGAGAATGAGCCTATCAATGACTTTTTTACAAAGAAAATGAATATTATCAATCAAATGAAGACATATGGTGATACACTTAAAGATCATAGGATCATAGAGAAGGTGTTGAGGAATGTTTCAATAAAATTTGGCCTAATATTGGTTGTAATTAAAGAGTCAAAGTATTTGAGTCAAATCACAATAGATGGGATAATGGGTTCCTTGAAAACCCTTGAATCAAGGATGAATAGGTCAACCATCTCCTCTCATCATCAAGCATTCAAGACCAATGTGAATGTGAGAGGAAGGGGGAGAGGATACAATAATAGAGAAAGAGAACTTATATTATTTAAGAAGGTGGATGGCATATCCATCAAGAGTCATATGGAAGAGGAAGAGGAAGCAACAACAACACTTCTAGAGGAGGATCTACACAAAGGTATGATAAGTCTAACATCCAATGCTATTATTACAAGAGGTATGGAAACTATGTTAGTGAGTGTAGAAATAAGGAGTATGATATGGACAAGTAGAATTCAAATTTATCCAAAACATAAGAAGCTGAATCTAATAAGAATGAGAAAGGTGGAAACTTGTTCATAACATGTAACATTGTAGAGCAAAGTGGTAAAGAGACATGGCAATTGGATAGTGGTTATAGAAGCTATATGAGTGGGAAAAAAGAGATGTTCAACCATATTGATGAGTCAATAAAATCAAAGGTAAATATGGGAAATAATGAGAAGGTTCTCATTATGGGAAAAGGCAACATATCTATTCACACCAAGCAAGGTGATAAAAGGCAAATCCAAGATGTTTACTATGTGCCTAGGTTGAAGCACAACCTTATTAGTATTAGGAACTTATCCAAAATGGATAAAAGGTTAGATTTTAGAATGGTGAATTCATAATATTTGATAATATTAGCTACAATAATAGATTACATCAATCAAAATGATAAGCAATCAGATGTTTCTATCTAGAATGCAAAGTGAGTTTACAATAACATTTAAAACTATGATAGTAGATGAGTCTACTATTTGGAATTTTAGGTATGGGAATTTGATTTTTGGAGGGATTAACCTTATTTACAATAATAAAATAATGAGAGGGTTTCACCTTATAGAATAACCAAACAAAATGTGTGAAGAATGCATAGTAGGGAATGAACATAGGAGTACATTTCCTATGGGTGAAGCATGGAGAGCCAAATATCCTTTAGAGCTAATCCATTCAAACTTGTGTGGTCTAATGAATACCCATTCATTATCCAATAATGTCTAATTTATGACATTCATATATTATTTTAGCTTAAATATGGGTGTATTTATTGAAGAATAAATCAGATGCATTTGAGACCTTCAATCAATTCAAGGCCATGGTAGAGAAGTAAAGTGGCCACTACATAAAGATTTTGAGGAGAGATAGAGGGGGTGATAATATCTCTAATGAGTTCAAGAATTTTTTCAAGGATCAAATCATTAAGAATAAATTTATAGCTAGGTATACACTACATCAAAATGGTGTAGTTGAGGGGAAGAATATGACCATCCAAGAGATGGCAAGGAACATGCTAAAAGCAAAGGGTTTGGCTAATGATTTTTGGGCTGAGGTGATATCAATAGCCATATACTTGTTGAATATTTATCCAATAAAGAGTGTTAGGGTTATGATCCCTCAAGAAGCATTGAGAAGATATAATCCAAGTGTTGAACACCTTCGAGTGTTTGGATGTGTTGTATATGCACACATGCCCAAGAAAATAAGGACAAAATGGGATGATAAAGGTGAGAAGTGCATATTCATTGGGTATAGTGACCAATCAAAGGAATACTAGTTATACAATCCTATCACCAAAGAGTTCATAATTATTTAGGATGTTCAATCCATTGATCATGAAGCTTTAGAGGAGAGACAAGAAGAAGAACAAACACAAATAAGGGATAGTTAACCCTTTATTGAATTTAAAATTATAGGTGGTACACCCACCCATTCACCAAGTTGGACCCCTATTTCACAAAGGGATGATTCATCTAGTGGCATCAACCATCAAAGAGGTCAAGGAGCTATTCATGAGTCAACATCATCCTTTTACAACTCAAGTCAATGACTAATAAGGACAAGAAGCTTATAATAAGTATATGAGCAGTCAAGGTATGAGGAAAATAAAGATGAAACTATGAATTATGCTCTCTTTTTATCAACTGGTCCTATCTACTTTAAACAAGTAGTTCAGGAAAGAAAATGGTGTGAGGCAATGGATGGAGAAATGCATGTAATAGAGATAAATAAGACTTAGGAGTTAGTTGACCTACCAAAAGGAAAATAGATCATAGGAGTCAAGTGGGTGTATAAGACAAAAACCACTCCCTAAGTCAAGTTAAAGAGTCATAAGAAAATATTAGTGGTGAAAAGTTACAAGCAAAGGCCTAGACATGATTATAATGATATGTTCACACTCATAACAAGGCTAAAAATGGTGAAGATAATCATAGCCATTAGTGATCAACATAAGTGGAAGGTGCATCAAATGGATGTCAAGTTAGCCTTCTTGAATGGAGTGATAGATGAAGAGGTTTATGTTGGAAAACCACCTAGATATGATATTTTTATTCATGAGAACAAGGTATATAAGCTGAAAAAGTCATTTTATGGGTTTAAGAAAGCCCCAAATACATGGTAAAATTATATAGACTCTTACTTGTTGATTAATGACTTTAGCAAAATCACTAGTGAGCCCACACTCTACATCAAAGTTAACAAAGGTGATATTTTGATTGTATTTTTATATGTGTATGATATAATATTCACCATAAAAGCAAATTATTTAATAGAATAATTCAAAACAACTATGAAGAAAGAGTTTGAAATGACTAATTTAGGCTTCTTGAAGTCCTTTCTTTGGATAGAAGCCAAGCAAATGGATGAAGGTATATTCATATGCCAATATAAGTATGCAAAGGATATTTTGGATAAGTTTAGGATGTTGTATAACAAGCCAATATCTAAAATAATTGAGATAAGCCTAAATTTTTGAAAGGATGATTGCAACAACAATGTAGACCCTACACGGTATAAAATATTAGTGGGAGGCCTAATGTATTTGACTTTAACTAGGCTAGACATAATCTATGAAGTTAGCCTCATATCTAAATTCATGAAGATGCCTAAGGAGACACATTGACAAGAGACTAAGAAGATATTGAGGTATGTGAATGGAACAAGAGATTATGGAGTTTTATATTCATCAACAGATGAGTTTCATATAAAAGGATATATGGATAGTGATTGGGTCAATAACCTTGATGAACTAAAGAACACTTTGGGGTATGTATTTAATTTTGGGTTAAGAGCCATATCTTGGGCTTCAAATAAACAACCCATAGTTTCAATTTCTAAAGTTGAAGCCTAATATATAGCAACCAATGTAGGAGCACGCCAGTTATATGGTTAAGAAGGTTACTTTTAGATTTGCATGAGGACCAACAAAAGGATTCTATGGTCTATTTTGAAAATATATCATCCATAACATTATTAAAGAACCTCATCTTTCATGGTAGGATCAAGCATATTGTAATTAGGAATCACTTCATTCAAGATTTAGTTGAGAAAAGTGTGATAAAGCTTAGTTTTTGTAAATTAGATCAATAATTAGCTAATATTTTCACCAATTCATTGTCAAAAGACATTTTCATGCACTTAAGAGGAAGGTTAGGGGTCATTAATATAGAAAAATTAGGTCTAAATTTTTTTATGTCATCTACAAAATCTTGTAGTCTAGATATAGACTCCTCTAGTCTAGCTTCAGACTCTTACAATATAGCTCTAGACTCCTACAGTCTAATTTTGGAATCCTACAGTCTAGCTCTAATATCCTACAGTTCAGTTCTAGATTCTTACAGGCCAGCTCTAGACTCCTACAAGACAACTCTAAACTTCAACAAGCTAGCTTTGAACTCCAATACTCTAGCTCCAAACTCCTATAGGATAGCTCCAAACTCCTATAGGTTAACTATAAACTCCTATAACCAAGCTACAAAGTTCACCAGGGTAGATATGGACTTTAATAGTCCATCTATGGACTTCAATAGCGAAGCTCCAAACTTGAACATAAGATATGTATAAGCATATGGATATGTAAAGAGAATTTACAAGGATATTTTAGTGGTTGAAAGAGGTCCTATAGATCATGGTATAAAGGTAAAAAATAAGGGGGATTGTCAGAATAATTTATTATTTTTTCCCTTCACCTACCCTTGCCCTACTCCACTTATCATTTTTAGCTACCAAATAAATTAATTGTAGCAAATTTGAATTTAAATTTTTGTGAACAATTTGGATTTGGGTGACAAAAAGGGAGGTAGGTGAGTAGCATGTAGTAGAATTCAAAAATAAAAAGAGACAAATAGAATAGATGTAGATATTATGAGCAAAAAAATAGAGCAACAACTATAAAAGAGTAGAAATTTTATTTAACAACATGTAGTTAGTTTAGAGAAGAAGCTTAGAAGATAAAAACCTATAATAGGTAGAGAAGAACACAACAACAACAAATTAAAATAGATAGAGAGGAAGGAGAAGGGGTAGAATAAATAGGATAGAGGAATTTTATTTGTTGACATCAGTAAAATCATCAACCATTAGTAAGTAAGGAGTAAAAAATAGAGGTTTTTTGTAAGAGTTTGATATAATTTGTAGTTGGTTATGTAAGGGAGTTTAAATTAGTTTGTAAAAGAGTTTTTAGAATCAATAAACAAGCATTTATTTCTAAGTGTTTTGTTATAAAGGATGTCTCCCTTATTTCATGTGTGTTATTATTACTGGTCTGAGTTTTAGAAATCATTATAGCTAGCTTCGGTATAAATCTGGAGCTTGACCATTTGTGTGTTTATAAACTGCCTATTTTCCCTCCTGGACCCACATTTTTTTAATTTTCTACTAATAAATTCTCATAGCAAGTAATTTTTTAAATATTAGAACTCTATATGAAAAAAATAAATTACACGTGCCTTAAGCTAGTAGGGTAATCAATGGTTTTAAGGTTATGGGTTAGTGGTTGGTCACTCATATGACTATATCCAAAACTAAAAAAGGCAAGTGATTTACTAATTGTTGACAATATAACATATGATTTCCTCTATTAAACTAGTAATAATCTTGGTATTTTCGTGGTTTGGTTGATGTTATTGATGATGGAATTTGGTGACATTCAGATCAGTGTGGAAATACAAGACTGAAAAGGTGACTAAGTTCTTATGAAATTTTAGTAATGTGTTGCTAGAGTGGTACCCTATAAGGTGCATGAGTTATTCATTGGAGAGGTGGATGTGGTGACTAGTACAGAAAAAGAGTGAGTAATCTTAGAGTGTTTGCAGTCAATGGAGGTGAATTATTGGTAGATATTAGCAAAAATGACATAGGGGAACTCATTTCCTAAGAAAACATGGAGTTATATTTTAAAATATTGAAACTCGTCTGATCATCGGCCAAGTTTTAATTTATAAAGTTATTTTTGTATAGTTAAAATTCACATGTGGTATTGTTGGTTTATTATATTTAATTAATCTTTGACCTACTAAAGATTGGTGGAGATTAATTTTATTGTATAATATTTGATTAATTTTATATTATAAGTTTTATCTTATCAATTTTTATTAGGTTGGAAAATAATATAATATTGAATAAAATCCTAAAAGAATTATTTTATATTCATGGTCTGAAATTTATAGTTGTTTATGTTATAAGATCAGCTAAGTTTTTTTTTATAAAGTCTTAATGATTTAGTAAATTTGACATAATATAGTAGCTGGATAAAATATATTCATATGCTAGGTTATATAGTCAGTACGCTATACTATTAAGTTAAACCTTGGTTTTCCTTTACAATCCTTATGCCCAAAGTGACTTGTTTTGAAATTTTAGGGCACTCAAGTGACCTTGGTGTCAAGTAATCCAAAAATATTTATGCCTCAAATTTGTGTGCTTATTTACATGGATGAGGTATTGAACACCAAAATCATAAATTAAACATATTATGTCTTCTTTCTCAAATAGAGCCTTGTTTGGCTTAATGGACATTTGAGGACTTTTTAGGAGTGTTGGAGGAAGTGTGGCCTTTAGGGGACCCCATTTTATTTTCAAACCCTCTTTGTACTAAACAAGAAATCTTTACACGTAACAATAAATATAACTTTAAATATTCTTTCTTATGCTTGATTTATGAGAGGCTAGTGTTGGTTGGCATAGGTTTTGAAGACTTAAATAATATTTTCACCCAATGGACTGAGAAACTAGGGGGAGGTCACATGGGGATCCTCTTCTTCCCAAAATGTTATGAAATTGAGATATCACCCCATATTGACATTTTGAGTTAAGGTTCTAGATGCATTTGGTTATGGTCACCAGGGAAGTATTTTCCCTAAATGTCTTTATCACCTATGTGATATTTAGAGTGTAATTAAGACTTTATGTGAACACTTTGAAATATATGTCTCTACATGTGTCCCCACCAAGGGTTGAAAATTGTTTAGGTTCTAGTTTTAAACCCTTTAAGAGTTAGATTAAATTATTTGACCTTGCAAGAACCCACCTCATATCAGTCAAGCATTTAGTTTGGGCTTTGAGGCCATGGGCCCTGTTAGGTCCACATATGTAGCCATAGGTTAGTGGAGGGATTATAGTCCATTTATATCATGTATCTCTAACATAATTTTATAGTGACCATCTAGCAACTTATGCATTGAAATCTGTGTCATTCAGGCTTTTGTGGTTGTTTTAACATGTTGTGCATATAGTACCACAAAGTTTCTTAGGCCAGTGGTATTTTGGGTGTGTAGAATATGGATTATACATTATTTAAAATGGAATATTTATGTGTATTTTTTCATGTAAAAAATTGGTATCAAACCTTGATTTAAACACTAGGAGATTTGGGGATTGATGTTTGTTACCATTTATTCCATAGTGAAATAATTCATTTACTTATTAATGTAGTACACTTTACATCAGAGGTATTTAATGTACAAATGAATACTTTCATAGGAATTATTGGAAATTCACCCATCTAGGAGAGAAATTGAGAATTGGTTAGGGATGGGAGCAAAATCTCCATCATAGTGTCAATATGACAAGATGGCTATGATTTTCAAGTGGTAATTAGATCATGAATGAGTTTTTTATGTTAGGCATGTGTGTTTACTCATCATCATAAGCTTATGAATATTACCCTATAAGACCATAAAGATATTCCTTGGGACATATTAACTTGTTTCTTAGGACCAAGTTAGTTAGTCATAGTCAAATCTTGGAGTGTTAGGTTGACCTAATGTCAAGATAGACCATGGTAGTTTAGTGACCACTTATTTTAAATAAAACTTGACATCACTGCTCAAAGGGAGTATGAGAAAGAGATTCCTGATGACATTCTCATTATGGGTAATTAAGCATGAAATGGATTGGATGTTGTCTTAGTGATACCATCCCATTTATTTTAGTTGCTTACTCTTACATCATGAGTAATTCCTAGTAGAGTTTTAGTCTTAGTCCCTCCTTAGTCTAAAAGGCTTGTCTCAATAGGATTATTTAGGGTTATAAAGACCTTAGAAACATTCTTGGTCTATGTAAAGGGCTAAGAGCCTCATTGTGTTATGCATGGGTTTATGATTTAAACCTAGCCACATATGTAGGATTATTTCAAATATTTTGAACATCCTTATGTTGAATCAATAATGTTTAAGATATGACCTTATTGATAGGAATCATTGAGAAGAACATGGCTTTACTCGTTACTTAGAAGATTTGAGCATACCTTCCTATTTATGGAGTATCTGTTACAATTGATATGTTAAATTTTGGATAAATTCCATTTGAGCATAGTGAGTATCATCCTTGTCTTATAGTATAGGAACATTTTACCATCATGGCAACACCTAGTTGAGTGGGTTTCTTATGAAATGTGATGGATCTGATGATAGAGCAATTTATTTTGGAACTAGAAGTATCCTTAAATCCTGAGTGGGTGTACTCTTCTTTTCACCAAAATGTGAACATGATAGTAGTATTTTTTTAATTTGGTAGCATGTATGCTTGTTTCATAGAGCATTTGGTCTAATTTGGATTATGACATCTAATCTATTGTGGCCATGGACATTTTCATATGTGACTTTTTCTCTCTTTTGTGTTGCTGATTTCTTCCTTTAAATAGTATGTGTTGTACTAATTCATGTAAAATATAGTAGCATGTAATACCTTCTTAGATGTACATGTTCATTCAGGGGGTTTGTAGTGCCCCATTTTTAAAACTATATCACACCCTTGCATGAATTTTAAGATTGGGGCCATCCTTTAGCTTAATGAAGGGTGCATGTGTTGCACCTCCATGATTATTGAAAATTTTATTTCCTAATGGGATGGATTATACGATGGTGTTACTTTCATATTTGTGTAGAAGTTTCACTTTTACCTTGACTCATTTTGTGTTATTTTTCCCTCTCTTTGTGAGGTTTTCATTGATATACATACAAGTTTATTAGAATTCTTTATTGTCTTCCATTTTATTTAGATTGGGTTGTTTAGCCATTTTTCAAATTCATTATTAGTTTAGATTCAATTTGGTTGTATTTTTATTTCATTATTCTTTAGGTGTAAATAGGGTGTTTAGATGATTTGAATTTACTCTTTTATTGGATTGGTAATTTGTTCACTTTGTTAAGCATGTTGTTTGATGAGCTATTGTGTGGTACATTTTTCATTATACAAGTGTGGGAGTAGTAAGTGAGAAGTATATTTTTAGTATTAGCTTATGAGAAAGGCTTATGACATATTGAGTAACTTGTTGCGAAAGTTGGGAGATGTTATTTCTTATGTTTTCTTCTTGAAAAGATATAAGGATGATGTGAGCCTTAACTTTATGTTTATATTGCTGATAGCATGGGTTCCCTCCTAATTTTAGGAGTGATGGAGGTGGGTTGTGTTATGATTTCATTGGTATAAATGGTTTGATCAGGTTTGGACATCATGGATAATGTCTAAAGTCATCATAATGGATTAAGGTATTAGGGTTTGGGCATCAGGAATAACATGTAAGTTCCTCCTAATAGGATTTATGATTAGGGTTTGGGAATTGAAACTATGTTTAAATCCTCCTAATGAACTTTTGGATTGGGGTTTGGGCATCATGATGAGTGTCAAAATTCCTCCCAATGGGTTGAGTGATTGGATTTTAGGTAGCAAGATGAGTTCCAAAATTCATACCAATGGTTTTCATAATTATAGTTTGGGAATAGAGATGAGTATCCAAATTATTCCCAATATATTGAGTGAAGGTCCTCATTATGTAACCCCATTTATTAGAAAGTATATATTATTTTTCACCTAGTGAATTACAAACCTCTTAAGATGTTAAATGACCTCTTATTGTTAACCTAGTTGGTTTCATGTGTTTGGTATGTTTTATACATTATTGGAATAATACTAATGGGACAAGAAGGAAATTAAAATAATATTGGTCCTTTAAAACAAAAAAAAGTAAAATAAATTAAATAAATAAATGAAATATTTACCTTTACTTTAATTAAGTGATAATAAATTGGGACCAAATCATTCTTAATCAAATGTTATCTTATCTAGGAGATCAAAGATTAATAAACTTCACTTAAAATTATTCTTTGGAGTGTGACTCACTCTTTGGTGGAGTTGATGTCTTGACACAATATTTTTGTATGTTTCATATTACACGCTATAATATATTAGTTGAGATCTGAGATCATTGACATAGAGAGACCACTAAGTTGAGTCATCAAGATTCTGATAGGTTGTTATAACATCATTTAACTATACTTCAAACATTTCAATGACATGCAAAAGAAAATTTAAATAAAGGAGGTGCATGTAAGACCCAATTTATACCTTTTATATTTAATTTAATTTGTTGTATGTTTAAAGTGATATCGTGTTGCTTAAGAAAATGTATACTTAGACATTTATAATTGATTCATATGATATGTTGAGAGAATATGATTTTAATGATTATTTTATGCATACATTATGTATTTATACATGTTGCTTGAGATTTATTTAAGTTTAGTTGTTTTAGCTATCCTAGGATAGAGAAATTTTATGTGTGTAATGATGTGTAAAACTACAGGGAGGCCAAGTGAGGGAAATTTAACTACATGGATCATCTATTAACTGTTATTTCCCATATAGTGTTACATATGTTTCCTAGTCTTTTTAAATTTATTTAACATGTTTTCAAATTGAAATTGTATAAGTTTTAATCTATGTATTCTTATTTTCAACCTCTTTCCATTTCTAACCCTTAAGTTTTGAGAAGAATTTGGAATATTTTTGAGCTTCACTATGAAGAACCACTTGCAAAAATCAGTTTTTGACATGAAGAGATAATTATAGAGGGGTGTTGGACAAGTTTTGGATTCCATAGGTGTTTAATTATGCCCAACAACTTTTTATATGGGTTAGGGAGAATATTCTTGGCATATTGTTGAATTTTTAGTGTCTTATGACCCTCTTTAATGCCTTGGTTCAAGAGACAGTAAATGAAGTATAAGAGTAGTAAATTAAACTATAAGAGGGGCATGGTTGCAATGTGACTTTTAAGTGATATTTTATATTTTTTTAAGGGAGAGTTATGGGTGGGGAATATGTACATATGGAAAATTTTAATTGGGTAAATATTTTGGGATGTTTTTATAAGTATCAGAATTATTCAGTTGAGAGGGCATTATTATTATTATTATTATTATTATTATTATTATTATTCCATGTTTATTTTATTACATCCTTATTGGTTTAGCATTATCTCTTACTGCATTGTAAGAGTTTAGTTTTGGTTATTAAGTGAATTGATATTGGGGTTTGAGGGGAGAAGCTTAAACCATAGATGGATACATTATTTTAATTGGACATAAATTAGGATCCTATTCATGGAATTATCCCATGTGTGACTTGATTTTTTTAATTCCCCATGTCTTATTCATTTCTAAAAATATAGTTGTTGTCATGATGCCATTATTGGGGCTCATGGCCTTATTACTTATTGAATAATTTTGAAAATTTAACCATGTGTTGTATTACCCCTTTTATGTAGTGTTTAGAGTGTGTTAAAAACCCATGTTTGGTTGCATCTTGTTTTATTATTAATAGTGGTAAGGTCTTGGTATTGTAGACACTATTTCTAAATTATATGGCACCTCAGTCTTATACACTTGGAAAATAAATATCATGGATGTACCTTTAACTTATAGATCTCTCCTATTGATAAAATGCTCACATACATTATCTATCTGTGTATTTGATTATCTCTTAGTTTGAAAAACATTATTTGGTGACTCAAACCTTTTATTATGCTTAGAATGTTAAAAACTTGTTTATCATCTATTTATGCAAGTTCTAGACTTTTGCCTATTTTCTAGTTGCCCAAACACTTGTGTCCTAGCCAAATGCTTACATTAATGTAAGTGTCCTATCCAAATACAAGTGTCCAGTGACCTAAATTCATCTAATTTTCAAATTAAACATATTCCTACAGTCAACTTAAGTTATTGTGATATGTTATCCAAAATGATTGATATATACAAGATCAACCCTCATTCATTCCTGACCTAGAAAATTCTTACCTCTCATAAGAAAATTTAGTAAAGACATTAAATCAAGCACTCAAGTGAGCAAAGCTTCCATATTTTCTCTTATTTCCATATTAGTCATAAGGACAACACATCTATAAGTTTGAAGTACGAAAGGATCACCCCATGAGCCAAATTTTCTAAGTTACAAGCTAGGTCACTTTATGTACTTATTTATCACACATTTCATGATACAAACACAAGTCAACACATAGTGCATAATTAGATAAGCCTAAGGCCTTCTAAAGATTATTAGCTATGTATGAAACACTCATTGATAGAGGGATCTTTGGAGTAACTTGACATTATGTGCCCACTAACCCATTTTTTCCAAAACCAATATGAAGATGAAGAACTAGGGTTTTATAATTTGATAAGGAGTGATAGTCCATGACCTAGATTTGATTGCATCAGAGCAAAGGTGACATATAACTTAGAAGCATCCAGGTGGTTACATCTAGTTTTAGGAAGCATTTTGTACTAAACACCTACATCTAAGTCAGATATAAGTGTTAATGTAACCATCCTAGGTAGATACAAGTGTCTATGGCTATTGAGGTACATTTCCAAAATCAGGTGACTAATCTAAAATTTATGTCTAGTCTAATTTGTTTCTATTCTAGATCTAGACCTGTACTAACATCATAACCAAGTAAGTATCGTGTATTTATTATAATTTCAATATCTAGCATAACTTTGATTTTTTAAGCACATCTCAGCATAATAAATTTAGTATATGTTAATTTGAGTTTAAAAAATAATTGGCCTACCTTAGAGATAGTCTACCATAATTATGCCCTAGGCTATCTCAAACTCCTTTAACCCTAGATTCCCACAATCTATATTTTAGGGTTAAACATTTGGTGAACCTAAATTCGAGCATCATTGTTGCATAAGTATTCTATTTTAGATTATTTTTACCTACTTCATCATAATCTAGCATTATTTATCTCTCTCATCATGGATGATATTGATTGCTTTGATGATTATGATTGTGAAATTCTCCAACTTTATATCAAGGGGTAAAAATTGATTACTCTTGTATTCTTCCAAGTGATAAAGCTTATAATTTAAATCTTTAAATGAAAGTATCTAAAATACCTCTGATTAGGTTCATACTCCAATCATTGTAATAAATGGGTTGATTCATCTTAAGGAAGATAAAAAATCTTTACCTTTACCTTTTACACCAAAATGGGTATTGCATGGTGAATATATTCCTTCATTTCATCATGACAACTTTTGCCAACTCCATCAAGATATCATGGAGGATTTGAAAACTAGTCATAAGGGGGATATTCCTTTAATTAAATTGATTCAAACCCCTATAATTCTAACTTTGCGAAACAATGTCCCCCTTATAAAGGGGGATTATTCTCTTTTCCCTTCATTTTATAGTGAATTTTTTTGAAAGGTTAACAATGGCATAATGACATCTAAGATTCCCAAATAATATTAAGGTATTGTTGACTATTTTGACTGTAAGTCAAAAAATGTCAACCCCATATAGTCAAAAATGTGATACAAAGGTCTATTATCATGTTATAGGGAGTGTCATGGTTTATTTTATGTCATTTAATATGTTTTTATCCTTGGTCATATTCCAATTTAGTCCTTGTGCCAATTAATGTCTCTTACGGGTCATATTTGAGTCAATAATAAGGGTGGTAAGATTTTATTATGTAGACAAGTGTTTTAAACTATCTTAAAAAATCAAATATGTTAGATTCAATATCAAAAATATCACTCTTGATTGAAACTTGTAGGTTCCTAACTGAAAATCAAAAAAATAATTGCAAAAGGAGTTTTGGCAGTTATACGGCCTATGGGGAGAATGGTGCATGGGAAAAGCTCATACAATAACCCTTTATATCCCATAACTTCATTTACACACTTTATCTACTTTGGAAGTTCCAAAAATGGACCAAAACCATTCCTCTTCTCCATCACTCCACTAGGCATATAAAATTGGTCAACAGGTCTTTTGATGATATAATAAGTAGGAAAGGTTTCAGGTCAAATGCTCTTGGTGGTGGATACTACACTTGGTCTAATTAAATTTTATGGTAGGATTTGGAAGAATGGTTTCCTATAATTTATGAATCATTCTTAAGAATTTGATTGTCTTGTTTTGCCTGCTATTCCCCACACCCTACAGGTTTTGCTTCTATTTGAGCTTAACCATATTGGTGAAATAGCTTCCAGAGAATGTGGACTTCCTTCCTTCATGGCTCATGTTGACCATTTTAACCACAAGTACAAATGGGTCAATCCCCCTATAGTTAAAACTTATATAGGGGTCTAATATTTTTCAATAGGGTGTGTTATAGTTTATTTGATGTAATATAATGCCATTTTTGCCTTGGTCATGGTCTAATTAGTTTATATGTCATTTTGAGTCACTTAGTATCCATTTTTGGGTCATATATGAAAGTGGAATAATTTTTAAGGTGTCTAAGAGGTCTAACTCCCTATCATGAATGTCAGTTCCATCTAAAAAATTTAGGTTATCTAATTGAAAATCAAGAAACTAACTAAAAAAGGAAGAGTTTGGCACTTTTACGACCCATAAGGGAGTGTGACACATGGGATAAGGTTTTGAGATGAATATTAAACTTCATAAAACTAATTTACATGATTTACATACTTTTTAATTTCTAAATTTTAGTTAAAACCATTATGTTCCTTCATCTCCTTTCTAGACACATAGAACCAGTCATCATGTTTATGCTTGGTATAGCCATTTGGAGAAGTTCTAGGTCAAATAACTTTGGGAGGTGAAATTAAAATAATATATATCCATTTACATAAAAATATTTTATGTATTTTCAACCATGATTTATGAATTATCTCTAAGAAGTTGACTATGTTTTTATGCTCATTATTTCCCATACCCTATAGGTTTTGCTCTTGTATGGACAATTCAATACAATCCAATTACTGAGATTTATTCCTTAGGATTTTTAATACCTCATAAAATTACATCCATGATTTTTTTAGTGTTTCAAAGTGTTTTTATGAGTAAATTATATCAGGGTTGCAGATTGGTCTCATTTAAAGATAACAAGCATGTTTCCACTATTTTCAATATCTTCATGATTTTTTAGTAATTATAGGGGATAAGATAGGTTCATTAACATATTTAAAATTCCCTCATGGTCCCATAATATTTCAATTTAATTCCCCAAATCAATAATCCATAGAGTTACAGTCACAAGTGAGATGCAATCAATTTGCTCCATGACTATCATACGCAGTCAACCAAGTGGACTGTGTTAGGATATTTAGTACATCCATGGATTCATAGAGAGTTTAAAAATTTTGATACATCTCATTGAGATATATACAATTATCTAAGATTCCCAAATAATATTAAGGTATTGTTGACTATTTTGACTGCAAGTCAAAAAATGTCAACCCCCTATAGTCCAAAATGTGATACAAAGGTCTATTAGCATGTTATAGGGAGTGTCATGGTTATTTTATGTCATTTAATATGTTTTTATCCTTGGTAATATTCCCATTTAGTCCTTGTGCCATTTAATGTCTCTTAGGGGTCATATTTGAGTCAATAATAAGGGTGGTAAGATTTTATTATGTAGACAAGTGTTTTAAACTATCTTAAAAAATCAAATATGTTAGATTCAATATCAAAAATATCACTCTTGATTGAATCTTGTAGGTTCCTAACTAAAAATCAAAAAAATAATTACAAAAGGAGTTTTGGCAGTTATAGAGCCTATGGGGAGAATGATGCATGGGAAAAGCTCATACAATAACCCTTTAGATCCCATAACTTCATTTACACACTTTATCTAATTTGGAATTTCCAAAATTGGACCAAAACCATTCCTCTTCTCCATCAATCCACTAGGCATAAAAAATTGGTCAATAGGTCTTTTGATGATATAATAAGTAGGAAAGGTTTCAGGTCAAATGCTCTTGGTGGTGGATACTACACTTGGTCTAATTAAATTTTATGGTAGAATTTGGAAGAATTGTTTCCTATACTTTATGAATCATTCTTAAGAATTTGATTGTGTTGTTTTGCTTGCTAATCCCCACACCCTACAGGTTTTGCTTCTATTTGAGCTTAACCATATTGGTGAAATAGCTTCCAGAGAATGTGGACTTCCTTCCTTCATGGCTCATGTTGACCATTTTAACCCCAAGTAAAAATGGGTCAATCCCCCTATAGTTAAAACTTATATAGGGGTCTAATATTTTTCATAGGGTGTGTTATAGTTTATTTGATGTAATATAATGCCATTTTTGCCTTGGTCATGGTCTAATTAGTTTATATGTCATTTTGAGTCACTTAGTATCCATTTTTGGGTCATTTATGAAAGTGGAATGATTTTTAAGGTGTCCAAGAGGTCTGATTCCCTATCATGAATGTCAGTTCCATCTAAAAATTTTAGGTTATCTAATTCAAAATCAAGAAACTAACTAAAAATGGAAGAGTTTGGCACTTTTACGACCCATAAGGGAGTGTGACACATGGGATAAGGTTTTGAGATGAATATTAAACTTCATAAAACTAATTTACATGATTTACATACTTTTTAAGTTCCAAATTTTAGTTAAAACCATTATGTTCCTTCATCTCCTTTCTAGACACATAGAACCGGTCAACATGTTTATGCTTGGTATAGCCATTTGGAGAAGTTCTAGGTCAAATGAATTTTGGAGGTGAAATTAAATTAATATATATCCATTTCCATAAAAATATTTTATGTATTTTCAACCATGATTTATGAATTATCTCTAACAAGTTGACTATGTTGTTTTGCTCATTATTTCCCATACCCTATAGGTTTTGCTCTTGTATGGACAATTCAATACAATCCAATTACTGAGATTTATTCCATAGGATTTTTAATACCTCATAAAATTATATCCATGATTTTTTTAGTGTTTCAAAGTGTTTTTCTGATTAAATCATATCAGGGTTGCAGATTGGTCTCATTTAAAGATAACAAGCATGTTTCCACCATTTTCAATATCTTCATGATTTGTTAGTAATTATAGGGGATAAGATAGGGTCATTAACATGTTTAAAATTCCCTCATGGTCCCATAATATTTCAATTTAATTCCCCAAATCAATAATCCATAGAGTTACAGTCACAAGTGAGATGCAATCAATTTGCTCCATGACTATCATACGCAGTCAACCAAGTGGACTGTGTTAGGATATTTAGTACATCCATGGATTCATAGAGAGTTTAAATTTTTTGATACATCTCATTGAGATATATACAATTATCTAAGAGTCCCAAATAATATTAAGGTATTGTTGACTATTTTGACTGCAAGTCAAAAAATGTCAGCCCCCTATAGTCCAAAATGTGATACAAAGGTCTATTAGCATGTTATAGGGAGTGTCATGGTTATTTTATGTCATTTAATATGTTTTTATCCTTGGTCATATTCCAATTTAGTCCTTGTGCCATTTAATGTCTCTTACGGGTCATATTTGAGTCAATAATAAGGGTGGTATGATTTTATTATGTAGACAAGTGTTTTAAACTATCTTAAAAAATCAAATATATTAGATTCAATATCAAAAATATCACTCTTAATTGAAACTTGTAGGTCCCTAACTGAAAATCAAAAAAATAATTGCAAAAGGAGATTTGGCAGTTATATGGCCTATGGCGAGAATGGTGTATGGGAAAAGCTCATACAATAACCCTTTAAATCCCATAAATTCATTTACACACTTTATCTACTTTGGAAGTTCCAAAATTGGACCAAAACCATTCCTCTTCTCCATCAATCCACTAGGCATAAAAAATTGGTCAACAGGGCTTTTGATGATATAATAAGTAGCAAAGGTTTAAGGTCAAATGCTCTTGGTGGTAGACACTACACTTGGTCTAATTAAATTTTATGGTAGCATTTGGAAGAATGGTTTCCTATACTTTACGAATCATTCTTAAGAATTTGATTGTCTTGTTTTGCTTGCTAATCCCCACACCCTACAAGTTTTGCTTCTATTTGAGCTTAACCATATTGGTGAAATAGCTTCCAGAGAATGTGGACTTCCTTCCTTCATGGCTCATGTTGACCATTTTAACCACAAGTAAAAATGGGTCAATCCCCCTATTGTTAAAACTTATATAGGGGTATAATATTTTTTCATAGGGTGTGTTATAGTTTATTTGATGTAATATAATGCCATTTTTGCCTTGGTCATGGTCTAATTAGTTTATATGTCATTTTGAGTCACTTAGTATCCATTTTTGGGTCATATATGAAAGTGGAATGATTTTTAAGGTGTCCAAGAGGTCTGATTCCCTATCATGAATGTCAGTCCCATCTAAAAATTTTAGGTTATCTAATTGAAAATCAAGAAACTAACTAAAAAAGGAAGAGTTTGGCACTTTTACGACCCATAAGGGAGTGTGACACATGGGATAAGGTTTTGAGATGAATATTAAACTTCATAAAACTAATTTACATGATTTACATACTTTTTAATTTCCAAATTTTAGTTAAAACCATTATGTTCCTTCATCTCCTTTCTAGACACATAGAACTAGTCAGCATGTTTATGCTTGGTATAGCCATTTGGAGAAGTTATAGGTCAAATTAATTTGGGAGGTGAAATTAAACTAGTATATATCCATTTCCATAAAAATATTTTAAGTATTTTCAACCATGATTTATGAATTATCTCTAACAAGTTGACTATGTTTTTCTGCTCATTATTTCCCATACCCTATAGGTTTTGCTCTTGTATGGACAATTCAATACAATCCAATTACTGAGATTTATTCCATAGGATTTTTAATACCTCATAAAATTACATTCATGTTTTTTTTAGTGTTTCAAAGTGTTTTTATGAGTAAATCATATCAGGGTTGCAGATTGGTCTTATTGAAAGATAACAAGCATGTTTCCACCATTTTCAATATCTTCATGATTTGTTAGTAATTATAGGGGATAAGATAGGTTCATTAACATATTTAAAATTCCCTCATGGTCCCATAATATTTCAATTTAATTCCCCAAATCAATAATCCATAGAGTTACAGTCACAAGTGAGATGCAATCAATTTGCTCCATGACTATCATACACAGTCAACCAAGTGGACTATATTAGGATATTTAGTACATCCATGGATTCATAGAGAGTTTAAAATTTTTGATACATCTCATTGAGATATAAACAATTATCTAGGATTCCCAAATAATATTAAGGTATTGTTGACTATTTTGACTGCAAGTCAAAAAATGTCAACCCCCTATAGTCCAAAATGTGATACAAAGGTCTATTAGCATGTTATAGGGAGTGTCATGGTTTATTTTATGTCATTTAATATGTTTTTATCCTTGTTCATATTCCAATTTAGTCCTTGTGCCATTTAATGTCTCTTAGGGGTCATATTTGAGTCAATAATAAGGGTGGTATGATTTTATTATGTAGACAAGTGTTTTAAACTATCTTAAAAAATCAAATATGTTAGATTCAATATCAAAAATATCACTCTTGATTGAAACTTGTAGGTTCCTAACTGAAAATCAAAAAAATAATTGCAAAAGGAGTTTTGGCAGTTATACAGCCTATGGGGAGAATGGTGCATGGGAAAAGCTCATACAATAACCCTTTAGATCCCATAACTTCATTTACACACTTTATCTACTTTGGAAGTTCCAAAAATGGACCAAAACCATTCCTCTTCTCCATCACTCCACTAGGCATAAAAAATTGGTCAATAGGTCTTTTGATGATATAATAAGTAGGAAAGGTTTCAGGTCAAATGCTCTTGGTCGTGGATACTACACTTGGTCTAATTAAATTTTATGGTAGGATTTGGAAGAATGGTTTCCTATACTTTATGAGTCATTCTTAAGAATTTGATTGTCTTGTTTTGCTTGCTAATCCCCACACCCTACAAGTTTTGCTTCTATTTGAGCTTAACCATATTGGTGAAATAGCTTCCAGAGAATGTGGACTTCCTTCTTTCATGGCTCATGTTGACCATTTTAACCACAAGTAAAAATGGGTCAATCCCCCTATAGTTAAAACTTATATAGGGGTCTAATAATTTTTCATAGGGTGTGTTATAGTTTATTTGATGTAATATAATGCCATTTTTGCCTTGGTCATGGTCTAATTAGTTTATATGTCATTTTGAGTCACTTAGTATCCATTTTTGGGTCATATATGAAAGTGGAATGATTTTTAAGGTGTCTAAGAGGTCTGATTCCCTATCATGAATGTCAGTCCCATCTAAAAATTTTAGGTTATCTAATTCAAAATCAAGAAACTAACTAAAAAAGGAAGAGTTTGGGACTTTTATGACCCATAAGGGAGTGTGACACATGGGATAAGGTTTTGAGATTAATATTAAACTTCATAAAACTAATTTACATGATTTACATACTTTTTAAGTTCCAAATTTTAGTTAAAACCATTATGTTCCTTCATCTCCTTTCTAGACACATAAAACCAGTCAACATGTTTATTCTTGGTATAGCCATTCGGAGAAGTTCTAGTTAAAATTAATTTTGGAGGTGAAATTAAACTAATATATATCCATTTCCATAAATATATTTTAAGTATTTTCGACCATGATTCATGAATTATCTCTAACAAGTTGACTATGTTTTTCTGCTCATTATTTCCCATACCCTATAGGTTTTACTCTTGTATGGAAAATTCAATACAATCCAATTACTGAGATTTATTCCATAGTATTTTTAATACCTCATAAAATTATATCCATGATTTTTTTAGTGTTTCAAAGTGTTTTTATGAGTAAATCATATCAGGGTTGCAGATTGGTCTCATTTAAAGATAACAAGCATGTTTCCACCATTTTCAATATCTTCATGATTTT
Source organism: Torreya grandis (assembly GCA_037957365.1). Taxonomy (NCBI): domain Eukaryota; kingdom Viridiplantae; phylum Streptophyta; class Pinopsida; order Cupressales; family Taxaceae; genus Torreya; species Torreya grandis. The sequence continues at coordinate 20,457 of JARHVA010007179.1, read as the reverse complement.
TTAGTAATTATAGGGGATAAGATAGGTTCATTAACATGTTTAAAATTACCTCATGGTCCCATAATATTTCAATTTAATTCCCCAAATCAATAATCCATAGAGTTACAATCACAAGTGAGATGCAATCAATTTGCTCCATGACTATCATACACAGTCAACCAAGTGGACTGTGTTAGGATATTTAGTACACCCATGAATTCATAGAGAGTTTAAAATTTTTGATACATATCATTGAGATATATATAATTATCTAATATTCCCAAAATTACACAAGGAAGAAAGAACCATTACAATCATGTACAATCTTTACACACAGTCACCATAGATATACACCTATAGGTGCCTACAGAAGGGTTAAACATTGAAAATGAGGTGTGAAAACTTGTATAAATATATAAAACATCATAATGTTTCATTTAGATACATTTAGGAGAGATAAATTGACTATGATGGAAGATTCCTTGGTACATGGATCATTTCATGCTTACTACTTGCATATAACTCAAAGTACACCTACAAGTGCCCTCATGGAGGATGTCATGTTGAAAAAGAATTATTAGAACTTGTTTTAGATCCTTTAAATTATGAAGAGTTAATTTGGAGGTATTGATATAATCCTATAACTCAGGAGAGGTCAAAAACAATGCACGTTATCCACACTCATCTTCACTACCTGTACACATGATAATGCCCATCTCTAGGTGGCACCACAGAGCTATGAAGGTATTTGTAAAGAGAAATTGGAGCATGGTAAAACCTTCCTTAGAGTCATAGTAAGTTATTTTCATCATGAAAAACCTATTTTAAGTGTCAAGTTGGTAAATGGAAGTGTAGATCACCTTCTAACATGAGATGACTATGTTCAGGGATCTAATCCCTAAAAGATCAAAATAGAGGTCTGAGCCTTTTTGTCAAGGTCATATAATAGGGTTATAAAGACTCTTGGTGAATTTAAATTACTATTTATTTTATTCTCCACATATGATTCCAACTTGAAAAAATAAGGAAGTGATTTCATCATCTAGTTTTTTTGCTAGAGAAGCCCAAAGTTGCACATTTTATGTACTAAACTTAGTCATTATCATCTACAGGTTTTTTGACCTCAAAGGGACTCTACTTCCCAAGGTGACAATTCCAAGTATATTTTAATGTTTTTAGAGTCCTAAAAAGTGTATAAAATCACATTAATGAGTTGGAAGAGGTTTAAAGTGTAATTTTATGGTTAGATATTCATATATAGGTGTATAGTGACCTAGAAAAGGCTACCTATAGCCTGCCTGTAGGTGCTCACAGAGCTCTTAAAATGAACTTGGGGGATAATAATCCTATATAACTATAAATTTTGATATGAAATGTTTACTAAAGGTTTATAAATGTTATCCAAAGACATATAACATAGTTTATAAGGCCAACTAACACCTACAAGATACTATTTATCCCAACATAGTTGATTGTGTTTGATCGTGACAGACAATGAGCAAGTTTGAGGTTGTAAGTATTTTTTGTGCATAATAATGATGTCGAGGGTCAAAAAAAATGTGTAATGAACCTATGATATTTTAAGGAATCCTATTAAAATTTCCTTTAATCTAAATTATGTAGGGATCACCTACAAAAAAATAGGAAACATAGCCAAGTAACTTGACCAGTTAAGTGAAGGGCATGCCTTGAGATATTTTAACAAAGTTGTAATGATTAAGTGATTGGAATGGATTGAAAAATATAATTTATGTCTCATTAGGACCTTATATTAATGTAATATATCATAAAAATTCTTTTCAAGTGCATCACATAGTCCACATGTTAGAAGCATGCATACAATCTCTTTCCTCACAATCTATCTTAGGTTTTAGTGATTTTGGAGGGTTAAATGATATGACCAAGGGAATTTTTTTTATAAATAATCTATATGTATTGGATAATCCCATCCAAAATTTATTTTGTCTATAAAAATAGGGTAATTTATCTATGTTTTATCTTCGAAAGAGGGCACTCCCTTGTGAGCAAATCCTACAGTCTTGAAGAATGGAGAGAAAGGGATGAGCTAAGGGGATAATGAGACACTAAATAAGGTTTAATTAGATGTTTTATGTGTGGAAAAACATTTAAAACCTTTTATAAAATGGATAACTTCAATACGGTGTCCTAGATCATAAGGGTTACAGTCAGGTCTATCAAGTAGGGTTTTAGCCTAAAGCCCAAATGAGAAGTCACTTTCAATTCTATCTATAGGATAGAATTATAATAAATTTTTACATGTATATGGGGGAATAAATATGTTTCCAAACTCTTGGTATGAAGATAATTAAAAATAAAATATAATTTTGGCTCAAAGATTACTCAGGGGTATGCTTAATGAAGGTCAAATCTTGATAGGCTAAATTGAAATGCTTACATCTTATTGGAGGTTGTGCAATGAGATATAAGGATTTTGGGAAAGTTGACAGGGGTCTTGGACATTATTATTTTATAGTTTTTGTATTTATAATTTCCTATCTTTATGAATGAAGTTTAAGAGCTAAAAGGACCTAAAACCCTTGAAAATGACCCGATTGGGAAAATTAAGATGGAGAGTTGCCCTTATGGATGATAATGACATATAAATTTTTTGGAGGTTGTATATGAATATTTAGGGATCATCCTCATAAAATTTTATGCTACCCTACCCAAACATACAAATTACATAATTACTTTCTTTGACTATTTTATGCATTGTACAAGTTCTAAGAGGTTTCAAGACATGAAAATGACTTTAGGAGATGGATTGGGAATTGGTATGACTCCCCATTTCCATTTAATACTTCATAAAAACTCCTAAGTGTGTCTAACATTAGCTTCATCTTAGTAAGTCAAAACTAGAAAAGTGAACAAGATAGTGATAAGTGTGAAAACTTAAATTAGAAGCCTATTTAGGGTACACCTGAGTAATCTAAGGCCATGTATGGCCTTGATGAATTTAATTCACCCCCTTGTACATATTTTCATGAGAAACTAAATCCATTTGAGAATCCAAGTGTGCAAGGTGTGTGGAAAAAGGAGTTTCTTTAACTGTAGGTAGTGATAGCTCATTTTTAGAGGAATCCAAGTGATTATAAATGTAACAAATGCATATTAAATTAGGTCCATAACTCATCCCTCTTATTTAAATCATGAAAATTTCCTATAGTTAGTTTTTGGATTTTATAATACAGCTAAATGATGAAGGCAATTTTTTGAGCCAACAAAAGGAATTTCATGCCACTTTTCAAGAGTTTCATGCCTTGGATTGCCATTCATCCTATTAGACCTTGCATTGTCTATCTCCTAATTAATTTTTATACATATTTAACTCATCTTATTAGCATGACAAGTGTTCAAGTGACCTTTGGACTCCTCTTTTCCCACTTCTCTCTCAAATTTTATAAATAGCTACCATTTTGGCCTTTATAATCTAATACCACACTAGGTGTGGTAAAGCCCTACTAGTTTTGACATTGTAATTTGCATTAGAAAATGAATTAAATCTATTTTAAGTTCATATATCAGCTTGTCAAAGAGTGTGAAGAGATGTATAGTGAATGGATAAGAGATATTCATCCATCCTTATTTTCTCTCAATCCTTCCATGTTTGATGCAAGTGATTCTAACTTATCAAGAGATATGAAGTGTTGTTAAGTGTATAGATCTATTCTTAAGTTTAAAAGGAATCCTTTATATCTATAAATGTTCTATGATTTCAATTACCTTGGATAGTCTTCGTACATGTTACCTTCATATTGAAATACTAATGTTAGTGCATTCTAGGACTCTTAGACTAGTGTTGTATGCCTTGTCTCTTTGTGATAGATTATGATAGTCTTGTGGTAAACATATTGGTGCATCACCCTCTAGAATAGGTTTCATTTCATGCAAACTCTAACCCTTTTCCCTCATAAACAATTAGTTAGTATAGGTGAAAACATTTTAAGATACATTTAGGGAAATAGCCCTTAAATCTAGAGATTCATCTCACCTATTGGTTACCCACAACTTGTGAGATGTTTCCACTATGCCACTTGGATGAGGAGAGCTGAGACATCTCCTCAAGGGGTGAAAATCCAAGTGACAATAGATTTTGTCACACTTAGTAGGACCAAGGTCTAAGAGAGTGGAAAGATGATTGGTGTGTCTTTTCTTTATTAGCTTTTGGAAGTAAACAAGTTAGCACCAATGGTGACTTTAAATGATAACTTCTAATTATAAGAATCCCAAGTATATCTAATTGAAAATTTAGGTCAGTTTTTATGTTTCTTTTGACATATGAGGTTGATATGAATAGCTATGGCCAATACTCTTATCATGAACCTCCTTATTAGCCTTACTATGAATCACCTTTTACGCCTTAACAATATTATCAAAATGGCTATCAATCCTATGAGCCATGGCATCCCTATAGTCCTCCATTTTCCCCCTCATATAGACACCATGTCATTGGACATCCATATGAAGAAGGATGCCAAGATAACTATCTATAAATGCCTTCCTACCAATCCCAATATGAGTCTTACCAGCCATATTATGATGCCTATCAAACTCAAGAGTAACCCTGTGAGTCTTGTCATGAGGAACAAGATGTTTCTATGGATTCTAGATCAAGATATAGAGATGAAAGGGTTGGATTCTTAGATACTCTAATGGAACAAGTTGAAGTTGGTCTTGATCCCCATCATTACCTTCCTCTTTCATTTTGTCTATCTTATATCAAGTCCTTGTTGGCATCCATACCACAATTACTAGTTAATGAAGAGAATATGATAACATGGGATGATGAGTACGATGTGCTCCCTAGTCATCTCATGGAATGGTTGAAAGGTTCTGCCCAAGTTCATATGCAGACTTTGAAGATGTATGAGGAGTTAGAAGGAACTCAATGGGATGTCAAAGAATAAATGGACTTGGGAAATAAGTTCCTTAAATTCTCAATAGAAAGGATAAGTATGTGGGAGGATAAAGAGATAAAAAATGAACATGCTATTATTCAATAATTTATATAAAATTATTGGAAAGATGCAAATCCTATTTATGTAGGCGTTAGTCCTTCTAATCAGTCCAATAAGTCACTTACCTATGAGCTTACTAGTGATTTTATCTTTCCTAAATCCATTCATTAACCTTATTCTTCACCTCACACTCCATATCCAACTCATCATCCTTCCACTATACCTCATATTATAGCTCCTTCACATGAGTCCATCAATCAACTTTCCACCTCACCTCTTCTTGAGGAAGAACCCATATTGAGAGAAGTAAGTGAGGAGGAGAAAACTTAATTCATGGCTGATCAAAAAGATGTCATGAGTGACTATGAGGAATAAATCACCATAGGGACTCCCCTTAGTGAAAAAAAGGGCAACCCTACCTTTTTGAATGAGGAGAAACATATTGAAGACTCTTTTGCAGTTGTCTATGAGGAATGTGGCCAAGATTTGAAGAGAGAGGAGCCTGAAGAAGACTCCATGTATAATCATGAAGTTGTGTATGATCACATCAAGCATGAAGTGGACTGTGCTATCAAGGATGAAGGTCAAGTCACTCCTCAAGAAGTATTAGTCCTAAAAGAGTTTCATGAGACCAAGTTAGAAGACATAGTTTTTGGAGATGACTCAATACTCCATCTAATTTTGAATCACCTTTAACTACATTAGAGCATGAATAAAACTAGCTTGATGACCACATACATCAAGGAGATAAGGTTTAAGAGGTGGTGGTTCTAAATGACAAGGAGGATAAATATGATTGGTAGCTACAAAAGAAGCTCTTTCAAAAGCTTGAAGATCTTTGCCAAGTTGAGGTTAAAGTACATGACAAGGTGGAGAAAGAGTCTACCAAGAAGGTAAGCCTTGTTGAAACAGAATTGAAGGTCATAGTTGAGAAATATTATGAAAACATTAAAGTTTTTGTGTTTCAATAGAAGTTCATTTCTATAACTAATCTATTTGGAGTTTGGTTCTCATTAAACATCATGATAGTGAAGTTGGAAAACATCATGAAAAAGATGGAGGCAACAATGTCAAGGATAAAAAGGCTATATGTCTCATTAATTGCTTCATGTCATGAAGCAAGAGATGTTTTTAACTACCCCTTCAATCTAAAATGGATTTTTCATCTCAGGTTATTTAGTGTTTGAGTTATTTTGTTTAGTTTGGTGTGTGTGTTCCATAAGTGCTCATGAAGCACAAGTGTGTTTTTGCTTAGTTTCTTGTCGTGTGTCATTCTTTGTTATTTTTCTTGTGTTTTATGTGTTTTCAAAGGCAATTTATGTGTCAAACCTTATGTACATATGACTTCATATCCCAATGGACAAGATTAGGCAATTGGTCATGGTATAGTAAGCATGCCACCCTTAGGAAATCACCAAAGATGTTGACCATTTTGACCAAAAGTCAAAATGGGTCAACCCCCTTTATAGTAAAAAATTATATAGGGGTCTAATATTTTTTCATAGGGTGTGTTATAGTTTATTTGATGTAATGTAATGCCATTTTAGCCTTGGTCATGGTCTAATTAGTTCATATGTCATTTTGAGTCACTTAGGAGCCATTTTGGGGTCATATATGCAAGTGGTATGGATTTCAAGGTGTCCAAATGTCTTATTTTTCTTTAAATTTTCCAAGAGATCATACTCCTTATCAAGAATGTTAGTCTCATTTGAAATTTGTAGGTTATCTAACTGAAAATCAAGAAACCAACTAAAAAAGGAAGAGTTTGGCACTTGTATGACCCATAAAGGAGTGTGACACATGGGAGAAGGTTTTTGGATTACTCTTAAGCTACCAAATTTGAGCTAAAACCATTATGCTCCTTCATTTCCTTTCTAGAGACATAGAACCAGTCAACAGGTTTGTGTTTGGTACAACTAGTTAGAGAAGTTATAGGTTAAATTAATTTAGGAGATAAAATTAAACTAATATAGATCCATTTACATAACAATATTTCAAGGATTGGTCAACCATGCTTTGTGAATCATCTATAACAAGTTGACTATGTTTTTTTGCTCATTATTTCACATACCCTATAGGTTTTGCTCTTGTATGGATAGTTATATACAATATACTTATTTATATTGATTCTATAGGATTTTTAATCCATAATAAAATTATTTTCATGATTTTTTTAGTGTTTCAAAGTGTTTTTATGATAAAATCATGTCAGCTTTGTAGATTGGTCTCATTTGAAGATAATAGGCATGTTTCCACCATTTTCAAGATCTTCATGATTTGGTAGTAATTATAGGAGATGATATAGGTTAATTACCATGTTTCCAATTCCCTCTTGGTCGCCTCACCTTTAAATTTCATTCTCCACAGCAATATTTCATAGATTTACAATCATAAGTGAGATGCAGTTAGTTTAATCCATGACTATCACATACAATCAACCAAGTGGAATGTGTTAACATATTTAGTATATCCATGGATTAATAGAGAGTTTAAAAATGTTTATACATATCATTGAGACATAGACAAGTTTTTGTGCTTCCCCAAATTTCACAAGGAATAAATAACCATTGCAATCATGTGCAATATTTACACACATTCACCAAGGATATGTACCTACAAAAGGGTTCAATATTTAAAATGAGGTGTGAAAGCTTGTACAAAAATCTAAAACATCATAATGTTTCATGTAGATACGTTGAGGAGAGATCAATTGACTATGAGGGAAAATTATTTGGTACATGGATCATTTCATGCTTATTGCCTACATATAACTCAAAGTGCACTTACAAGTGCCCTCAAAGAGGATGTCATGTTGAAAAGGAAGTATTGACACTTTGTTTCAGATCCTTTAAGTTTTAGAGGGCACTTCTTTGTGAGCAAATCCTGTAGTCTTGAAGAATGGATACAAAGGGATGAGATAAGGAGATAATGAGAAATTTAAAAAAATTTAATTAGATTATTTAGGTGTGTAAAAATATTTAAAACCTTTTATAAAATGGATAACCTCAATAGGGTGGCCTAGACCACAAGGGTTACAATAAGGGCTATTGGGCAAGGTTTTGGCCTAAAGCCCAAATGAGAAGTCACTTTAACTTCCAACTGTAGGAGAGAATTATAATAAATTTATACATGTATATGTGGTCATAAAATATGTTTAAAAACTCTTGGTATGTATAAAATTCATAAGGGAAGCTAATTTTGGCTCAGAGACAACTCAGGGGTATGCAGAATGCAGGTCAAAGCTCTATAGGCTAAATTGAAATGCTTACATCTTCTTGGAGGTTGTGAATGGAGATATAAGGAGTATGGGAAAGTTTTAAGGGGTAAATATCATAATTATTATTTAATTTTTTTGTATTTATAAAATCCCATCTTTAGGAATGAAGTTTAACAGCTAAAAGGACCTAAACCCTTGCAAACCCTTAAAAATGACCTAATTGGCAAAATGAGATGGAGAGCTACCATAATGGAATATAACTACATGTAAAGTGGTTGGAGGTTGTAGAGTAATATTTATGGCTCCTCATCATCAAATTTTGTGCTACCCTACCTATACAAACAGAGTATAAAATTATTTTCTTTGACTATTTTGTGCATTGTGTAGGTTCTAATAGGTTTCAAGAGATGTAACTAACTTTAAGAGATGTATTGGGAATTTTTATGACTACCCATATAAATTTCATTATTTTTAAAAACTCCTAAGTGTGTTTAAAAATAGCTTCATCTCAACCAGTCAAAACTAGCAAAGTGAGCAAGATGGTGATAAGTGTGGAAACTTTAAGTGGAAGCTTATTTAAGGTTCATGTGAGAAATATAAGTCCATGTATGTATTTTATATATGTAATTAACCACATTTTATATATTTTCATTAAAAACTAAATCCATTTTCATATCCAAGTGTGCAAGGTGTGTGGAAAAGGGAGTTTCTTTGACTGCAGGCAATGATGTCTCATTTTTAGAGGAATCCAAGTGATTAGGAATGCAACCAATGCATATAAAATAATTTAAATAACCCATACCTCTCATTTAAATCATTAAACCTATCCATATTCAGTTTTGGAACGTTCCAACAAATCTAAATGATGAAGGTAATTTTTTGAGCCAGTAAAAGGAATTTCATGCCACTTTTCAAGCGTTTCATGCTTTGGATAACCATTTGTCCTATCATAAATATCATGGTGTATCTCCTACTTCATTATTATATAAATTTAAATCCTTATCTCCATATGAAAAGTGTTTTAGTTACCTTTGGACTCCTCTTTTCCCACTTCTCTCTTAAATGCTACAAGTAGCTACCATTTTGGCCTTTGTAATCTAATATCACACTAGGTATGGCAAAGCCATACTATTTTTGACATTTTAATTTACTTTAAAAAATAAATTAAATATATTTTGATTTCATATATCATCTTTTCAAAGTGTGTGAAGAGACATATAGTGAATGGTTAAGAGATATTCATCTATCCTTACTTTCTCTCAATCCTTCCATGTTTGATGCAAATGACTCTAGCCTAGCAAGTCATATGAAGTGTTTTAAGTGTATGGATTGTTTTTAAGTGTAAAATAAATTATTAGTATTGTAAATTTATCTATGGTTTTGCTTACATTGTATAGGCTTTGTGCAAGTCACCTTCATATTGAAATTGTTGGGGATCAACCAACAATAGATTACACTTATGAAAGCAATAAATGCGGAAATAAATCAGATAGACAAGTAATTAGAATGAGATAATAGCAAGAACAAGAGATACAAGAAACCACCCTGAAAACTTGTATTAACAAACTCTTTACAAAAGGAATACAATTGAAGAAACTTCTTTCTTCCACACCTCTCCTAGATGTATAGATCTCTCACTAGATCTCTATTCCTCAAGAGCTCTCTCTCTCAAGAACAATCAACTCCAACAAGCCTAGATTGATTCAATTCTGTACTGTTCTTTAACATACCAATTCTTCTACAATACAATAAGCTAGGAAGATCTAATTCTACATATAGAATTAGGAGACTTGAGCATGCACTTCCAACAAACAGTTAAGCCACTTGAACAAGGGCTATAAAAATAATAATGCTAATAATATAGATGCGAGCTTAAGACTACAACTCAAACTCATCATGCAAACACTCGCTTTTGTCCTCGGAAATAGCTTCCTGGACGCACACGTAACCGACGTCAGTTCTTGCTATTTGCCTGTGACCGCCGTCGACCGACCCACTGCCGACGTCGGCATCTCTCCAACTGTATCTAACCGACGTCAGTCGCTCCTGACCAACGCCGGTGTCTGTGTAGACCCAAACCTGTTAAAGTATGCTCCTTGGTGAAGCTTTTAGCTCCACACCCTAACAATCTCCCACTTGGAGATAAATAGTTGCACCAGTACCTGTACAGCAACATCTTTTAGCTCCTCCATCTTCAACTCAATCATGAAGACCAACAGAAGTTGAATGAAGATTCAACTTCTCCTTTGTAACTGGCTTGGTTAACATATCAGCAAGATTCCTATCTGTATGGATCTTCTCCAGCTTCAACTCACCATCTTCCAATACTTGTTGTATGAAATGGTACTTTAACTATATGTGCTTTGTTCTTGAATGAAAGGTTGAATTCTTAGCCAAATGGATTGCACTCTGACTGTCACTATACAATCTGCAACTCTCATGCTCCCTAACAAGATCATCCATGAACCGTGTCATCCATATCATCTCTTTGCTAGCTTGTGTGGCTGCAATATACTCTGTTTCTGTAGTTGACAAGGCAACAACCTTCTGCAACTTAGATATCCAGCTAACCATCGTTCCACCTACAGTAAAAACATAACCTGTAGTGCTCCTCCTGCCATCCAAATCACCTGCCATATCTAAATCTACATAACCATGTAGAGAAGTATCTGAACCTCCATAGCACAAGTGCCTACTACTGGTTCCTCTCAGATATCTAAGGATCCACTGAACTGCTTTCCAATGTTCCTTACCTGGATTGGCCATATACTTACCACTCCCACTGCTTGGGCAATATCTGGTCTAGTACACACCATTGCATACATCAAACTCCCTACTGCGGAAGAATATGGAACCTTACTCATGTACTCTACCTCATCATATGAATTAGGACATTGTTCTTTACTCAACTTAAAATGTCTAGCCAAAGGTGTGCTTACCTGTTTAGCATCCTACATATTGAACCGTTTCAACACCTTGTCCACATAATCTTCTTGAGACAATATCAACCTGTGATTTTTCCTATCTCTCTTAATGCTCATGCCAAGGATTTTCTTTGATGCTCCCAAATCCTTCATAGCAAATGTTTGAGCTAATTTCACCTTAAGCTCAGAGATATCCTGCATGTGTGATCCTGCAACCAGCATATCATCTACATACAACAATAGAATAATATATCTACCATTATCAAATCTCTTGAAATACACACAATGGTCAAATTGACACCTACTATAGCCATGCTCAGTCATAAACCTGTCAAATTTTAAATACCATTGCCTAGGAGCTTGCTTGAGGCCATACAAGCTTTTCTTCAATTTGCACACAAACTTCTCCTTACCCTTGACCTCAAATCCTTCTGGCTGTTCCATATATATTTTCTCATCCAAATCTCCATGAAGAAATGTTGTCTTAACATCTAGCTGCTCAAGATGCAAATCCTCAAAAGCAACCAAAGACAATACAACCCTTATAGAAGTCATTTTAACAACAGGAGAAAAAATCTCACCAAAGTCAATACCTGGCTTTTGTGCAAATCCTTTTACTACCAATCTGGCCTTATATCTCATCTGTCCATTCTCACCTTCTTTCAACCTGTAGGTCCATTTGTTCTTGAGTGTTCTCTTACTAGCTGGCAATTCAACCAAATCCCATGTTTGGTTCTCTCTAAGGACTCCAACTCCTCAACCATGCCACGCTCCCACTGACTCTTGGACTCCACCTGTATTGCTTCTTCAAAACTCTCTGGTTCTCCACCATCAGTTAGTAATAAATAAAATAAAGAAGGAGAATATCTAATTGGAGGCTTACTCACCCTTTCTAACCTCCTGATGGGTGTCTGAGACTCGTTCATAACACGCTGTCCACCCGAATTCTCTGACAGTGACCGACCTCGGTCACCTCTAGACCTGTTACTGGCCGACGTCGATTCTGCCTGACCGACCTCAGTGTCTGTCCTGCCGACGTCGGTCTCTGTACTGCCGATGCCAGTTCCTAACCTGCCAACGTCGGTCTCTGTGTTTTCCTGCAAGTGATTATTTCTTCTTCTCGCGAGCTCATATTGGACTTTCACCTCGTCCAATTCACCATTACTCTGCTCAAATTGATTCAGCTTCCTTAGCTGATCATAATACATCACTCTTTCATTGAAAACAACATCACGGCTCCTAATTACCTTGTTAGTTTCTAGATTCCACAATCTGTAACCAAAATCATCTGAGCCATAGCCAATAAAAGTGCACCTCATAGACTTAGCATCAAGCTTCTTTCTATTTTCTTTATCTATGTGCACAAAGGCTTCACAACCAAAAACTTTGAGATATGAGAGATCAACCTTTTTGCCTGTCCATGCCTCTTCTGGAATTCCACCATCCAGAGCTATAGAGGGTACTCTGTTAATCAGGTATACTGCAGTGTCAATGGCTTATGCCCAAAACTGTAAGGGCAAACCGGCATGCAATCTCATACATCTTACACGCTCCATTATTGTCCTATTCATCCTTTCAGCAATACCATTCTGCTGAGGTGTCCTTGGAACCGTCTTTTGCCTACGGATTCCATGCATATAACAATAATCTCTGAACTTATTACTGTAGAACTCACCGCCATTGTTAGATCTCAGGCACTTTAATCTTTTACCTATTTCATTCTCAACCATAGCTTTCCAGATCTTAAAAGTCTCAAATACATCAGATTTTCTCCTAATACAATAGATCCATACCTTCCTTGTAGCGTCATCTATGAAAGATACATAGTACTGTGATCCTCCAATGGAAGCAACCTGAGCCGATCCCCACACGTCTGTGTGAACAAGCTCTAACTTATGCCTCTTCTTAGTAGACCCAATCTTGAGAAAACTAACCCTTTTCTATTTTCCAAATACACAGTGCTCACAAAACTCTAGATCTATGCCTTTTAAATCTGAAAGCATACCTTTGGACTTAAGAATTGACATCCCCTTCTCACTCATGTGGCCAAGCCTTGAGTGCCACAATTTAGCATCCACATCTGAAGTAGATAATATAGAAGGAGATTTGTTAGTAACACAATTACACAAATAGAGGGTACCTTCTCTCTTACCTTTGGCCATAACAAGTGCACCCTTGGTCACCTTCCAAGATTCTACTGTGAGAGTTACTGTACAACCCTCATCCCCTAACTTTCTTGCAGAAATCAAATTTCTCTTCAAGCTAGGAACATGCATGACATCTCTCAACACCCATGTGTTGTTATTCTGCATCTTCAGCTACACTTTACCTTTGCCAATTATTTTACAGGGCTCATCATCCCTTAGATACACTATTCCAAAATCTCCATGGATATAGTCACTAAAATATTCCCTGTTAGGGGTAGCATGAAAAGATGCACCAGAATCTAATACCCAAGATTCTATATTATTATGCAGAGAGAAAATTAAAGCATCTTGTGCAATACCTGCAACCTTGGCTTCCTCCTTTCCTTCATGCTAATTGTCCTCCTTAGGCTTTGACCAGCAATCTCTACTTATGTGCCCCATCTTTCCACAATTCTAGCATTGTGGCCTTCTGCCATTTCTAGATTTAGATTTGCCTTTCCCCTTAGACTTGGATCTTGATCTGCCTTTCTTGCTCTTCTCTTTTTGCCTTCCCTTGCTCTCAAAACTTAAAGCATTCCCAGATGTCTCTTCTATGCTTTTCTTGCGTATTTCCTCATTCAAGATAACACTAACAACATCCTCTACTTTCAAAATATTTGATGCAGATGCAGTATTACTTACTGCCATTACTAAGCCATGCCAGCTTTCAGGCAAAGAACATAATATTAAAAGAGCTTTTATTTCATCATCAAACACTATATTGACTGAACTCAATTGATTCACAATTCCATTGAAATCATTCAGATGAGTAGAAACAGATCCACCTTCATTCATATGCAAATTAAATAACTGCTTCATAAGATATACCTTATCGGAAGCTGAGGGTTTTTCATACAAATTTGCTAACGTAGTCATCAACTCTACTGTAGACTTTGCTTGTGATATATTAGATATCACAGTGGATGCTAGACTCAGTCTTATAGACCCCATAGCCTTTCTATCAAGAACTTCCCATTCTTCATCCTCCATGTCTTTGGGCTTCTTTGCAACCCCACCTAACGGTAAGTAGAGATCTTTCTGATACAGATAATCCTCTATCTGCATTCTCCAATGTTGGTAATTTTTGCCATTGAACTTTTCCATTCTCAATTTACTTTCATCTGCCATTGCTTCTCCCACTCAAATAGAAATCTTTGTAGAAACCCCTGTGAGAACTTGTAATCAATACACACTACACAGATCTAAACCACCTGTTAGTGAACCTGAGCTCTGATACCACTTGTTGGTATCAGCTCTTGAACCTGCAACCATGGCTCTGATACCACTTGTTGGGGATCAACCAACAATAGAGTACACTTATGAAAGCAATAAATATGGAAATAAATCAGATAGACAAGTAATTAGAATGAGATAATAGCAAGAACAAGAGATACAAGAAACCACCCTGAAAACTTGTATTAATAAACTCTTTACAAAAGGAATACAATTGAAGAAACTTCTTTCTTCCACACCTCTCCTAGATGTATAGATCTCTCACTAGATCTCTATTCCTCAAGAGCTCTCTCTCTCAAGAACAATCAACTCCAACAAGCTTGGATTGATTCAATTCTGTACTGTTCTTCAACATACCAATTCTTCTACAATACAATAAGCTAGGAAGATCTAATTCTACATATAGAATTAGGAGACTTGAGCATGCACTTCCAACAAACAGTTAAGCCACTTGAACAAGGGCTCTAAAAATAATAATGCTAATAATAGAGACACGAGCTTAAGACTACAACTCAAACTCATCATGCAAACACTTGCTTCTGTCCTCAGAAATAGCTTCCTGGATGCACAGGTAACCGACGTTGATTCCTGTTGTTTGCCTGTGACCGCTGTCGGCTGACCCACTGCCGACATCGGCATCTCTCCAACTGTATTTGACAGACGTCGGTCGCTCTTGACCGATGCCAGTGTCTGTGTAGACCCGAACCTGTTAAAGTATGCTCCTTGGTGAAGCTTTTAGCTCCACACCCTAACAAAAATACTAATGTTAGTTCATTCTAAGACTCTTAGACTATGTTGTATGCCTTGTCTCTTTGTGATAGAGTATGATAGTATTTTGGTAAACATTCTAGTTCATCAACCTATATAATAGGTTTCATTTCATGCAAAATCTAACCCTTTTCCTCCATAATCAATCAATTAGTATAAGTGAAAGCATTTCAAGATACACTCAAGGAATTAGCCCTTAAATCTAGATATTCATCTTACCTATTGGTTACCCACAACTTGTGAGATGTTTCCATTATAAAAATTGGATGAGGAGAGATGAGACATATCCTTAGGGTATGAAAATATAAGTGATAATATCTCCCTTATCTGGTTTCATGTCTGGATTTGAGTTTATGAGTTTAAAGCTCTTAGGTTGTAGGTGGAGTATGCTAGTGAGGTTGTAGACATGTCCATCATTTTTAAAGGTTTTAATTTCCTATATTGGTTTATAGAAAAGATATATTTGTTGTATTATATTATTATAAAGTTATTAAAATAACTCTTCCCTTCCAATATTACTCTCCATGACTAACATCATGAAAGTTGTAGTCAAGAACATTTCACATAGTCAACTTCTTGCAAGGTTTCCATCTACAATCATGGCATATAAAAGTCCTGAGTATGGTCATGGAGGAGTGAAAAATAGTTTTAAGGTGTTTAAAAAATTATTGGATCATGATATAATAATCCAATCCCTTGAAATATCACATAAGGTATTGTGATAGTCAATGCAAACAAAACATATAGTCATACACCATTAAATGTGCATCTATAGGTTCCATATGGAAGGCTAGTCATGTTAAAGTGAAGCATTTGAATTGGTTTGATCTCCCATGAGGTAGAATAGATTCATTTGGTGACATTGATAAGGTATGATACTGGTTACAATCCCATACAACATGCATATTACTCACATCTACCTCCATTACCTATATAATGAAATGTCCACCTATAGGTGGTTCCCACAAAAACTTGAAATGTTGCAAAAAGGTGTTTGAATATGTTTTGAGACATTAAATGAGGTATTATAATGTTTAGGGTGTCATTAGAACCATGTTTTAATCTAAATTAAGTGGCATGTAGGTTTGAATAATACATGCATAAGTAGAAACCAAGTTCAAGGATAAATTTCCTTAAAAGCTCTAAAATAGAGCCCTGAGCACTTTTAATGCCATTATATAATGGTGTAGGATGAATTCTAGATGAGTCCAGATGTTTCCATCATGAAACCTTATCCTATGGGATATAAGTTGATAAAATTAAAGGACAATTTGGTTTCAATATGTGGTGATTAAGAATCCTCCAAATCATGAAATTATTCACAACTTTTTAGTGTTCACTACAGTATTTTGAACCTATAGGTGATTCTACACTCCAAAATAACAACATAAGAACATGTCTTCATGATATATGACTCAATGGAGGGTGAGATATACATAGGAATGAACATTAATGTCTTAATAACATGGTTTTCATAGTTATAGATTTTGTCCTTTTGTAAGTGGCTTCATATCAAAGGTGATATACTTGTTTTAAATCTCTCATACTAGGGTGATGGTATAATAGAATCCAATAGACCAATGGAAATGTCAAAGCACTTGAAACCAAGTGGAGTTAAAGATCAAACTTACATACATAGTTAGACCTTCTTATGACTATCATTTATATCCAAGTTGTATACTCTAAGCTCTATGATAGGTTTCCATCATATTAAATGCCTATAACACATTATACCAATATAAAAAGAGGGTTGGTATTAAATAATTATATTTAATAATTATTTAATTCCAAGATATAAACCTACATCATCACCTACAAGTGCCTTGCTCTCAATAGGCTTGCCTACAGTTAACTGTAGGTACCTACTTACAAATTCATAAGTGAACCTTGGTAAGTAGGTCTACAAAACATGGATATATATAAATGAGAGTTTATAACAATACTCTAAATATATCCATGATGTTTAAAATGTATTTCAAGGATTGGAACACACCTACAGGACTCCCCTTTTGCTCTAAAAAAGTTAACTACAGCTGACTATGGCAAGATAGTGATATATGAGCTAACTAGTCTTGAAGTTGGCTTCACCTAAAGTATGATTTGAATAATTTAAAATATTTTATTAGAATATAATACATAAATAATTTATTTTTTTAATGATACAATATCTAGGATAAAATATCAACCTATAGGCAGTCTCCTTTCTGAAGGTAAACACAGCTACAGTCTTGTCTAATCAAATGCAAGATGTATGTTGAAAGGTTGGGAAATTTTTTGAGTGCCAATATATGTAATATAATCTCAATTATAATTAAATATACCTCAATTTATTATCAATACAATAAAATAGTTCAAATAAAATCTCTAACATTGCAACCTACAGACAACATATAAATCTTTCACACAGTGAGTTACTTAGGAGTGTGTCTTGAGGTTTTAAGGTGTTTGGAGGTGCTATAAGATTTATCTAACCCTAAAAATTTGTATATAAGGTATCCATGACCTATTAAAATACCTCATGTACTTTTTTTCCCTAGTTAAATAGGGTAAGTTCCCTCTATTTTTTCTCAAACATAGGGCACCCCCAGAGTGTTGAAATCCTATAGGTTTACAAAGTAAGGTTAGAATAATGACTGGAAATGTATTGAAACCTTGTGGAAAGGTATATAAATTTTAATTGATCATGGAACAACATGAATTAATCCCCACAAGTGCTTGAAATTGAATAGGGTGGCCCAAACCCATGGGCATACAAATATACCTATTATGTCTTGGTTAGGCCTGATAGCTAATGGGGTTACAATGTCACTTATAAAACTATAGGAGCATTAAAAATCATTTTAAAATGTAAATTGGGAGATATAAATTGTGTTAGTTTTTTTTTTTGCAAGACATGAAAAAGCCATTTTTGGCCTAGGAGCCTAATAGGGTATGAAAAATGTGAAGGAGAACTTGAGAAGTCAACTTGGAAATATCACACTTGTATGAAGTCTTAGAATGGGAGACCAAGGAGATAGGATATGTTATAGAGGGTCCCAAACAATGTTCTTGTAGAATTTGTTCAGGTTTCTAATGTCACAACTTAATAAACAAACCTTAAGGGTCAAAACTACTCTAAACCCACCTAATTAGAAAGATGAAGTAGAGGCATCCAAATGAGATATAATGAGCATGAAAGTTATTTGATCTTGCATAGGAATATATAGGGATACTTCCCATTAGACTAAGTTGTACCCTACTTATATGAATAGGGTGCTAACTAGCTTTTTTGGACATTTTTTGTGTTTTGAAAGTATGGAAGGGTTACAGTATATGAAAATTACTTTGGGAGTTATTATGGGACCTAACACAACCCCTAGTTTCCATTTATTATATCATATAATCTCACAAGTGCCTCTACTAACACCTTCATCTTAGCCAGTCCAAACTAGCATAGTGAATAAGGAATGACCACCAAGTGAGAAGGTGAAAAATCCAAGTGGGAGGCCTTTTAAGGTCTTCCTAATGAATATAAGGGAATGATGGTTCTTTAAAAGTTTCCTACACTCCCTTGTATAAAGTGGTTTGTAAAATTGAAGACCACTTTGATGCCAAGGGTGAAGGTTGAGTGAAAGAGGAGTGATTGTGACTATAGGCAATGAGAACACTTGGCAAAAATAATATTGATGACTAGGGACACATCCAATGCATGTTGGAAAATATTTATAACCCATATCTAATAGCTAAATTATCTCATCTATCCCTAGTATATTGTGGAGTTTTTAAATAAGGCTAAATGATGAAGGTAATTTTTTGAGCAAGCAATTGAAGAGTCCTACACCAAGTTCAGGGAGTTTCATACTTTGAGGAGAATTTCTATAAGTATACATTTCATGTTATATCTTATATTAATTTATCTTAAAAATTTAACTCCTTTTCTCAGCTTGACAAGTGGTTTAGTGATTCTTAGACTTCATTCTCCTCTCTCCTCTCTCAAATTCTATCAGTACTAGCTATTTTGGCTCTTGTTGGTTAATATCACACCTATTATGGTGAATCCCTACTAGTTTTATGTCATATTTTTCCTTTTAATAATATAATAAATATGGTTTTGAGTTCATAAACATCTTTTTTAAGTGTGTAGAGTGATGAATGGTTAAGTCTAGTGATTTTATCATTGATTTTCCTTATCCTTTCATGTCTTATGTAAGAAGTTCTCATTATAACATGTCATATAGAGATAAGTTAGTATGTACGATCAATTAAAGTGTGAAAATTTCCTTGGATTAATAAATATGATCTCTATTCTAATTACCTTAAGTGGTCTCATGCATATCACCTCTATATTGAAACACTTATGTTAGAACATCTTAGGAATTTGAAGTTAGTTTTTAGATCTTTTTATTTATGAAATAAGTATGATATCATATGGATATCTTCATGGTGTATCACCCCCTTATATTATATTTATTTTATTTATAATTCTATCTCTTTTCCCAAAATCAATCATTAGTATAGGTGACAAGCACTTTAAGACAATTTCAAGGAGCTAGCCCTTAAACCCAAAGGTTTACTTCTCCTATAGGTAAACCCACTTACCTATAATTATTCCAATGTTTATAAAATATTATATTAGGCTTTAACAACCTCCTCTAGGGTAAAATATCTAGTGATAATATTTATGGCATGCCTAGTGGGACACATTATCCTCAAGATAAATTGTCAAGGTGAATGCTAGTCTTGACAACATCAATTGTAAATTGGTGTGCTACTTAGCATTTGGCAACTCCATTCAAGGTAAAATCTGGCTTTAGACCATTATTTTTTCATATATTTTCTCTAATAATTCATGATCCTTACAACGTCATCATGTAGTATAGTTATCAATCTTATCAATCCATCTATTTATCTTGAACTTCCTCTTGAAGTTTAATACCCTCAACCTAATCTACCCTTTGAAGACCAAGAAGATTTTTCTAGCTAATAAAGTGAATAACTTGAAGAAATCCAATCCATCATGGATAGGCCACATTCCTTCCTTTCCTTTAATACTTAAAATCCAATTCATCTTGATGTATATGATGTCATTCCCCCTGATGTTATAAAGAGTGTGCCCACATTTAATGGATAAGGTCATGTCACACATAGTGAACACATCAGGGTTTTCATAATGTCATTAAGGATAATATTTC